>CAUDMG010003044.1:662500-1110000 GCA_958450375.1 Homarus gammarus | reverse complement strand
TACGGGTGTAGTTAATACCATTTCTCAGTTACTGATATTATCTTGACGTGTGTAGTTTAATATTTCTTAAATAATTTTGATAGTAGAGTTTTTTGAATGTTGGTGTCATTAAGTGGAACCAGAGTGATACTGTGATTTGATTCTTTTAATGCCTCTAATTGTTCTTCATAATTCTGATCTCAGGCATAACCTTGTTCCCCAGAGTAGTGGTTAAGTTAGGTTAGGAAGTGTGCATCTGTTGGGGTGCTATAATTTTGTTGAGTGCCCTTAAGGCCTATTCATTGTAGAGTATTTAATTTCTTAATTTTTATTACCATTTCCTCAGTGACTGATATTATTTTGCCGAAAGCCCTTAAGGCCTATTCATTGTAGAGTATTTAATTTCTTAAATTTTATTACCATTTCCTCAGTGACTGATATTATTTTGCTGAAAGCCCTTAAGGCCTATTCATTGTAGAGTATTTAATTTCTTATTTTTTATTACCATTTCCTCAGTGACTGATATTATTTTGTTGAAAGCCCTTAAGGCCTATTCATTGTAGAGTAGTTAATTTCTTATTTTTTAATACCATTTCCTAAGTGACTGATATTATTTTGTGAAAGCCCTTAAGGCCTGTTTCATGTGTGCAAGCAACATTTCTTACTAATTCAAATTTATTGTTGCCTGAGTTTCTAATAATTTCTATATCATGTATAACTATTATTCCCCAGAGTAGTGTTTTAAGTTTAAGTAAGAGGTGCGCATATTGGTGTACCATTATTTGATTGTGTTTGTAGTGTTGGAGGGAATAAAAGTGTCTAAATTTTACAGTGTGTCTCATTCATCCCAGTCACAGACGCTATCCTTCCACAGGTCACGGACAATTCATTTTGTTTAGTAGATTTAAGTGTTCTTGTGCTGGTTCGGGATTTTCTCAAAGGGGCGCTTCCACTGCCATTACCATCTATTAATTTGTAATAAACCCCAAGTCAAGTGAGAAATTAAAGTCCAGTAAATTCCGACCGGTTGCAAATGGTAGCAGAGCGTAGTTATTTTTACTTCGTGACTGATAGCTCTGTGGTTGGGATAATTAGCGTAATCATGGAGTGGATGGAAACGGTAGAGAGTGTGACCCCAACTCTACTCATGTTCGCCATGGGAATGGGTTTGTTGTGGTTGACGGTGCGGGGTTACTCGGAGGAAAGGAGAGACAGCTCAGGTTTGGTGCAGTTGAGAGAAGAGTTCGTGGAACGTATGGGGAAACTAGAGGGGAAAATCCGGGGGGAGTACCACACACAATTGCAACAGTTAGAGACGGAACACCAAAAACACCTAGCTCTGTTGGGGAATGCACTAGATAGGGTAAAGACACAGTATAAAATACAGCACGAGGAGACAATGTGGGAAATGAGGAGACACAATAGTAGAGAGGGAGCTAGTCTCGGGGCCGGGTTGACCATGACTAAGTTCGACGGTAGGCCAGGAATAGAGGTAGGAAAGTGGTTAAGAGAGGTTGACCGAACCCTCAAGCTGCTAGACGGAGACGAAGTCAGTCGAATCCAATTCATAATAAGGCATCTTGCGGGGCCTGCGGCAGATCGCGTATACAATGCACGCATAGACTGGGAAACCGTAGATGAATTAACTTGTTAATTGAAGCAGCAATACGGCGGGCAGACGGCCACGTACGACGCCATTCAGAAGATGATGACGCAGAAACAAGGGAGCAACGAAACGCTTCTTGAATATTATGATGCTATGCTCGATTTAAACGATGAGTTGAACCACCATGATCATAAATATGATAAGGCCCTGTTGGGAGATGCAATCACTCGGGGGCTCAAGGAGGAACAAAGCCGTATGTGGTTAGTGGATGAGATCAAGAAGTATCCTCACCATAGTCTAGACGAGTGGATCACGGGGCTGAGAGAGGCGGAACAAAAACGAGAGGCCTTGAGGGAGGTACCGCTGACTAAAGGAAGAGAGGACGAGCCGCAGACTGGAGGCTCGATTCTCCCGAGGTGCTATGCGTGTGGACAAGAGGGCCACTTCAGTTTCAATTGCACGAACAGGTCCGGACCAGGAGAGAGTGTCCCAAGGGGATACGTGGCCAATGGCCAGTATCGAATTGGAAATAACAATCGGAACTGGCGGTCGGGAAATGGTCAAGGCCAGGCAGTCCCCGCCAACCGTTCCTGACCTCACCAATAGATTCTTCCGGGGATGTTATGAATCAAGAGAGAGCGGACCCATGGTCAAGCGTGGTTCGCATGACAAATTTAATCACAACAGAAGGTACCTTAAGGCTGAAAGCAGAGTGTCCTAAGGTCTCGGTGCTGGTAGCGGGTCGTGAAATGTGGGGTTTAGCAGATACTGGGGCAGAAGTGTCGCTAATTGATGAACTTTTCTACCGTCGGGAGCTGGAGCCTGCAGGCGTGGTGTTGCAGCCCACTCGAATAAGGGTAAAAGGGGCGTCAGGGTTTCCAGTGCCGTGTGTGGGGTGTATTCGGGTCACTATGATCGTATGTGGGGTGGAAGTCACTGATGTGGGGATGTTGGTTTGTCCAGGGATTGAGACCCAGGGTAAGGGGCAATCTCATGTCAGGTTGTTGGGGATGAATGTGCTGGGGGAGGTTGCGGAGATCTGGCCGCACATGTATCACTTGTGCAGGGAAGCCAGGAGCACCGCTCAGTGGGAAAATTGCTTGCATGAGGTTAGGCAGTTATGTGCAATGGAGGCCATCAGCCTGGAGTATTGTATGACCGAGAGGAAGAAAAGACCAACCATTCCTCCCCGGAGTACTCGGTTGCTGTCAGTATGTGTTCCCTCATTAAGCCAGGTAGCTAACAAAGAAGTAGTGATTGAACCTCTAACAATAGAGGATGGAGGTTGGATGCCTGAGGGTGTGATAGTGTTGCCGACAGCTGTAACAGTGGTGAGAGGCATGACCCAGGTGTTGGTGGCAAATCTGTCTGATAGTCGTACGAACTTGAGGGGCAATTGGCGGATTGGGAAAGTGGCTTCGGGGACGGAAGTCGAGGAAGACATCAGTGAGGAGGTGTATGTGAGGACAGTGCAACCGGATACCCGTACGGAGGTCAAAGTGCACACGGAGGAAATGAATGAGGAACAAGAGAGTGCAGTTAGGTGTTTAATAGAAGAGTTTAGTGATATTTTTGAAGGAGAGGGCCAGCCCATAGGAAAGGCTATTGGGGTTCAGCATGAGATCCCAGTGACCACAGACAGGCCAGTTAGGGTGCCATATCGGAGGATCCCTCCAAACCAGGTACCAGAGGTGAAACAGCACATTAGCCAGCTGTTAGATCAGGGAGTAATTCAGCATAGTGAGAGTCCGTACTCTGCCGCCATTGTAGTAGTGAGGAAAAAGGACGGGACGCTGAGGTTGTGCATTGACTATGGTGACTTAAATAAGGTCACGGTACGCGATGCGTTTCCTCTGCCTAGGATAAATGAAACTCTAGAATCTCTGACGGGGGCCCAGTTTTTCTCAACGTTTGATCTGGCGGCGGGATATCACCAGATAGAAGTAAAACCTTCAGACCGTCCAAAGACTGCCTTCAGCACAAGCTTCGGACACTTTGAGTACAGGCGACTGCCTATGGGATTGTCAAATAGTCCGGGAACTTTTCAGAGATACATGGAGCGGATTTTAGGGGATAAGATTTTCTCCTCGTTGCTTGTATACCTTGATGATGTAATGGTGTTTTCAAGTACAATAGATCAGCATATAGTCAGATTGAGGGAATTATTTTGCAGGATGAGGGAGAATATCTCAAGATTTAAACCTAAAAAGTGTGTAATAATGGCTTCAAAAGTAAGTTATTTAGGATATCAGGTGTCATCTGAAGGCATCACAGCTGATCCTGAGAAGATTAGGGAAATAAGAGATTGGCCAGTCCCTCAGACGGTGAAAGATGTGCGGTCTTTTGTAGGGTTCACATCATTTTACAGGAAATTTGTTAAAGGGTTTGCCCAAATAGCTGCTCCACTGCATGCGTTGATGCATGGGAAATCTAAGGATCGGGTAGATAGTGAATGGAGAGAGGAACAGCAACAAGCTTTTGAGAAACTGAAAGACAAGGTGACGCAGACACCAGTGTTGGCTTGCCCAGATTTCACTCAGGCGTTTATATTAGAAACAGATGCAAGTTTTCGTGGGCTAGGTGCGGTGCTGTCCCAGCGGAAGGATGGCAGGTTGCATCCGGTGTGCTATGCGAGTCATGGCCTGAGGAAATCAGAACGTAACATGAACAACTAGAGTTCTCGTAAGTTAGAGATGTTAGCACTCAAATGGGCAGTAGTGGATAAATTCAGGGATTATTTGGCTGGGAAACATTTCACAGTCTATACAGATAACAACCCACTCAGTCACCGCGAGAAGGCTAAACTAGGTGCCGTGGAAAGTAGGTGGAATGCGGATCTCGAGCAGTTTAACTTTACTATAGAGTACAAGCCGGGGAAGAACAACATTGTGGCAGATACTCTATCTAGAATCCCGGCGGAACAGGAGGAAGATAGTGAAGAAGAGTATACAGCGATGCATGTACTAGAGGAGAACGGGGCAGGAAGGAAGGAACTGTGGACGATGGATGGGCTGCATAAGGAGCAAGAAGGCATGGACTATATGACAAAACTGCGAAGATGGTTGGTGGGAGAGCTGCCGGAGGATGAGGTACAGGTAGAGCTCCAAAATGATGATTTCCGCATGATGTACCGAGCTAGGAAATCCCTGATCGTAAGAGAAGATGTTGTCTGGCATAGAAGACCCGAAGGGAAGAATCTATGGAGGGAGGTGCCAGTGTTAACTCCAAACTTGCAGGAGGCTTTGACTAGAGCCTGCCACGACGAGTTTGGCCATCAGGGGCGAGATCGCACCCTGTCGCTGGTGCAGGAGCGAGGGTTCTGGTCAGGCATGGGAGAAACAGTGCGAGACTACATAGCCAGCTGCGAGAGGTGTGGAGTAGCAAAAGATGAAGTGCCGAAACCCCAACTGCATGTAGGGACGATTGAAGCTGCCAAACCATTAGAGACACTGGCCGCAGATTTCACCTTGCTGGACAAGCGGCAAGGATTGGAGAATGTCCTGATAATGGTTGACATATACAGTCGTTACACTTGGGCCTTTCCCACCAAAGACCAGAAAGCCTCGACGTTTGCAAAGATCCTGGTGAATCGGATCTTCCTGGCAGTGGGTGCACCTGAGCGACTGTTGACCAATCAGGGAAGGAATTTTGGCAGTGCATTGGTCCGACAAACTTGTGCCACCTTTGGGGTGAAGAAAATAAGGACGTCAGCATATGGTGGAACGGTTCAATCGAACCCTGCACGGTCTGCTGGCCACCCTCGAGGCAGAGGAAAAGAATAGGTGGCCAGAGCTTCTGCCGGCAGTGGTGTCACAGTATAACGCGACTCCGCATGCCACGACAGGGTTTTCCCCATTCCTGTTGTTTTACGGGAGAGAACCAAACCTGCCGTTTGACCTTAGGCCGGAAGTAGACCCAGAGCAGGTAGATGAGTGGGTGATGGTGATTAGAGACCGGCAACGAAGATTGCAGGAAGCAGTGGAGATCAATGTTCGGAGACGTAAGGAAATAAATAGAAGAAAAAGAGAAGAGAAAGCCCACGAGAGTAGCTGGGAAGTGGGCCAGGAGGTTTTGCTGAGGAACAATGTAAAAATAGGCCGGTGTAAGCTGCAAAACCATTGGTTTGATACGAGATGGCACATTGTTGAGGTCCTAAATCCAAGGCCTGGTTTATATCGCATTGAGCCCAGTGGGGAAGAAGACCTGGAAGCGAGAGTGGAAAACCGGAGCAACTTGAAGGCTGCTCCAACCCTAAGGCATCCGGGAGACCCAGCGATGGATGAATCTGAGGATGAAGACGAGGAGCCCCCACTCCAGATGAGCAAGATGAAGGGAAGTAGTTCAGAGAGGTCGATCGAGCCTGCAACTGAAAGACGAAGCCGACAAATTACAGTTTAGGTTGCAGGGTAATGAGAAGGGGCAGGTTGTCGAGGGTGAGTTGGAGGAGTTGTGAGTAGGGCAGTGGGGATTGGAGAGATGGTTAGGTCAGAGATGTGCGTTGAGTAGTGGTTGCTGTCATGAGCGGGATTGGGTTGCTGTCATGAGCTGGAGTGAGTTGCTGTCATGAGCGGGATTGAGAGTACGGTTGTAATGTCCAGGGCTTCACTAATATGGACTGGTACATTGTCAGAGGGTTGGTCTGCCCGCATGAGGTTCGGAGACGTGGACTGAGTATTTTTTTGACACTGGTTCCTCTTAGCTCAAGGGCCAGGCAAAAGGAGAGCATGTTTGTTTTGGACTGTGTATTGTTTTGACACTGGTTCTCTTAGTTAAGGGCCAGGCAAAAGGGGAGCGTGATGTTCTGGTTGGTTTTGAGTTGAAGAAATGGAGTTGCTGGCTGCGAGTGGAATAGTACAGAGTTGAAGGTGGGTTCTAAGTTGTTCTCTCAGCACATGAGGGCAGTGCTGTTTTTCTTTTAGGGGGGTCGAGTGTTAGCGGGAGAGAAAAGGAGAGAAGAGAAGACGGGAAGCTGCGTTTAACAAAAGGGGTAAGATGCAGTTTCTTAGAACAAAATTTTAGGGGGGTCGTATGTATGTTTTTCTCAGCACATGAGGACAGTGCTGTCTTTTTTTAGGGGGGTCGATTGTAATATTCAGAAATTTCAGAGTAATTTCAAATGCCCCGCCATTAGCGATACTGAGCGTTCAAGGTCATCTGAGGGGAGAGAGCGCTTCCTGCTCATAGCGAGAGATGGTGGAACTAGGCCTATATGATATTAAATGCAATTCACCGAATTAATAATGATGCGATTCATGAAGTAAGGGACTATTATTGAATTTGAAATTATTATAGATCGTTTATCAGTCTGAATAATGTTACGGGTGTCCCAAGGAGTTATTAGTTAGGCGGAAATTATGTCACGTAGGCATAAGCTAACGCCTTGAGAAGAGACGTGACGCTGGCTAGGCCTCAGTCGCGGGGAGCATTCACACAGACAAGACGTCCCTGCGCGTCCGTCACAGAAATAGTCACGTGGCCTAGTCACCTGTGCTGCGCTATGGCAGTATAACAAGTAAGTCTCATTCAATCTCACACAGGGTTTAGATAGGGCAGTGGTAAAGTTAACTAGAGCTAGCAGTGAGTTCATTTCAGGGTTTCCATCAGAACCCACTTGACTGGAGTTGACCGGAGTTGACCGGAGTTGATGCGAGAGATTGACTGCCGTTTGAGACTGCCGTTGATGATTGAGGGTGGCGATTGTCGCCATTGGACCGATCAGTGTAGGCCTGTCACTGTTTAGCGGGGTAGCAAAGGATCTCTTGAGTGAACGAGTGCTCCCGACAACTAAAACGACACGGGACCAGCATCAACAGTGGGTGATCAGTTCTTACCACTCGGGTGCACAACACCACATGTCCCAAGCAGCTTAGTGAAACCCTCTTGCTAACGGGAAGCTAAAGCTTCTCTCAACTGTACAAGGTCTGATTGGCTCACTCCCTTCCGCTTCATGGACGCACTGGGAGTACACTGAGGCTATCGGAGTAAATTAATGGTCACACACTGAGACCGTGAGTCTAGGTCTCTAGGAGATACCTAGAGGAACATCTTCCCTCCCTTATTACGGGTGTAGTTAATACCATTTCTCAGTTACTGATATTATCTTGACGTGTGTAGTTTAATATTTCTTAAATAATTTTGATAGTAGAGTTTTATGAATGTTGGTGTCATTAAGTGGAACCAGAGTGATACTGTGATTTGATTCTTTTAATGCCTCTAATTGTTCTTCATAATTCTGATCTCAGGCATAACCTTGTTCCCCAGAGTAGTGGTTAAGTTAGGTTAGGAAGTGTGCATCTGTTGGGGTGCTATAATTTTGTTGAGTGCCCTTAAGGCCTATTCATTGTAGAGTATTTAATTTCTTAATTTTTATTACCATTTCCTCAGTGACTGATATTATTTTGCCGAAAGCCCTTAAGGCCTATTCATTGTAGAGTATTTAATTTCTTAAATTTTATTACCATTTCCTCAGTGACTGATATTTTTTTGCTGAAAGCCCTTAAGGCCTATTCATTGTAGAGTATTTAATTTCTTATTTTTTATTACCATTTCCTCAGTGACTGATATTATTTTGTTGAAAGCCCTTAAGGCCTATTCATTGTAGAGTAGTTAATTTCTTATTTTTTAATACCATTTCCTAAGTGACTGATATTATTTTGTGAAAGCCCTTAAGGCCTGTTTCATGTGTGCAAGCAACATTTCTCAATACTTCAAATTTATTGTTGCCTGAGTTTCTAATAATTTCTATATCATGTATAACTATTATTCCCCAGAGTAGTGTTTTAAGTTTAAGTAAGAGGTGCGCATATTGGTGTACCATTATTTGATTGTGTTTGTAGTGTTGGAGGGAATATAAGTGTCTAAATTTTACAGTGTGTCTCATTCATCCCAGTCACAGACGCTATCCTTCCACGGGTCACGGACAATTCATTTTGTTTAGTAGATTTAAGTGTTCTTGTGCTGGTTCGGGATTTTCTCAAAGGGGCGCTTCCACTGCCATTACCATCTATTAATTTGTAATAAACCCCAAGTCAAGTGAGAAATTAAAGTCCAGTAAATTCCGACCGGTTACATATATATATATATATATATATATATATATATATATATATATATATATATATATATATATATATATATATATATATATATATATATATATATATACTGTATATATATTTTAACATATTTAACTCTTCTCAACAAATGCAAGGATGTTGCCCCGAGAGAGTTACCGTGGGCCTCCATGTGCCCAGGTGGGATGGTCAAAGTATTGCACTATAAGTGTGTCAAATGAGGAGTGACCGATCCACATGGAATTTAAGGTTTTTGAAATATGTAGTTAAGTTAAACACGATATTTCATATAGTTAGGCCAATGATGGGAAATAAAAGATATAGATGGTGTGTGGTGGAATCATCGTGGTCTGGCCACAAGCTCTGTAAACGACATGTGGTTTCACTGGGTGGTTTGGAAGTGTTTATTTCCATTCATACTTTGGTAACTACAACCTATGGTAATTTTTTCTTCGTGTTCATATATAATGAAGATAATGCAGAGTATAAAATGCCATATACAATATTTATACATAATATCATCTATACAGGCGTACTATGACTGTGTTGTTCGTGTGTGTGTTGCCTAATTAGAGTGGGCCCCCGTCCAGAAAGGACACTGAACTAACCTCCAGCACCGACCCAGGAGGGCTAGAGAATATGGTTTACGAGTGTACATATATATTGATGCCTGCATATTCTACACATATTGCCATTCTGGCATACCGTTCTAATCTTCTCTTGCTTGATAATGTTTCTTTTCTCCTGGTTGACCTTGACACTCATTTCTTGATTCATAATACCCTCTCCCTCGGTGCTAACAATAACGCTGTGTTTCTAGCTGATAATGCCATTTCCTCTAAGGTTGATGGTAACACTTTCTGTTTGGCTTATTAACACTATTTCTCTGCTGGCCAACTCTTCCAAATTCTTCCTGTTTGACCTCATCATGTAACCTCTGGCTGATAGTGCCATTTCCCTAGTTAGTCCAGAATGTAATACAGTGGTTATCAAATCACATAATTAAATACTAAAGTGTCATCAGAAGCACAACACCAGGTCCTCTCCATTATATCTTAGCTTCACCTCTTCTCTATTACCAGTAAATTTAAGCTTCAACTCCTCCCTACAACCAGCACATCCACCTCCTCCCTACTACCAGTACATGTTATTTTCACCTCCTCCTGACAACCAGTACATGTTAGATCCACCTCTTCCCTACTACCAGTACATGTTCGATCCACCTCTTCCCTACTACCAGTACATGTTAGCTTCACTTCCTCCCTACTACCAGTACATGTTAGTTCCATCTCCTCCCTACAACTAAGACATGTTCCAGTACCTTCACCTCCTCCATATCACCAGTACATGTTATTTCAACCTCCTCCATACTACCAGTACATGTTAGCTTCACCTTCTCCGTACTACCAGTACATGTTAGCTTCACCTCCTCCATGCTACCAGTACATGTTAGCTTCGCCTCCACCATACTACCTGTTCAAGTTAATTCCACCTCTTCCATACTACCAGAAAATGTTAGCTTCACCTCCTCCTTACTACCAGTACAAGTTACTTCCACCTTCTCCATACTACAAGTATATGTTAGTTTCCCCTCCTCTCTAATACCATTACATGTTAGCTTCACCTCTTCCATACTTCTAGTACATGTTAGTTCCACCTTTTCCATAATAAAAATGACACTCTCAGTTCAAAATAGCACATAGCTGGTAATATAAAAATAGTAGGATATTAATTAATGTATTTTATTATCCAACAACTTTGCCTCCTTCTCCTTCCCACCCTTTACAACTCCTTGCTCCCCTTAATTGAGTTTCAACTCCCCTCGGCCGCTCAGAATGATATATCAACCGTGGAATTCAATTTAGCTCAGAGATGATGTAATGTTAGTGGGCTGGTCCAGAACTAAACTATTTTTAGTTCGCCATCACTGAAGTAGTAAAAGAATATGGTGTAAAACCTGAACTGTACTGTAACTGTGACTTTAAAATAAGGTACAGAAACTCGTCTGTGTAGAGAAAGAGTCTTTTGAAAATTATATCCGGTATCTTGAAATGAATAAACTCGAACAAAAGCTAATCCACGCTATTTTGATGTAGTGTGCAGCATAACAGCACCGTCATCAAACATGTTGTTCACTATTGGATGGAAGTCGATATGAGAATAAATATGTCATTAAGGCGAATATGGAAGATCTAGGGAACAAATTCATACACTGACAAACACGAGAGATAATGTTTTATAATTGAGATACTTTAAAACCAATTACAAGAAGAGCAAGAATTGTCTGAAAGCAAGACTCCACCTTCAACGTTTACTGTTATACTAGTGCTGAGTTTAGTGGAGACCTGACTGCTATACTGGTACATTGTGTGGTGGAGACCTAACTGTTATATTGACACATTGTGTGGTGAAGACCACACTGTTATACTGGTATAGAGTATGGTGGAGACCTTACTGATATACTGAGACATGTGTGGTGGAGACCTGGTTGTTATACTGGTTTAGTATGTGGTGGATACCTTACTGTTATACTATTAGAGTGTCTGGAGGAGATCTTACTGTTATGGAGGTTACAGTGTGTGGTGGAAAGGTTTCTGTTATATTGTAATGGCCCCTGTCTCATCAACAAAAGTATTATATAAATGGGTTATTTACATCTGATTTATATTCAGATTTATCCCCTGTAACTTTCCACTGGTTATGAGGTGACATGTTCAATGCACGTGATAAGGTGTGCCCACGGGAAGCTGCATCATACTATGCTGAGTAAAGGCATAAGTAGCCTGCTCTCTGGCCACCTAAAGCGAGCAGTAGTTTGATATCCTTGACTAGAGGAAGACGTTATTTGAGAGCCACAGTGGATAGCTCCGTCTTCCCTCGAGGGGAACGACGTACCTATTCCGTTCTTCCTCGATGGGTCACTACTCAGAGTCACTCACACCAACTAATATCGAACGGACGTTGATCCACGTTTATATTACATAAACGCCGTCCTTTCTCATCACACTCATAAATAGTGGAACTTACGGTTGACCTACACTCAGGAATTATATAAACATAATACTTTTCTAATAAAACAAGAAACTTCAATCGGATTTCGTTACTAAAGCCCAATATAATACATGTGAACCAACCTGGTTAATTGGGAATTAACCAACCGTTTCAATATAGATTCAGTTTTTGGTAAGACTTTACTTTTATACAGTTACGGTGTGTGGTGGAGACCTTACTATTATACTGGTACAGTGTGTTGTGGAGATCTTACTCTTAGTGCAAGAACCAGATATTAATTTTGTCAGTTCCGTTCACACATAAGTGTTCAGTATATACCTAAAACCTGTATACAGTAGACAGGTAGAGGGTTCCTATGGTGAGTCTAAATGGCCGGTTTTAATTTTGGAAAATTGTACATTAACGACTTACTGTAGGAGCAATTTTAGTAGATCCTTTGTTTACTCGATTCGCGATATTTTCAAATTCACTATAATTCAGTTACAGGGACTAATATACATCCTATGCAGCTTTATGTGGTAGTAAATTGACCGGGATTATATACTGCATGTAGGAAGAACCACCAAATATTCATATCCTAACATCTCACTCATGCTTGAAGAACAGAAAAACAATAAAAATTGCTCAAAATTTCATTTCAGTTTGGGTTACGGTATCACAAAATATTGTTCATAAGCCCATCAATACACAATCCACAGAGACATTTGATACACCAAAATTATCCCTATTTATTCCCCTCCAATTCCTGTCCAACCAATCATACACTATATACAATTAACATGCTCTAACACACTCAAACCTAAGGTGACCCCCTTAATTTTTCATCAAACCGACAAATTCAAGCCACAGACATATTGAAAAAAATACAGCTGTGTTATGTCAATTTATTCCCACTGAACAAAATGTTTTTACAATATGCCACCAATATGTAGTTCAAAACTTATTAACCAAACATATGTGATACCATTTACGAAATAAAATACTGACAGTTCTACGTCAGTCGAATCATGTGTGATGTAACACAATCGCAAGATTTGATTTAGTCGTCATCAAATTTGTCCTCGTCTGGCAAATGATGGCTATTGAGGCACTCTTGTCGGCATCCATAGGCAACACTGCACGATAGTGTGTACCACCTACATGTGCAATGGAGGGCTTATACGTTTCTCTTTGCAACCACTCGTAGGTATAGCAAGGATCCAGAGTGCCCTGAATCGATGAATGATCACGTTCAGTGACCAAGCACGGCTATCAAATGACATTCGACAGATGGTAGGAATGACACACAGTGGGTCAAAATCTCACGGTTACAGAAGCTCCAGGGTAATGGAACGAGACGAAGCTGATTTACCAATAAGCTTGAGGAGCAAATCCAGTGGTTCAATCCATTCAAGCGTCAGGGAGATGAATTTGTGTGCGAATTCCACCAACGATATAATCTCATGATGACAGCAGGCAGGATCTACTGACAGGTCCAAAACGTGGTACAGAACTGCTAACTGACTTCGTAGAGAACTGTTTGCTCCCAGATGCGTCTGGAAACCTTCATGATACTATCATCAAGAACAAGTAGAAGACCTCGGATTTGCACACTGTGAACGTGCCTACTCCCTGCTGGAAAAAGCAAAGCAACCAAGGCAGACAGAGATCTATTCCGGCAGTTGTTTAGTGCAGCTAGTTGTGGTCGCCAAATAGACTTGACAGATTTATTACAGCACGAGTTTGCCCCGATACCACTCGCCTTCGTAACAGTGAATCACACGTTACGGCCAACAGAAAAGGCAGCCCTGTACCACTTGCTGTATGACGACTATGTGAAGGACCAACTTCCTGAAACTGATCAACCAATCTGTGTTATCGTGGATGGCATGGCTACTGTGCAAGCATTGGGGAAGCCATCTACTGCATCTACCTTTGGTGATCTAGCAGATAATTTCTGCAGTAGAGTCTTCAGTAACCTGAAAGACTCTCAAACAAGATTGAACATCATACTTGATAACTAATAACAGAAATCGATCAAGTCTTTGACGAGGGTTCAGGGAACGTCAAATCATTGGTGGGCGTGATCTGCGGCTACTTTCTGTTTGGCAGTCCTTTGAGGAGAACAAGGTGTACCTCATTCAGTTTTGCGTGGTCAAGTACTACTGGAGGCACAATCCTTACCACATCATAAGAAGTTGTAGTGTCAGGTGGGGATCAATTTCTTGCTGCATCGTCTCCTGGACGCAATATCCATCACCTGAATTAAACCCATGAAGATGCCGACACGAAAATTGTGCTGCATACTTTTGATGCCAACGTACAGAATTTCCAAAGGTTAGTCGTATGCAACAGAGATACAGACATCCTTCTTATGATTCATCATGACACTGCCCAAGACGTATGGATGAGCAGTGGGACTGCAAAAGAGCGGCAGTCCATTCAAGTGACCACTGTGCGTGCAAGCCTGGAACAAGAAGTTTTCAATAATATCTTATTGGTTCATGCACTAACAGATCAGACCCAGTCAGTCAGTTCTGTGGTCATATGGAAACGCACTGCACGAAAAACGAACAGTCCCCCTCACTGGTGCGTTTACAGGGGCTCGTTATATAAACATTCCACAAATCATTACATCGAGATATTTATTTTTAATATTGTTTTACTTTGATTCCATAATATGTTTACTATTGTGAGTTTCCTTCTGTCGAATGTAAACAAACACAGGGCTGCACACCTAGATAAACCTGACGAACCCCTGTAAACGCACTAGTGAAGGGGACTGTACATGAAGAACCTTGAACTACTTAAGGATCTTGGTCAAAACCATAATGTTGATATGTGCAGTTCAACTACAAAAGCAACTTCTATCAATAACTTTTGCGTAGAGGTAGTCTTCTTAATTTTGTTGGTTGTAGCACTTGTGAGTATGTTACCCCCCACTATTATAGCTTTTCTATTGCCCACAAATTTGATGAACTTGGGTTCTGTGAGACCAAACTCACGAACGATATTGAAGGTTTTACTGTCACACAGGTAAAGTCTGTGGTATAAGCCTTACTGTATTACTGGTATTGTGTGAAGTAGAAACGTTTCTGTTATACTGTTACAATGAGTGGTGTCTTCAAAACTGCTATACTGTTTGGTGGAGAACGTACTGTTATGCAGGCACAGTGTGTGGTGGAGACGTTACTGTTATACTGTTACAGCGTGTGTGGTGTCCTCAAAACTGTTATACAGAGATAGTGTATGTTAGAGACCTTTCTGTTATGCAGGCACAGTATGTGGTGGAGACGTTACCTTTATACTGTTACAGTGTGTGGTGGACGCTTTACTGTGGTACAGGAAAAGAGTGGTGGACATTTAATTGTTGTATTGGTATAGTGTAGCGTATGGTGGAAACCTTTCCGTCATACTGTTATAGTGTGTGGTGGTGATCTCACTTACTGTAATAGAACGTATGGTGGACACATTACTCTAATACTGATATAGTGTGCACTGGAGACTTTACTGTTAAACTGGTACAGCGTGTGGTGGAGTCATTAATGTTATACTGATACAATGTGGTGAGGACCTTATTGTTATACTGGTACAGCGTGTGGGAAGACCATACTATTAAGTTGTGGAGACCTTAGTTTTATACTGGTACAGTATGTGGTGTAGAACAATACTGTTGTACCGGTAAAGTGTATGGTGGAGGCCTTATTGTTACATTGTTGAGGCCTTACTGGTGGAGACATTACTGTCTTACAAGTAGAGTGTGAGGTAGAGACCTTACTTTATAATGGAACAGTGTGTGGTGGATACCTTATTGTTATACTGGTACAGTGTGTGGTGAAGACCATACTGCTTTACTGGTAAAGTGTGTGGTGGTGCCTTTAATGTAATGAAAAGGAATCTGTGTAGTGGAGACCCTTATTGTTATACAGGTACAGTGTGTGGTGGAGACATTACTATTATGCATGCACACTGTGAGATGGATGCCTATTAGGGTGTGTCATACGGAGGCGAATTTTTTTTTTTTGAGTTTGAAAAATCGGCCCATGGTATTAATGATGTACTTCTATGTGCAGAATCATGTGATATCTTCAGATTTGAAAAGTTTTTATTTTTTGCTAGGTAAATTTTAACTTGAAATCTTATGAAAATTCAGTATTCCCACCCTTTTTCCAACACAACTAAATAGCTTATTTAAAGTAAAGTAAATGTATCAGGTTAATTTATTAGGATGAAAATGATCCAGAATAGTGAAACGAATGATCTTGACACATTTATTAAATTTAATATTCCTTTAGAAAACAAAATCATCAAATACAAAAACCGGTTTTACTACTACGACCCGGTGTTGCTGCACACCATAGAGAACAAGTCTTTCTTGCTTCTGTTTCTACTCATCACCTCCCTGCTGACCACCTGAGCTCGGATGTAGCCTTCCCTCCTCTCCTGGCTGTACACGTGACTGCTGGCCTCACTCACTTGCTGTACACAACGCTCTATACTCTGGGTGTGCGAGGGCGAGGCAGGGACATGCATGGGGTTGTCCAGGAAAGCTCTGACTTGAACATTGGTGAGGCTGCAGGTAAGAGGGGGCTCACTGCCAGCCTGGATGTTATCCATATCTATGAGATCAGAGAGGGTCTTGGCACCTAGATTGACTTCAGGAATCTTGCTGACCCTGAAGGAATCGTCACCAACTGATTCGTCATGCCCAGATCCTCTCATAAGTCTCATGTCCAAGATCTTTTTGACTGCCACTCTTCTCTCCTCCTCATCCTTACTGCAGAGCATTGTCTGCAGAACTGCCTCGGGATGAGCATACCAGGAAGATCTCACAGCCTGCTCCACAATCTGAACAACCTTCCTTGGCTGACTCCTCAGGAGCTCAAGCTGGAAGAGAACATGCCTCGGACCTTCGGAGAACGATGACTTGACCTTGGTGTTGAACCAATTTGGCAAGTAGACACTCACGATGAATTGGACAATAAGTCTCAGGTTGTGAAGCTGGTTCCCTTTCAGTTTATGATGAGCGACCCAAATTCTGCAGAACCTGAGAGCCGTTGTGAGCCAACTAGAATGTGAGACTGGACCTATCTGCAGGTAAGCAAGTCTATCAGGCATGACCCCAGTTTTGATGGCACTGCAAATCATGTAACCATAGTACTGGTCAGTACTCAGGTCGTCAATGACAGTATGTGCAAGCTCAACGAGTGGAGGGCCAACTGTGATTTTTTCAAAGCTCGGATTTATTTCTAACTCAGTGGCAGAGTCCAGCATCTTGCCAAGAGGACCAGACCAGCTGTTGTTTGAAAGAGTCTTGCCATCCAGCTCCTGAATCAGATGTCTGAGTGGCAACTCGTTGGTGTGGAGGTCACAAACAATCCAGACCAGCTTCCTCCCAATCTTCCGCTCTATCCACTGTATGACCCCCCTTGCCACCCTGTGTTCGTGTTGGTGCTGTCCCCTCCAATGGCCTGCAGGGTCTGGTCTACGTTCCCCTCTCTGAGCCAGTTCACACTGTTATCTGCCACTATCTCAGCTGGTTTCCTGATGTCATCTTTCTCTGGAGTGAAATGCCACAAATACTTCTCTCCTGGTTCACTGCAGCAGGAGTAGTGTTCCTCCTTCACCATGGCAGGGAACAACTTGTCAGAATCTCCAACTTTCATGAACACTTTAGTGTCATCCCTTCTCCAATCAAAGAACAAACAATTGATTCCATTTTCTCTTATCCCCTTATCAAACTCCTCTTCTAGGTTACTGACAAGTTTCTCCTGAGCTCTCCTTACTTTGTTATGATCTATCACCAGGTGAACATCATCAGGTGTTATCAAACCACCGTCAATCCAGGCAGCTCTTGCTATCTCTGCAGTTTCTCTGAGACCAGTGTGGTGTCGCATGCTGGCCAGAGCTATGCTCGGGATATCTTTCCTATTTCGAATCTTATGCCTGGAAGGTTTGGGATCATTATTTTCTGGGTTAGGGACAAAGTCACCATTCTCCTGGTCAGCACTCGGATCAGCCATGGGGAAGTCATTAAACTCTGAATCAGCTTGACTCCAATCATCGGCCTTTTTTACCTCACCCTGGGCCTTCTCAAGTCTCTTTTCCTCGGCAACTCTTCTCCTCTTCTGTCTCTCTGTGGCAGCCTCCTGTCTCTTGGACTCCGGAATATCTTGGCTAGAAATCATGAGAGCCCCTATACTGCCAGTCTTCTCTCTCTGTGCTTTGACAAATGCCAGTTCGATCACAGGAATCTTCAGTTCACGCTTGAAATACAGGAGATGTGGGCCTCGGATTTACAGTCACGATCGCATCCAAACTCAGGACAGAGAACAATTGGGCACTTGCAAGTAATTATGTCAAATAACTGGTCCAGTTGCTTGGCAAAGCTGTCCTTAACTGCAAGTTTTCCTCTCCCAAGAGAGATATCTCTTGCCTTTTCCCAACTGGCTAGCAGTCTCTCACTAATCTTCTTCTGACTTGTTATGACTGGAGGCTTGAACTGAGCGTTAGCCAGAGTATACTGTGCCAAGACAGCTTTGGTCACATCACTGGCAATGTCTTTGTTTGTGTAAGTTCTTTGGTTATTTTCACTAATTTGCCTGATTAAAACACCGTATCTCAAAGCATCTCTCAATGTAGGCAACTCCGACTTCAGGAGCTCTCTCCCAGACCCAAGATAGTGACTGAGATGGCTGGATTTTTGGTTCCTCGTCCTGACACAACCAGCCATCGCAAATATTTTCAACTTATAAATGCATCAGAATCTGAAACAGAAAAAAATATTGTTAGTTGGGTTGTTAAAGAATGAAGTCAGAAAGCAATGTTCACTATTTAATTGTAATGCACTAATGCAGCTGTACGTTAGATTTTCGATAAATTTCACGCTAAAATTTACCTAGCAAAAGGTTGCAAAATATTGAAACTGAAATTATTTTCTGTTTATATACACTAAAATCTACCAAAAAAGTGATGGGCCATTAGTTTTAGCTGATCTTCCCTCCTATGACACACCCTAATGCCTATTGTTATACAGTTAGACTATGTAGTGGAGTCCTTACTGTTGTACAGGTACAGTGTATGGTGGAGATATTACTGTTATACTGGGACAGAGTGGGGTGGAAGCTTTATTGTTATACAGGTAAAGTCTGTGGTTTGGAGACATTAATATTTTACCTGTACAGTGTGTAGTGGTGACCTTACTGTTATGTAGGCACAGCGTGTGGTGGAGACCGTACTGTTATATTGTTACAGTGTGTGGTGGAGATATTACTGTTTTACAAGTAGAATGTGAAGTAGAGACCTTACTTTAAACTGGAGCAGTGTGTGGCAGAAACCTTACTGTTATACTGATAAAATGGGTGGTGGAGGACTTATTATTATACAGGTACCGTGTGTGGTGGATACCTTACTGTTATACGGGTACAGTGTGTGGTGCACACCTTACTGCTATACAGGTACCGTGTGTGGTGGAAACTTGACCGCTATGCAGCTGCAGTTTGTCGTGGAGACCTTGCTTTTATACAGACACAGTGTGTGGTGGAGATTTTACTGTTATACAGAGACATTGTGTTTGAGTCCTTTCTGTTATACAGATACAGTGTGTGGTGGAGATTTTACTGTTATACATATACATTGTGTTAGAGTCCTTTCTGTTATACAGGTACAATGTGTGGTGGAAACTTTACTGTTGTACAGATACATTGTGTTAGAGTCCTTTCTGTTATACAGATACAGTGTGTGTGGTGGAGACTTTACTTTTATACAGATACAGTGTGTGGTGGAGACTTTACTGTTATACAGATGCAGTGTGTTGTGAAGACTTTCCTGTCATACTAGTACAGCGTTTAGTGGAGACCTTCCAATTGTTCTATTTATCATAAATGGTTCTAACTGGCCCGCATATCATACCCTGTTTCAGTTGTCTCGCCCATCATACCTTATTCCAGCTGCTCCGCCCATCTTATCCTGTTTTAGTTGTCCTGATCATAATACCCTGTTTCAGCTGCCCCTCATCATACCCTATTCCAGCTGTCCAGCCTATTTTATTCTGTTTTAGATGTCCTGTTCAATATATCCCTGTTTCAGCTGCCCCGTCCATCATACCTTATTTTTGCTGTCCCACCCATTGTACCTTGTTTCATCTGTTTCGCCCATCATATCCTGCTTCAGCTGTCCCACTCACCATACCCTGTTTCAGCTGTCCCGCCCATCATACTCTGTTACAGCCGTTTATCACACCTAGTTACTTGATTCTAGCTGATTCAGATATCTCACTCGGTTCCAGGTATCCAGCCAATCTCATCTATTTCCATCTGTCTTGCCTATCACTTCCGGCTTGAGTTGCCTCCTCTGTCACCTATGGCTTAATATTAGCTGTGTATCACACTGCCACACCTGATGACACATATTGACATTGGCCTCTGGGACCCCTTGTCCACTGCATTCCCGAAAATTTTCGCTGTCCCCCATTTTTTTTATATATTAGGCTACCTACCCTCTGATGATGTACCAACAGTGAGGGTAATTAGAAGCTTTGAGAATTGGCCAGTTATATTGATGAATTGGCCAGTTACTGACTAACAGGTTACTTACAGCCACAGTCAGTGATTAAGCACCAAATGGCTCGACTCTCGAGATCATAAGCAGTGAAACATATGATACAAAAAAAGAAAGAGAAGAAGTAGTACTAGGTAGATAAATTGAAACGAGCACCGTTACCTGGGCGGTGGTTGAGGACACGACGGTCTACAGAAAAGGTTGGGATGGCTGTCCTTGGGCCCTCGCCGTCCAGCAGGTGGCGCTGGTCTAGTGGGTTACTCATCGTCGACCCGGACTCTACGGTGCCGTGAGACCTGCGGTAAGACACTCAGTCACAACTTTTTGGTGATGGTGTGGTCATTTGGGGTGATGGTGTGGTCTCTCTAGTGTTATTGGCATTGCTATGATTACAGATATTTAAATATGATTACAAATGAGCGACAAGTGGCAGTAAGCCTAAGAAAAAAGAATCTTTTAGAAAAGTTGAAGGATATTTTATCAATTTACCCAGAATGAATGCAATTTGATTCCTTATCGATCATCATCGAATCGAAAAAATTAACGATTATGAAACCGTCACTGTAACAGATGGTCTTAATTATATTATTTATTCCTTCCTTAAATCCCTTTTCTTACTCTTATATATTTTTCTACTTATTTGCCTTCCTTTAATCAATCACATTCTTTTTTTGTTACTCTTACTTTCTTTCTTTAATTCTTACTCATACCATATTTATACTTTTGCATAATTTCTTTTTTTCTTCCTTTACGTAACATTTACTTAAGAGTGTATGGGAGATGGAGTGAGTGAGAGAGGGAACAGACGGGAAGGCAGGAAGGTGTGAGCAGGGGAGGGGGAGGTGAGGGGAAGGAGCGTTTGTGGTCACTTTCTCGTCACACAATTATTGTTACTCCATGGGGAGAGAATGCGGGGAAACTAAGAGCAAGGAATAATAACAGGAGGAATAGAGGAAAATTCAGGAAATAGGGACTAAGGAAAACGCGTGAGAGTTAGGATGTTATTTATGATTCACTGTATCACTACATAACACAAAAACATTTATGATGATGTTCTATTCAGTGCAAAGGGAGGTGGTTGATAACTTTTGTAGAATTTTTGCAGTTATTTAAAACGTTCTTAAGAATGATAATCACTTCAAAACCTACACGAGTTAACAAACAGAGCACATACCTCACAAATAATTTTTGAGCAAAGGATAATTCCTAAAGTCCACTTATTAATTATTATTTATCCACCAGCCACTAATGCTGGCTATCCTCACTGCCTCATAAACCAACCTAGACTGTTGTCTGTTTTAAACAAAGGATGACTCCTCCCTAATGGACGCTACACGCTCGTGATGTCACGTCTCATAGGTGCCCTGTGATTGGCTAAGACGTAGGCCTCATGGCACTGACAATAAAGGCGGCTTAGCGCGAAACTGCACCTGTTCTCTCCTTCTAAAATTCACTTCTATCCTCCCTTTATCCTTCCCCTGAACCTCTTTCCCCCCTGTCACTAGTTTTTATGTATATATGTACTGCCTTCTAACATAATGTAACTACAATTCTTAAGAACATGACTTTATTAATCTAAAATTATGACAATATAATACCAAAAATATCGGCTTCACACTTGTAAAGGCATCATTAGTATGCTCAAGACAGTCATCAGTGTTACTGAAACAATAAGTCACTTCGGAAAGGGTCAAGCATGGACCGTTTCACTAATATATTGCTGAAATCTAAAAAGAAGTTTATGTCAGCTGTAGACATTGATAAAGGTACACTAACACTCGTTTTCGCACTATAACATGTTGAGACATGAAAATAAGAGTTGCTCTTATCGGCCTGTAGGTTCCAATAGGGTTAGTGCCGATACAGTGCATGGTGGGCATAGCCTTTTCTCAGTACATTAGGAGGCGATGCACCTGTCTGCCTTCACTTCCCAACTGTAAAGTTAGATAATAATCTACAGCAGAAGGGTGGAATAGTATTAGGGCACCCAATACGCAAACCACTGATTCGTTGAACTGTTTTATGTAGATATTCTTGTTTTACCCGCTAACGTTTTGTGATCTACCAATTCACCTATTGTACCACAGTCCCAAACCTTACTCTATAATGTGCTATTAGTTACACTCTCACAGTCAGAAGCTTTTCCATCTATTTCACTTTAATTCCATGAGCTTCCAATTTCTATATTTGTCTCCTGTGAGGAGCTTTATCAAAATTTGTCTCTAAATCCAGATAAAGGACATTTGAGGGTTTAGTACAAAGAAACTTAAAACCTATCTCGAGTGAAATTGTCGGAATCAGTCTTGAGTATTGACTACTGTGATTTTACCTAAGACAATGTTAAACTAATCATTCTTTAATTTCACGAGTTTTATCCACCTCCTTATTTTAAACATTGGATTAACACTAACTTATCCATATGTGTGTGTGTGGAAAATAACTCAGGTCTAACGTAATTATAAAAGTTTGAAAGGAGCAGGTATTTCTAACGTTAACTGTTTTAAAATTATTCGGTATGCATTATCTGGTCCTGGTGATTTTTAAAAACAATCTTGTCAATTATTTTGATCGTGTATGTCATCTTTAAGGTGATTTCTGCTAGTACTTCATCACTGCCAAACGTAAATATACGTCAACTTGCGCTTTCTAAGGTGAAGTCTGAACAGATTATGTTATCAAAATTTCACTCATGTCTTCGCTACTTTGATATATCGCATTATATAAATGTGCCTATGGTTGTATATTTTTCTTAACTTTACCTTACCATTACTCATAAAATGTCTAAAACACGTACTTTGGTTTTGATTTTAAGTTCATTACTGTACAATGTTCGCATTTATTCTGTTTCTGTCTCTTCAATTTATTAGACTCCTTTCGAATACACGTTGTATGCCTGCATGTCCTGTGACCATCTGTATCGACTCTGCTATATTGCCATTTAATCTTTTTATGCTACTACTAAGATTACCTTCATGTATTGTTGTGTCTGAATAGCCATAGCTTTCTATATAACATAGAATATTGTTAAAATTCTTTTGCTATAAACATTATATTCATACATTCTATGACCAGACCAAATTATACCACTGAGCTCTTCGAAGTTTGCCAATAATAACATTTAGTCCTAAATATGCTGTTACAGTGTTTTATGTATTTTCAATGTTTTCTTAAACCTTAAACCTTATAATGTTATGACTGCTGTCTCCTAAACTCCCCTACACCGCGTTAACTACAAGCTTTCTTGTATTAGCCCCTGTGAAACAGACTGTAATACTTATATAGATGTGGGTTACAAACATTATGTTCATGGGGTTACATCACCCATGGTAACTAGCCTATGAGCAGTAAGTAAGTCATTACTGTACACTTGACAGTGTTTTTCCACTGTCCACCTCGCACCTTGACTGCTTGGCTCAGCATTAAGTAGCCGGCCTCTGGCAGTCTGTACCCTTTTCTTAGCCACGTAAGACGAGTGTTCATGATGCTCGTTACACATACACTTCATTCCTTATTAATGCTCACAGCTCAAAGCGTTAATTATGGTGATATCTTAGTTATTGTGCAATCGTTTATTTTACTTAATAAAAGGAGAAAAGACCATTTGGGTTTAAAACTAAACCAATAAACATTTATGAATGTCACTTTTAAAAATGACTCTTCAGAATCTTCATCAGTGATTACAACAGGTAAACAGAAGGTAACACTCGTCCGGTGCAGAATGTAAGGTCGAGAATATTTCTTAGTCGAATGGGTTATACATTACAACTTTTTTTGTAAGGATACTTGATGAATCTAAAACACAAGGGCTTAGCATAGGTGTTTTCTAGTTTATGTTGGATTAGTATACTCTTCCATTTAGCTATTGCTTAATAATACAAGTTTTGGTTAAGATTATTGGTGCACACAACCACACACATACACACACACACACACCATCCTTGACACGACACAGGCTCTTACTTCTACCCGAGATCCCTCGTCCGCGAATTACTGTTCGACACAGCAACCTCATCCAGCCCATATGAAGGTGGGAGAGTGCAGTGCCGGCCACGCTGTCCCCTTTCGTACCGTAGGCTCAGTATACAGTGGGCTATACCAGCATTCACCCTAATGGTCACTAATACCTATGGGATCCACTTTCATATCAGAGGGGGATAAGTAACCAGGATTGGACGGATGAGTAAAAGGTTGTGTTCAGTTGTAAAAAGGGGCTAGTGCCAAAGGAATGGAACAGTGAGAATAATAATAAGTCTTTTAGAATAATATGTTTTGATAGTGGTAGAACTATAAAATAAGACAATGGTTGATCGAATAGGAAGTATTCTAGAAACTCTTGTCGGCGAGGAAGAGGGAGGCTTTAGTAAAGGTAGAAGGTGTAATGATACAATATTTGCAAGAAGGTAGGCAATATCGAAGTTATGCATAACACTCATAGACTCAAAGAAAGTGTGGGCATAGGATAAATTGGAAGGCCATGTAGGAAATACTGTGCATGCATTAAGCATATGTAGCACTTTTTTAAGAATTAATGGCAGTGTGAGAGAGAAATTAAATTGCCTTTGAAAGTGCTTAAGGATGTCACCTCTATTATCTAATGCCTCTAGATGGTATAGCATGAAAAATTAAAGAATGGGTAATTCTCGAATGCATGAGAGACATGGTGACATAAAGTGAAAGTTTTCACACGCACGCAGACAACGCTGTGTTGTTAGTAGAATCTGAGAAAAGAGTTGGAGAAAATGGTTAAATATTTTGAAGGAATTTGTTGGAACAAATTCGTAAACGTAATAATCTCAAAGATAAGTTCAAGGGAAATAAAAATGTTTGCGTGACATCATTATGACTTGTATGATTTGAAAAACGCTACGAACTGTTAATGGATTTCGGTATTTCCGAGCAAAAGAAAAATTAAAAATCACTTTGAGTAATGCAAGAAATGAAAACAATAGATGTCCTGAAAATATGAATAAATAGGAAGAGTCTGAGAAGAGACTATGCAAAGGAATTGTAAAGGAATATATATTTCAGCTCCTTAGTTTATGACTGTGAAGTTCAGATGTGAATTGACTTGAATTGAATTGAAACAGTTTATTTAGCCAGAAAAACACAGACACAGAGTGGATAATAATAACAATGTTAACATGGCTGAGCCAGTTCAGAACCTGAGCTCTCTTTTAGGCACCTAATATACACTATACATTTATCTCAAGGAAGTATTATGTAACATTTAGTATCACCTGGAATAGTACAATGGCATTGTGGTAATAAGAACTTCTCATAATGTTACCACGGTTATCACTTCAATATTTATTAATTTTATTTATTTATTATTAAATTTTTTTATACATAAATTACAGTGGAATTGAAAAACATGTGTATAATGGGGGAGCAGTACAACATGGGTTGTACAGTAATAAGGTTGAACAAGAGGACAGAGCTCTCAGGATTATGTCTAGTTGGCAATTATGTTAATTGCAATGGTAATTACTTATCTATTTACATGATAATTCCCAATAAAACGGCTTTGATAGTACAATAAAAGCAGGTACTGTATATATAGTAGGTATTACAAGAAATATTAATACTTAGACAATAGATATTTTATAAGAGATGATTTAAAGGAAGAGAACGTAGTCTTTGCTCGGATGGGTGGGGGTAAGTTGTTCCACACCTTCACACCATGATATTTTATGGAGGTCTGGGACTGAGGGAAGCGCATGGGGGGTGGTTTTAGTAGCTCTTGGTGCCTTAAGTCGTATCTCTGATTATTCCGGAACTGGAAAGAATTATTGTCAAGCAACTGATTGATAGATTTGTAAACAAAGAGGGCACAGCAGTAGGTGTCAATATCTTCGAAATTTAACATTTTCAATATGGCAATTTTTCTTTTTTTGAGTGATCTGTTTTTTTCAAGTAGGTCATTGTCCGTACAACTCTCCTTTGTGCAGTAACCAGAGATTGTTTTTTTGAAAAGCCAGAGGCCCCCATAGTGTGTGACAGTGCATCAAGTGTTGGTAAAAAAGATCATGATAGATTTCTTTCATTGCTGTGAGAGTGAGTGACTGTCGAGTGTGATACATGATACCGCACTATTTATTGACTTTACTGTGAATGGCTTGTATATGGTTTTTCCAGTTAAGTTTCTCATCAACAAAAACTCCGAGGAATTTAGTAATTTGTTCGCGTTTGAGGACTGTATTACCAAGGTACAGAGGGTCCAATTCTGGGGTTAAGTTTTTCATTATGTGAAAGATCGTGTAGTGGGTTTTCTTAAGGTTTAAGGTCAGTTTATTGCGTATTACCCAGGTCCTGACTTTAGTCAATTCAGTGTTCATAGTTCTCATCAAGAAATGTTGGTCTGAGTTGCTGGCATAGAGATTACTAGCGTCTGTAAATAAGTTGTATTCTATTAGTGTGCTGGCGTGGACTATGTCGTTTATATACAACAAAAACAGCACTGGACCGAGAATGGAACCTTGGGGGACGCCATACAAGATTGGCGAGGAGTCAGATTGGTGATTATTATAGCACACATACTGCATCCTGTTGGACAGATATGAGGTAAACCAATTGTGGGACAGACCCCTAACGCCGTAATGTTCAAGCTTTGAAAGGTGGATGGTATGGTCGACAGTATCGAAGGCTTTAGAGAGGTCCAAGAATATACAGACTGTGAACTGACTGCCATCAAAGGAATTAAAGATGTCATGAGTAAAGGATAGCAGAGCACTCTCAGTCGACCTTCTAGCTCTAAATCCAAACTGGGAGTCGGTAAAGATGTTATTTAGTGTATTATATGCTAGCTTTTCCAGTATCTTACTCAAGGCTGGGAGGACTGATATGGGGAGGTAATTCTTGAAGAGACCTTTGTCCCCTGATTTTTTATATGCTGGGTGAACTTTAGCAATTTTCAGTTCATCCGGAAAGACACCACTTGTGAAGGAGGAGTTACAAATGTGTAGGCGAACTGGTAGTAATAAGTGGGCTACTTTCTTAATGATGCTCATTGGTATATTGTCTTCGGCTGCTGCTGCAACTTTGGACATTTTTATGGTGGCCAGTAATTCATCTAATGTGACAGGGGATAAGAACAGCTCATTATGCTGTCTGTTTTTCAGGTAGGTTCTAAATTGCTCATGGTGATCAAGGATGCTCACTGCAAGATTTTTGCCAATATTAATAAAATATTCATTGAAGTGGTTCGCAATGGGGGAGGGTTCCGTTACAACTGAATCATTTATCATAAAAGCTGAGTGGGGGGCCGAAGGCTGAGTGTTCGTGTTCTGAATAGAATTTATGATATTCCAGGTTTTCTTACTGTTGCCTGATGCTGACTCCAGCTTATATGTATAATAGTTACGTCTGGCATTTCTAACTGCTTGAGTTACTCTATTTCTGATACTTCGGTAAGTATCACCGAAAGTTATGGGTCTTATTGCAAATTTCCTTTGGAGTTTGTGTTTTTCTTTTATCATTATCTTAATTTCGCTTGTGATATAGGGTTTGGAAATAGATACAGTTTCAGAGTAATGATGAATCGGGACTAAAACCGATAGAGATAAAGTTAGAAAAATGATATGATGGTTCGGAACCGACAGTTTAAGGGAATGAGGATGTAAGTAGGTAGTAGGTAGTAGGCAGTTATCAAACAGGGAGGTACTACCGCCTGGGAAGATATTGGAAGCATAATGTATTGTCTAATGGTAAACCGTGCTGGCATATGGAAAAAAAAAATAATTGTGACCAAGTCCCAGGTTGCTGATCTGACTTTCTGCCTCATGCACACACAATTGCAGGGTCTCAATTGTTTCTCTTACTCTGACAGCACAATATACAATACACATATATCATTTCTCACTCGATATTTTTTTTTTAATTTTTATATTTATTTACGACTCATTATTATTATTATTATTATTATTATTATATTATTATTATTATTATTATTATTATTATTATTATTATTATTTTATAATATTTTCGCTCCCCCAGGCCTTGATGTGGGTCATTTTTAATGACCTGCGCCCGGGTGGGCTAAAGCCCGCAATTGGGGAAGCAAATGGGGCGTATATAGGTGACAGTGCATGATAGGTGTGACATTGGTATGCAAGATCATTGACAGGATAGTTTTAAGCATGCAAGTGAGAGCAATATCAAGAAAAAGGTTAACAGTCTATTTCGGTAAATTAGTGGGGTGCTTACGTTACATTGCGTTAAAAGACTGTCCAGTGTGTACAGTAACATTGTATCATAGTGGTAATGCTCACATGAATGAGCTGACAATTCAACTTTATATGCACAGATAATTGATCCGAAACGTTGTGATGAACGTGGAGGCTAACGTTTCCCTCTGTATGCAAATCCGGGGTACGTGGAAGTGTGCGGCCAGTGTTTCCAGGCAATGCCTCACCCATTTTCCTATGTTTCCTTTCTACATATTTCTTGCACCACTCTTCTCTTACATTCCCTTCTCCCTTTTGAGGTTTCTTTTTCCCTTAATCTACTCCAAGAAAACAAAGGAAGTGTATATAAGTGTTATCAAGTGCTTTCTGCGGGTTGACTGTTTTTTTAGTTGGGCCACATTTTACTATCGGTATTGCTAGATGCTATTCGTTGATCTTATGTGCTATATGGTGGTATCTTATTACATTTGGTGTCTTGAAGAGATTAAAACTCTAGTGTTTCTAAGTAAATTGGGTGTTTTTGCGGAAATAATATATTAGTTGGCAATCATACGTTATTTGATATTATCTTTTGTCAGTTCGCAATATAAATTTATCTATAGTGTTATAATGATTTCCGTGTATTTCAAGCAGTTGTGTATATCTTCGTGTGTTGCATTATGCGAAGATTAATTACAGTATCTGGTAATTTTTGTGGAAGTAGTAGTAGTAATACCCAGAGATATGTAGTGATGGACTGATCGTTATGATGCTTGGTAGTGATGTGCGTCATTAATGATGGTACAGTAGTGGTGATTGATGGCGATGATTGTTGTAGTGGATTGTAGCCAAAGATGTGTAGTAATGGTCAATAAGGTGTGTGGTGGTGCGGGTAGTACCCAAAGATAGGTGGCAGTGATGGTCGTTATGGGTGACTGTAGAGTAGTCAGGGGTGAGTGTCGCAATGGTATGTGGTGGCGATGGTCGTTATGAGTGACTGTGGTGTAAGGAGAGTGTACGTAAGAGTATGTGGTGGTGATGATCGTTTTGGTGGATAGTGGTGATAGTTGCTATAGATTAGGATACAGATTCTGCCCATGCAGCACGAGGTTATATTATTGCCCCCCCCCCCCCTCCCCCGACACATTGCGTTAGGTAAAGAACAGAAGCATTACAGTGGCCAACAAGGAAGCATGCAGAGTTAATGTTTACTTTTTTAGACCAAGAAGATAGGTGGTGAAATGAGAATAAGTATGAAAATTGGCAAGAGGATTCAATATGGGTTAATTATCAAGTCTGTCGGATTGGACATTCAAAATTCAAAGATGGCAGCCATTTTCCAAGAAGGCCGCCAAATGTGGATGACAGATTTTCCTTTTTGACATAAAAAGTATTGTGTTCATCAATAAAGGTGATTTCAGTGTTGATTTCCATGTTTTTGAGTTTGTAGAATCTGAATTTTGTGTTGAAAACTCTAAAATGAACAGCATTTAAAGGAAACATGCTTATAAAGAGTGAATCTCAATGTACTACTAGGGCACACTGATGACAACACTGCTGTGGAACTCAGCATGAGGTTAAGTGTAGGCTAAGTACGAAACTCATAGTACAGATTAATATATATATATATATATATATATATATATATATATATATATCTATATATATATATATATATATATAGCCTACATATATATATAAATATATATATATGTATATATATATATATATATATATAATCAACGACCTCACCAGCAAGGAATCGAACCCTCGACCTACTGGGTGTGACTAGGGAACGCTTACCGGCTAGGCCACAAGGACACTAAAAGCAGTTCTAGACTCTGTTATATTTCACACAAAGCCTGTTCATCGAGCTGATGGCGCCGTGAACCTCATTGGGAAACTGCCCGTGCCTCTTATGTGGTGTCAGTAGCATTTTACCGAATCCAGCTGGTATGAAACGCGAGGTACATATATATACTTCATTTTAAGTCCAATTAACACGCGGACTTTGAACATATAATCAACGACCTCACCAGCAAGGAATCGAACCCTCGACCTACTGGGTGTGACTAGGGAACGCTTACCGGCTAGGCCACAAGGACACAGGATGCCAAATCCACCGAACATGCCCGTTAAAGTACCTCTAAAAGAGAGAGAGTGAAGAAACATTGCGGTGAAGAGAAAGGGAAGAGATTGTCGACTAAAGGAGGAGAGTTAACAATGACGAATTGCCTTTGATTCCACCCTGTCTAATAGTTGGACAGAAGAAGAGCCACCCCAGATATGAGAGCAGTACTCCAAGTTAGGACGAATGAATCCCTTATATACTTGGCGCAACTGCTCAGGAGTGAAGTAGCTACGGTATTTGTACAGCAATATCAACTTTCGGGAGGCAGCTTTGGCTATAATAAGGATGTGTGATTTCCAGGAGATATTGGAGGAAATGGTGAGGCCTAACATATTTATTTCAGAATTTGGAAGGATGATAGCGTCCTGAAACGTAATTTTTTTCTTTTTTTACGGGGATTAGCCCACCCGGGTACAGGTCACTGACCCACTTCGGGGCCTGGGGGGCGAAAATGTAATAATAATAACACTAATAATAATAATTAGTTAATAGTAAATAAAATTTATAATAATTTATTAAAATTAAAATAATAATAGTAATAATAACAACAACACTGATACTACTACTACTATTACTTCTACTACTACTACTACTAATAATAATAATAATATTAATAATAATAATAAAGAACCATAAAGAAATACAACATTTTTAAATAGATCAATAGTGAGAAACGATATATGTATGTTGTTTTCTCAAAGTAAGAGAAACAATTGAGACCCTGCAATTGTGTGTAAATGTGGCAGAAAGTAAGATGAGCAGCCTGGGACTTGGTCACAATTTTCGTAATGTCATATGGCAGCAGGGTCTACCATTAGACAATACATTATGCTTCCAATATCTTCCCAGGTGGTAGTACCTCCCTGTTTGGTAGCTGCCTACTACCTTCTACCCTATGGGCTAATAGGCATTTTGCAGTGTCCTGCATTCTTATGTTCTACGTCTCTCTAGGTAGTGAAAATTGGGAATCTCTAATTTGTCTCTATGCTCAAGGTTACTAATGCCCAGGATTAATCCTGCCATCCTCCTCTGAATGCCTTCTAGGGATTCGATATCCATTCTGTAGTACGGTGACTAGAACTGCACCACGTAATCCAAGTGAGGTCTCACAAGTGGAAGATATAGTGTTAGGATAACCTTGCTAGTCTTGTAACTTACACTTTGTATGAACCCACGTACTTTGTTAGCCTTGTTTTGAGCAAATATACATTGTTGTCTTGGTTTAAGATTCCTACTGACCATTACTTCTAAATCTTTCTCATACGGATTTTTCAATGACAACTTTGTTCAACTGATATCTGGTTTCTCTTTTCACATCTCCTGAGCTAAATACAGTATTTTACATTTTTTTTTCATTAAATTTCACCTGCAATTTTTCAGGCCATGTGAAATTTTTTTATATCAACCTGTCGATTTGCGGAGCCCTCGTCATATTTAATTACACGCCCTATTTTAGTGTAGTCAACAAATTTACTTACGTTGCTGTCTTTGCCTATATACTGTATATATCTTTTATGTATACACCCCCTGTATGATAAATAGAAATGGTCCAAGTACTGAACCTAACAATACTCCACTAGTGTCGTTACGCCAATATGTTTTAGTGCCTTTAATGCTAACATTGTCTCCTGTCCTGTAACCACACCTTATACCAGTTTAGAACAGCTCCCCCAATTCCATGAGCCTCCACTTTATGTATTAGTCTTTCATGGAGGACTGTCAAAAGCTTTTTGCTTAAGTCGTGGTTGACTTAGGAAACAATCGTGAACTGTTTCAAGAAAATCCTCTGATTCTAAGTTACCCATAAGGTCAGTCCAATCTATTTGACTATAGTTAAAGTCACCTACTTGTTACGACACAAAGGGAGGTTTTAACCCGCCCCCCCCCCCCCCCGTAACAAATTTTTCAACCTGCTTAATAAGGAAAATTACCTTAAAAGTTCAAACTTACTATTTATTTACAAAAGTATAACTAAAGCTGATGACGGAATTTTATACAAAATATATACAACAAAAGAAATCGTAAAATTCAAGTAATAATGAATGAACATTAAATCCTTCACACTACAGTATAATAAATAATCACTAAATCCTAAACATCACAATATATAATATAATAACTCTGGGGTCAGGAGCAATAAGAGTGCACTACCACTCGTTACTTAGGGTTTAGGAGACAGGAGACCAGATGTTGACTTCACGGCCTATAATTATAATCGGTAACTCACTCTGGATGTGGAGCCCACCAGATTTTCCACCTCCCGACCAGGACCAATCACAGGGCTCCACATACTATTGTACCAAGACTGGCGAGTTATACCCCAAACTGACTAATGGCCAGCGCCATCTTGTGACCATAGTCTTACCTACACAAAATGAGAAGTAGTTCATCATAAAATACTGTACTGGATACCCTTCGTATTTCATCCCAAATAAGTTGCCCATCAACCCTGTCGAGATTAGGAAGTTTATACTGTATATTACTCTAAAGAATAATTTTTCCGTACCATCGATTAATTCTATCCAGATTCTTCCAGTATTCAATTCAGATTTTATTTTTTTAGTGGTGACAGGTGGCAATCGTTATTGTGGTGAGAGTTGGTGATGGTCGTCGTAGTGATAAGCGACGGTTGATGTGGTGAGAAGCCGTAATGATCGTTATGGTGAGAGGCACACACACACACACACACACACACACACACACATATATATATATATATATATATATATATATATATATATATATATATATATATATATATATATATATATATATATATATAGCTATCTGAAGATTAAGTTGACGAGACCGTATCTAGCTCCCTGCCCCCTCATGGTTTACAAGTGTGTGTGTATATATATATATATATATATATATATATATATATATATATATATATATATATATATATTAGGGTGGTCCTTATTTTTCAACTTTGGTATTTTTTTACCACAGACCCTGCTAAAAGTGTCCATTTAGGACAAAAACATTGTGTAGAGCTATTTTTAAATATATTAATATTTAGAGGTTGCTCAAAGCTGTCAAAAATTAAGTAATCGATGTAGTCTCGATTACTTTGTAGCAGATTATGCCCACCACTAGTGCGTCGCATTTGGCAGGATTGTGGTGAGTTTTTGCTGGTCGTGATTGATGATTGGGGAAATTAGAAACAGTTCTGCAGAGTATTATCATTATTAATTTATATTAATAGTTAATTTCTTTATTCCTCAGGTCAAAATGCCTAATGCAGGAGTAAAAACACGAGAAAATGTGTATTTGATGAAGACATTATGTGATGACATTACAGGGGCTAAGTTACCTTGAAACAGGCACGTGTTACAGTATTTTTTAAGCCTGCATCGCATACAGAAAAAAAACATCAGAGTGGCAGCTGGGGAAGTCACAGACTAAGTTCTTCAATTTTGGACAAAAGCAAACATTCCCATACACCACAAACCAGATTGTGTGAATCAAGGACACAAAATGTTTGACAAGTGGAGTAGTTTGAAAAAGAACTCTTCAGGACAGCAGTAGTACGTCTTCTTCTGGGGAATACAACCCAGTTCCTGGCCCATCAGCACTTCAAACTCCACCTACTGTCAAGAAGCGTGGGCGAAAAGAAGTTCTAACTCCAGAACTTTCTGCAGCATTAGATCGGACCAAGTCCTCAGATAGAATGGCCATGCACATTGTCACCCAAACTGCTAGGAGTCTGGGCCATGATGTCAGTGAATTGATTCTGAATAGATCAAGCATCAGGAGGGGAGGAGGCTCAGTAGTGGTTGAGTTAGGGAATGGTAGGCACTGTTGTGGTGCAGCCTGGTGAAGCCAGGCAGGGGCAGGTGTCCCAGTAGACTTGGGGGGGGGGGGGGGGTTGTGGTAGATGCGGCCCTTGGGGAGGCCTCTCCCCTGGGACAGAAGGGCGACTGGAGCACTGCCTGGAGTCACCATTGTGCCTGCCGCCACAGTTACAGCACCTGCTCTCAACTACATAGCCCACACCACCCCTATTAAGGTGGTCTTTGATTTTCTGGGCACAGGCGGCAGAGTTGTGGTTACGTGAGCAGAAGCGACATCTCGGACGATCACGTCGGCAGCAGGCAGTGAAGGTGACCCCAATGAGAGCAAATAACACAAAATGCAGGCCCAGGATGATAGGGTTCTGCATAAAATGGTGGAAGGATTGGATGGGCTTCCACAGTGGTTGGACATACCCTTCCCTTCCACTTGATAATAACAGCAGCTTGTGGAGTGTTTCCCCAGTAATGTCGACCTATACTGAGTATATTAGAATTAAAGTCACGCCCATCTTTGATGTCAGCGTATAGGGGGAATCGTTTCACTAGGATGTGCCAACATTCATCAGTGTCTGCTGGGGGGGGGGGGGGGGGCACTAGGACAACCCCGTCAAAGCCAACAGTACTAAGGGTTTCATAGACATCAGGAGTCTGACACTTGATAAAGTTCCGGTTCTTACCTTGTCGGAATTGAATGTTGGGACCATGCTGTCTGCAGTACTTTATCATCCAATTAAACGGATCCTCCACAGATTTTAATGAGTCCTTGGGAAAGTGGAGATTCAGCTTACTTGTTCGTTTAGCAGAGGGCAGGGTGATAGAGTCCATGGCATTGCTTATTCCACTGTGGCTAGTGTTTCCCATAGAAACATTACCGTCACTGTCAAAATCACTAGGGTCTGACTCTTGAAGGTTGTTGGATTTAGTCAATACCTGCTGTGTTTTATTCCCAGTTGAATTCTTTTTGCTTTCTTCTGTGTGTGTCGCCCTTTTCTTCCTTTCATTCATGATCTCATCACTGTCACTTCCTTCACTTTTCTTCGCCGACTCTCGCCTCCTTTTCTTTTCTTTCTTACTAATCACCTCTTGAAAATTGTCTATCACTTCTATTGTTGTTGGTCGCGGATCGTCTGCTTCTGATTCGCTACTTGAAAGCCTCAGGTCGTCTTCTAAATTGTTCAGTAGGGCAATCTTTTCTTCTTTAGCCAAAGCCTTCATAGGTTTCTGCCCACCACTCTCCCCAGGCATTGTGCAATGCTTGTGTTCGGTCACAGGTGAGATGGAGAGGCAACGACGTCACTACCACGTCATACAACGTCACGCTCTTCTCACTGAGCATACGCAGATGTGAAAATAACAGACCAGAGGGTCCAGGCAGAAAGTCCACATATTTTAACCAAAATATTGTCAAGTCCAGCAACTATAAATTTCACAAGAGACACTGTGCTTACAACTGGGCTCCACTGTAGTTCTCTAAACAGACAGAAGGTAGTAGTCTCACTAAATTCATCAGAATTGGGAATTGTAGGGAGCTCTCACTCACAGCATTTGTTGACGTTTCACGGTGCTCATGTTAAGTGTAGCTAGGTAAGGTCAGGTCAACCTGACCTTACCTAGATGCCTAAAACCCCCCTCCCATTTTTTGGGGGGGACCCTTGGTGGGTCTGTTACAAGGAGGTTTAATAGGGGTAGAAGCGTCCTGTCTGGTTCTGAATGAAGTCACTGGTGGCCATTTTGGTGCCGGCGACAAGTCGGGTGGGTGGACAGATCAGACAAGCTAATTCAAGTAGTTGTACTTCTGCAGTCAGTGTGTATGTCTGTAGGTGATCTATTCTTTCTTACATTTTTCATAATGCATGCCTTGTGTCTGCATAAGGATTTACAGGGCAGCTTAGCAAGACACGTAATAATCTTGTTATACTTCATTGGTCAATTATAAGTGATTTGTATATACGTATGTTGTAATATGAAGACTTCAGAAAATATATGGCTCTAGTGTTGTTATGTTTTGGCAGGCATTTATATAGGCTAACCTACATCCAACATATGTTTGGTCTTTTAACATGAAATTATAAGTGCACGTTTCACGCAGGTACTATCGTGCACAAAAGTCGTGTCCACTACCCAGCAACAGTGAGGTTTCGAATAGCCTTGAGTCTGAAGTTTCGAAACAGCTGGGGGGAAATGCTATGGTCGGCCAACAGATGTTGCCCACTATAGTGTGTGTGTGTGGGGGGGGGGGGGTGGATAGAGGAGGTGGGGGCTGGATGAGAGGCAGGTTTATTTATTATTTATACCACCATAGTTTTAAGCTGCCTTTTTAACTAGGTTTTGTCTTACAGTTGTTTCTTTATCATTACGAATTCATGGAACAGGTGCAGTGCCCTGGGTGCTTATTGCCGCTCAGGTCACAATGATACTTTAAAGAATGGAATATATTAAGGATAAAAGTGAAATATGCAAGGATCAGGGTGAAGGGCCTTGGTCAGCTAGTTTTACTCAGCGACCACCTCGTAATTTTGTTGTTATTCCGACAGAGATTATTGTAATATTTATTTATATTCCACTCATCCTTTGCTTAATAAATATTTGTTATAATATGCAATATTATATGATTGTATACTTATGATAAAAAGAGTGGAGTGAAAAAGTTATCAGTATTGTAAAATAGTATTCAGATTTAATCTAGTTCCAATTCTTCCAAGTTCCAGTGTTTAAACAGCCCACCACAATATGCAAGCTTCATATATTTTTGAATGTGCTCAGTTACCGTTAATATTATGTGCTGAACATCATGAGCATTTCAATGATGGTAGCAATTGTAACTATATAATTATATGTGTTATAAGACAACACATTCCACGACGTGTCATACAGATCATTGTATACCACACAATACATAATTTGTGGCTGTTAAGTTACTTTGTTATGAATTTTCATGGATATAGTTTAAGACATCATTCAGGACATGGATTTAAGATAACACTATAGGTGAGTTAATATATATTAATTGTATTTACAAAGAATACTAAAATCCAAACAATACTCAAATACACACATCTTAGTATTTGGTCCAGCCACCCACTGCATTCAGTACTTCATCAAGGCGATTAGGGATGGAGTCAACCAGCTTCAGGCACACCCCTGGTCGTCGACGTATACTCTCCCACACGTCGTAAGCTTTGGCCTCTATTGCTGCACAGGTTCGCTTCTCCCCAATATCCCAATCACGTTTCATAAGGGCCCAAATATGTTCAATCGGATTAATATCACATCCTAGTGTTGGCCAGTCGATGACCTCAATTTCAGGTTTGATCCTGGAGGTAGTCCTTCACTATGTTGCTGGTATGAATGGGACTGTTGTCATGAACCAGGCTGATAGTGTGGGGGGCTGGAACTGCCATAGCCCGGACTGTAGGAATTAGCACTTGCTCCAGGATGTCTACATACTGCTCACCAGTGAAACGGCCGTTGATCTTGACCAGTTCACCTGGCCCATGTGCCCACATCCACCCCCAGAATGACACTGACACCCTACCACTCACTGCGCGATGTTGAATGTGTTTCTCATGGCAGCGTGTGTTGGGGAGCCGCCAGCACTGCCTTGCTTCGGCTCCCACTGACCTGAACGCCATTTCATCAGTAAATATAATGGTTCTCCAGTATTCTTCTCTATGTGGAAGGTGTTCCAATGCAAAGCCTAGTCGACACTCCTTGCGAGCAGGTGTTAGCCACCCTTTGTGAGCTGGAATATGGCAGTCGATCCCAGCTTCGCGTCTCGTCGTCATGTGATGGCAGTTGAGGCCCAGATTTCTTGTATGCTCCACTGATGTTCGCATTGGATATGCCGTTGAAGCTGCCACGATCAAGGCGTCCATCCTTGCTGTCGTTATTCGTGGCTTTCCGCTTCGAGGTTTCGTCTCCACTGAGCCCTCTTCTTCCCACAGGCGGATCCACCTCCTATTCTTCTTGGTGCTCCTTCCTACATCGACAGCATTTTTTGGCACAGTTGCCCCAGCTCTCCACATCCCAATGATTTGGCCCTTTGCAACAATCACTGCCGACGAATTTGCTCGTCCTGGAGGCATATCTGAAATGGCAGAGTAATATTATGTTGTGGTAACTGATGCAGGCTTTTAAATACTAGAGTAAATTAATAGTATTAGTAACACCTAGGTTAAGTATTATTACTCTGACATAACGTTTTGGTAAATCTTTTTGGATCAACTGCCCTGAAACCCTTCCTATTTCATGTATTCATAGGGAACTGCAAGTGGATCCTCCACCGCCCCCCCCCCCCAAACTCCCGCCACCACCCCTGCGACTGTAGAGTGAACATTCTCTGATAATCATCATCATCATCAAGATTTAGTTTAACCAGACCACTGACACCCATTTGAGTCTCTCCTAGGGCTGGCCAGAGGGATTAGTTGACATATATTTGTGTTTCTATAATTTAGAGTTATATTGTTTGGAGGAGATTACAGTATTTCAAAAAGGTCAAAACTGAACTTAAGGAAAATTTTGGGGTCTCTGCAAAAATATCTTACAAGGTAAGGTTAGTGAAGCACATTGTTCGATACCGATTATAAATAGGGCATTTAATGAGAATATGTTGGACTGTTATTTGTGTTCGGCAGTTGGAGCATATAGGTGGGGTTCCATTAGGGGAAGACATGAGTTGGCCATACGTCAATTGCGTATGCCCAATTCTTAGATGATTCAGAATCGTTTCGTGATGTCTAGAGGATTGTTTTGATGATGACCAAGAATAAACTGATGATTTGATCATTTTTAGCTTATGACTTGTTGGTTCATTTTCCCAGGACTTTTGCCAATCGTCAAATATTAATTGTTTATAGGTACTTAGCGTCGCCGATAATCAAAATATATGGTTTTCCACTGCTTTACATATTTCTTTGACAATTTTCAGCTATGACATGTTCGCCCCAGATTACATATAACTGCAATAGGTTACATTACGTTAGGGTTCGTCATATATAAACGTTTTTCTTCATGTTCATTGAGTCGTTCTGAATTCCATTTCGGCTCAAAATACTACATTACCCAACCCAAACTCCCAGGTTGCAACTGGGGGTGTAACATAACCGAGTAAGGTAATGTGCGGCAAACGCATAGCACATCAAACACCATATTTTTAGGGTGAAGTTAACTAAGGAGCTCATATAACAACTGTCATATAATTATAATAGGGTGTCCCACTAATTACAGCAGATATTTGTAGAGGTGAAAGAATATGTGTTTCTGAGTATAAAACTTCTATACATATATGGATTTTTCGGTTTACGTTTAGCCGTGAGGTGGATTTTGCAAATTAAGCATGGCAACCATTACAAATGGCCGAGTCGAGGCGGGAGATACCTATAGCGAGAGCGAAATATAGGAAACGGGGAAGAAGGTTTAGTAGAGAAAGAATGTGGGTTAAACAGAACAGACTTTTAGGAGGAGAGAAAGTGTGTGGCCTTCAGCCCACTGCATGGTATTGGGTGGTAGGTTGGGGTGACTGGGGCGATGGGAGGGCGCAAAGGATGTGGAGAAAAGAAGGGGAAAGGAAATGGAGGGCCCATCCCTATTTGGGTGGGGTGCACACTTTTATTATAAATAGAGGGAAACGGATGGAGATAGAGATGTGGTGGCTCAATATCACATATTCTTTCACCTCTACAAATGTCTGCTGTCACTCATGGGACACCCTGCAATAGTATAAGGACGACATGGGCTATGCTGACAAATTAATGTGACTTACCTGTTGGTGACGACGATGGTAGGAATGAGACCTCGGTATGTTTCAGTGTTCGACATCATCTCCTTCCCCTGGTGTGGGTGGCCCCAGCCTTGGTAACAACTTGTGTATTCTCCGTGACTTCCATTACTGGTAGTCACGGAGAATTAATTACTGGTGTGCCCATCAGTCTCACCGTCGTAGCCATGAACGGCAGAGATATGGTCGTTGTAGTGCTATTATTTACCCATTACACATCTCTCACCATGCTTAATAACATGAACTATCTTCATGACATTCTTATTGTTATCAGTGATTGCGGAATTCACGATGTTATGCTCCACCTACACACAGCCTGTTACTAGACTAACCCTGTTTGTAAACTTTGTGGCCAACCCGACTCTCACACCCTCTCTCACTACATCATCACTTGCCCTATGACCTCCTCCTATAGGTCCCCAGCCGTTACCAACACCTCTTCCCTCCCAGACCAGATATCCCTCCTCCTAGTCACAGGCCTGGTATTTGACATTATTAGGGACCTGCCACTCTTTGCCATAAACAGATAAAATGTACCGGGAACTTTCCCCCCACACACTCATCATTCTCTCACTTTATGTAACTTGACAGAACCTATGACCCTTCAGGCTTTTACGCCCTTAATGTACGAGTCATAAAGGCAAGTATGAACTTTTCATACTTCCCTGTTGGGCGCTGTAAACGCTTCTGCGCTTCACCTTGCACAGGATGTAAGGGGGTGCTCAATAAACTAGCCCCCTCGGGGGCAAATCTGAAATCTGACTAGACTAACCCCCACCTCCTCTATTCCCCCCCCCCCCCCCACACACACACACACATTACAGTGGGCGACATCTGTTGGCCGACCATAGACTTTACCCCAGCTGTTTCGAAACTTCAGACTCAAGGCTATTCGAATCCTCACTGTGGTTGGGTAGTGGACACGACTTTGGTGCACGATAGTACAGTACAATAAAAGGGCTGCTTACAGTATATCAAATCCATTACTAATGAAAATTCCGAGACTTTAAATTGGCGGTTTAATGTTTGAATTAGATTGTTTAGAGATAGGTATATATTTATGTTTATTTTCATATGCATGTAATAAAATATTGATATATAATGACAATCAAAATGTGCTATGCGGAAACTGATTGTCATTAGAATCCGTACACCTATCAATTGTTTTGAAAAATTGTCCTTGATGATGAACATGAGACATCCACAACAGACAATGATAATAATGATAACTATAAATACATCCCTTCTTCACTCCATCTAACTCGTTGTTCAAACAATATTGCTGCATACATAGCTGGCTTTGCAATGTTTAATTTGAAAAAATCTTTACATTGTGAAGTTTGCGTCATTGCTTTAACAGGCACCGAAGAGAGCAGTATGCACTCTTTGAATATTGATGTGTCAAAATAAGCTATAATATACGAACACATTATGTATTTATGAATCTATTTGTTATATATGATAAGTAAATTTAGTATTTCAATAAATTCTCAAGGTAATGTGAGTAGTGGCGACGAGTGAGCAGTGCTAGCTTGGCCATTCTTCTCTCAGTAAGATTTTTTTACGGGGATTAGCCCACCCGGGCACAGGTCACTGACTCACATCGGGGCCTGGGGGGCGAAAATGTAATAATAATAATACAGCAATTCATAGTAAAAAAATTTATAAAAAAAAAGTAAAATATAATAATAATGAAGATAATAATAATAATAACATCACTAGCATTCACCGAAACGTGGATAAATTTATACTCACGTGACTTACCTGTCGAATACTAAATTAAAGGTTACAAATTATTCCATATCGATAGGCAGATTAGGAAAAGAGGTGGGTAGCATTCTATGTCAGGGATAATCTGAAGTGCAAAATCAATAAGAAAATAAAAACTGAACTGAATATAGAGACGATTTGGATAGAATTAGCTGATGGTAGGGAAAAATTAATCATAGGAGTAATATATAGAACTCCTATTCTCGATAGAGTTAATGAGCAACTTATTTGGGATGAAATGCACAGGGCATCCAGACATAGCAAAGTCCGTATAGTAGGCAACTTTAACTTTAGTCAAATAGATATGACCGACCTTACAGGTAACTCGGAACCAGAGGATTTTCTTGAAACACTTGAAACAGTTCAGGACTGTACCTAAGTCAACATATAGCCGAACCCACCAGGGGAAATAACATACTCGATTTAGTTCGGTCAAACAGAGAACACCTCATTCTTAATATCGAGGTAGGGAACGAACTAACTAAAAGCAACCACAAAGAAGTGATATTCAAAGTAGAACTAATTGTCAGTTGCAACGAAAATTCCATTACAGTCCCAAATTTCAGAAGGGCAAACTTTGATAGGTTGAACAGGGCAGCTGAGAGAAGGGGTATTACGTTTGGGGGTGAATTACATAACCTGATGTGAGGTGAATTCACACATCACACAATGTACCTACAAAGGGCGACCTCACTTTACCTGGTGACCTGATAATGGTAAACTCGCAAAATATGACCGCTGAGGGTGACCTGACAACAAGATCTGTGGTTGACGAGTTCCATAGCAATGAGTTACTAAATGCACAAAGGCAGAATATATCATACAGAAAACTCATATCAAATAAAAATGACCACAAATGGTTAGACAATTATTTTAAAAAGTCCGTAAGTAGAGGAATAAAATGTGGTGAAGTTTACCTCCGTGAGTTTTATAAAATATTGGCCAGTAGGGTTAAGACCGAGATAAGAAAAGCAAAGAGGAATGATGAATTTAAGGTATCAAGGGAAGCGAATTTATACCTTAAGAGATTCTTTGAAATGCATCAAACAAAAACATGATATAAGATTGGACCAATACAGTCAATTACCGGTGAGATAACGGATAACGATGGAGAAATGAGCAAAAATAATCTGAACAGATATTTTTCAACAGTTTTCACCACAGAAAATTTAAACATGATACCCGAGGCACCGACTACAGGTATATACAGAGCTAGTGAAGCAAATAGATTAAGAGAGATCGTAGTGACTAGTAACGATGTTAATAAACAAATGGACAAACTAAAGCCTAATAAGTCACCAGGTCCCGATAAGATATTTTCCAGAGTATTAAAGGAAAGTAAGGAAGAGCTTAGTATGCTCTTAGCAAATTTGTTTAACATGTCATTAAAAATGTGAAGTACAAAAAATCCTGGAGGATAGCGAATGTGATACCGATTTTTCAAGAAGGGAGATAGATCACTATCCTCTAACTGTTATTCAATCAGTTTAACATCAATTGTAGGCAAATTGCTGGAAGCAATAATTTCAAACTCTATTCGAAATCATCTGAATAATCACAAGTTGATCAATGATTCACAACATGGCTTTGGAAGTTGGTATTCATTTCTGACAATTCCATTAAATTTCTTTTCAACTGTTTTCGAATCAGTGGATGACAGGCACGATTATGATGTGGTATACTTCCACTTTAGCAAAGCCTTCGACAGAGTCCTCACACGAAAAACGAATACGAAAAGTGGAGTCTCATATAATTGGTGGAGATATTCTAAAATGGATTAGGGTGTGGTTACAGGACAGGAAACAGCGAATACATAGAAACAGCACCAAATCAGATTGGGGTAACGTCATTAGAGGAGTACCCCAAGGCTCAGTACTTGGACCATTACTATTTATTATATACATGAGCGACATAGATATAGGCGTGACGGCAAAACAAGTAAATTTGCTGATGACACTAAAATAGGGCAAAACTACAGGAAGATCTAAAAAAAAAATTGCATGGTCTGAAAAATGGCAGATGAAATTTAATGTGGACATATGTAAAATACTTAGTTTAGGAGATGTAAACAGAGAAACTAGATATCAGATGAACAACGTTGTTATCGAGAAATCCGACCGTGAGAAAGATTTAGGAGTAATGAAAAGTAGGAATCTTAAAACAAGAAAATGTGACGTCTCTGTCCCTTCCTCACTCTACCACCATAACCATCAATTGCTCTAACTTGACATCAGGAGAGGAGGAAACTGCTTCACGAAGTTACTCGACCCTGGTGTGCACCGTTTCAGAACGAGCTTCCCATCCGACTATGAGACCAGTTTCCCATCAGACTATGAGACCGAGGTATCAAGGCAAGTGTGTCTGCCTGGTAATAGTGGGGCAGCTAAATGCCATTTTTCAAGAGAATCATGCAAATGGTGATACAAGCACCAAATTTGGCATGGTAATTCTCAAATGGTAACTAGTCAAGTCTGCCTGATTGGCCATTTGAAAATCCAAGATGGCGGTCATTTTTCAATATGGCCGCCATATTGACCTTTAAAACTTGATTTTTCTAATAGAAATTGATGTAGTTGGTCAATCTGAGTGATCTTGGTGTCGATATGTATGTTTTCAAGCATGCTCAGATGATTTTTTTTTATAGTTTTAAGTCCACTGTAACATTTTTATCCACATAAATATAGCAAAAAATAACTTACTAAAAAAAAAGTACTCACTATTAGCACTGGTTCCTGTGACTTCTCCTGACAGTACATCTTTGTGGATTTACTGCTGTTTACATATGCAGCTGCAAAGTGCTGCATTTGTTTTGCCAGGGCATACAGTGGCTGGTCAGCAGCTATGACTGGGATCTGACCTGGGTTCAGAAAAGCCACTGTATCACGAACCTTTTCCATGACATGCTTGATGGTTGCCACAGAGTGTGCCTAATCTCGAAGCAGGGGAAGCAGAGACGTAATTCTCACTTCAAATGGCTGACTCCTCTTCTGTGCTGCATAGTGAGCTGCCCACGTAATGCAGACTTCATCAGCCACATCCTCAGTGAGCAAGACCTCTTCCAGCCAAGCATACTTTTCCTGCAGGTGTGACTGGATTGACTCAGGTGCTGGTAATGACTGAGGTGCTACCAAGGGAGGATTGGGATTCTTCATAATATAAGCTGGTCGGAGATTGGCGAATGCCTCTGAAAGCTAAGGTAACTTTCTTGACCATCGTATATGCATTCCGTCTGAGTGGCTCTCGCTCCTCAACAGCCTGCTCAGGGCTAGGATGTTGGTTGATGGTCACACTGGTACCATGGAAGGACGTTTTGGCCGTAGTCGCAGTGGGATTGTGGTCAATGTTGTCCACTGCTGAAGTCGTGAACAACTGCTTCCTCAAGATTAGTGGACACACCACTCCGTCTTCCACGAACTGGCATACAACTGCTTCTCCTAGCTGGGCTGATAATTGTAGAACTCTGTCATATGAAATGCTGACCCCATTTTCATGCAGCATGTCGATGAGCTGCCTCTTTCTTGTCTTAGCAAACACAGACATGCCGACGTAGATAGCAAAAGGTGTCTCATGGTCCTTGGAGTGTCTGTGGATTTGTGTTCCTAACTTGTAGTTGGCAAAGCAGTTGTACTGTAAGAGCTGTGACATAGCAAGGTCAGACTTCGATGCGCCATGCTGGAGTTGGGATTTGATATCTGCACCATGTTCGATCATGCATACAAATTGAAGAAGTGGTGGTGGAACAGCCTGTTTAATGCATCCTTCATGAAATATACTGCTGAAGTGTAACTTGTGCTGAAGCATGTCCAGTCGTATCATCCCAGCAGCCTTGGACAGATGGATCGCGTCACCGTATTTGCTTGCTTGTGCCAGGATTGAGCCAACATCCTTCTCAAAGGCCAATAGGATATCTCCTCCTTGGTGATGAGCTTGCAGCTGGGGGATGTGAAAAAGCAACTGGTCCTTCAGTCGAGTAGCATGAACATCGGGCGATCCAACACCCAGCTGCTCAAGTCTCTGTCTATAGAGTGTGACCAGGTCAGCAAGTCTGAAAAAGGGTGGTTCAGTGCCTTCACTTGAGGCTTTCATCTGAGTGATGTAAGTGACCAGTTCAGAGAAAGCAGTTGGGTATGCGTCCTTGTTCGGATGAAGCTCTTGTGCTTCTTCTTGCTCATGAGCAATTCGGTGTGTTCTTTCTCGGTTGTACAGGTATGCCAGGCAGCGAGGGTGATACTTCAGTTCTTGTGCCACACCATCTCCTGCACTTAGTTTAGCAAGGAGTTTTCCATCGCTAAGTGTCTTCGCACAACCATTCAATCTTTTAATAAGTTTCATTGTCATTGCATGTCTTATGTCATCTCCCGAAGCTTCTTCCTCACATAGAAAGCATTCTGTTGCTTTGGGGTCTCTGATCATTCGTGGTATCTTGCTACTGTTGATCTCCTCTGTAGCAACTGCAAAGGTTCGCCTTTTCTGAGCTCTATTTAACTTTGTGTTGTTGAACAGAAGTCTGCAACTCTCATGATACTGTGCCTTGTTTCTCCTTAAGGTCTCCTCTATCCCATCATCTTCAACAAGTCTTGCAGAGTCAAGCTTGATTGGCAGAGCATTGATTGAATGAAATAGAGGAATATTTCTTGCCAAGCTCTTGTAACCGTCATCTCCTTTTTTGGGTAGAATTTGCATGTGGAGACTTAAGATCTTCCTTCTTATCCTGTTGACAAAGACAACACTTTGCCCAGTCAGTGAGGAATGATTTGCTTGTAGATTTTGTGTCCATAACTATTTTTGATCCTCAGGGCCGAGGGTTTATCCTTTTACCACCCTGATGAGCACTTTCCTGTATGGGATACAACTAGGTTCATGCCTTTTGCCCTACACCTAGTCCGATCGTCCATCTAGTGTCATTAGTTTCGTGCGATCTGTACACTATCCAGATAACTAAAACCCCGTTATCCTTGGCTCGGCTCTCCAGCGCTGGCACATCCTGTCAATTCAAGTGCGGCTGCTTAACTAATTTGGGGTTGGTTAAGCAGCATTTGGGACACTAAGCTGTTGCACTATGACATGCTTTTTCTTAGCTGACACTGAACCCCATGCTGGGTTGCACAGCAGTGATGTCACCAGTGTTCCCTGGTAGTGCCCGACAATCACTCCCTCACATGAGGAGACCCTCTGCATGCTACCCTCTCCTAGTAGGAATAAACATAAAACCAGTACATAAAACCAGTCATAAATAAGACAAATATATATCTGATAGTATCAGAAATAGAAAAAAAAATCATCTGAGCATGCTTGAAAACATACATATCGATACTAAGATCATTTAGATTGACCAACTACATCAATTTCTATAAAAAAAAATAATCTTTCGAATGTAAATTTGGCAGCCATCTTGAAAATGGCCGCCATCTTGGATTTCCAAATGGCCAATAAGGCAGATTTGACAAGTAGCCCCTTGGATATAATCATACCAAATTTCATGCTTGTATCACCATTTGCACGATTTTTTCCATTATCCGCTCTACTATAAGCTGAGTCGCTTTTCTGCTGCTTAAGGTGTTCCATTTCTCCCGGGGTGTGGACGACGAATTGTACTGCTGGTGGTGTTGTGATGGTTAGATGGCAGTGAACTACTGCGTTAATCCCTGGTTTACGTTAATCCCTGGTTCCTTGTGGTTGGCCATCGCAACCTTGACTTTCTGCCTGAGCTGCCATTTTTATCAGGATTTGTGTTGTTGTATATAGTATGTGTATTTAATGTATAAAGTAAGAATAATTATGGAATATTCTGGTGTGTTTTGACAAACGCATAATTGTTACTTTTGTTTTCATAATTGCATATTTTGTTTTACTTCTGTTATTTAATGTATCTAATTAACTAAATTAATCAATATTGAATATAAATGTTATTAAATTACTTAGTTTAAATGATAATCTTCTTATCCTTTTCATAACTTAAATTTGTCTGTCACAAACAGTGATTCTTGTGTGTGTGCTCCTTCCTTGCTGCATCCACGTATTTCAACCCGTACATTATTCGCTCTGTATTTTTACTTGCCAACTTTGCCTTTCCTCAATGCTGTGTGTAGCAAGGATGGACATCACAACAAGAATGTGTATTTGCTCGAAACCAGGCTAACAAAGTACTTGGGTTCATACAAAGGGGTGTTAGTTACAAGACTAGCGAGGTTATCCAAAAATTATATCTTGAGAACATACATAAGAACATAAGAAAGTGGGATACTGCAGGAGGCCGACTGGCCCATACAGGGCAGATCCCTTTCACACCCATCCCAGCACTTCCATGTGCCTATCCAACTTCGTCTTGAAGCTCCCTAGCGTCCCCGATCCTACTATAGCACTCGGTAGCCTATTCCACATATCCACAACTCTATTACCAAACCAGTGCTTGCCTATATCCTTTCTGAATCGGAATTTATCTAATTTAAAGCCATTTGTTCTAGTTATTTCGTTATTACTGAGCTTCAGAACATCTTCCATTTTACCCTTGTTAATCCCACTCACCCACTTGTACACCTCTATCATATCTCCCCTAACTCTACGCCTCTCTAATGAATGCAAGCCTAAGCTTTTTAGTCTTTCTTCATATGTAAGGTTTCTAATATTATGGATCATTTTTGTCATTCTTCTTTGTACTCTCTCCAAAGAATCTATGTCCATTCTATAATAAGGACACCAGAACTGAACCGCATAATCCATGTGTGGCCTCACTAATGCTAGGTAAAGTTTCAAGATAACGTCAGCAGTTCTGTTACTCACAGACCTAGATATGAACCCTAGAATCCTGTTTGCCTTGTTGCGAACGCTAATACATTGTTTTCTAGGTTTCAAGTCGTTGCTAACAAATACACCTAGATCTTTTTCACAAACTGAGTTTTCTATTTCCGTGTTACCTAGTTTATACTTAACGTTTGTATTCGTCTTCCCTATCTGTAGTACCTTGCATTTATCAGTATTAAAATTCATTTGCCAGTCTACTGACCACTCATGTAAGGTATCTAGATCTCTTTGAAGGTGTTCAAAGTCACTGTCTGAATTTATCACTCTCCCCATTTTGGTATCATCTGCAAATTTACTAATCCTACTAGTTATGTCTAAATCAAGATCATTAATGAATATAACAAACAGCAGAGGGCCCAATACAGATCCCTGGGGAACTCCGCTTTTGACCGCTGATATCCACAAGGAAAAAGAAAAAACGAAGTTCTCAAGCTCTGTTTGTTCATTTGAGGGATAATAAGCATTGCATTGACTGGGATTATGCCTCCTCAATATTACATTGTAATTCAATTGACAGTAGGAACATTATAGAATCTAGTCTCATTAAACATACCGAATCCGTCAACATGAATTTGAGTAATGGTATGTACAAATTGGATAATTTCGTAATTAAGAAGATTTGTAACCAGGTGAGAAGGTTGGGGCAGCTTACCCTCTGACATGACTACCTACCGCTGCGGTGCTTTTGTGAAGATCAGTAGGGTCATTACCTATACCAGACCACTGTGGACTTGATCTCACCCTCCTCTGAATATATATAACATGTTCTGTACTTCTTCTTAGTCTGTACTCACCCCTGAAGATGTGAATTACACGAAAGTGCTTGGGGAATTTCGTGTTTTCTTTTTCCTTGTGGTTATCAGCATATACCTGGATCACGCGCACCTACAGTGATTTACTTCCAAAGCACTCCAAGCCCTTAAGAAAAATACGGATCTACATGTCACTAAAGCAGATAAAGCCAACACAGTAGTGATTTTAAACAAAGATGACTATATCTCAAAAATGAATGACCTTTTATGTGACACTACAACATATTCTAAACTCATAAATAATCCTCTCAACACTGTCAACACCCAGTTCAACAAAAAACTGAAGTCCCTATTGAGAGGCAAAGCTACTCTCATTAAACATCTTACTTCAACGTCCCCTCCACTGCCATACATGTACGGTTTAATCAAGACCCACAAGCCCAATAACCCAGCAAGACCCATCATTAGCTCTGTTGGGTCAATCTCTTATAAACTATCTAAATGGTTAGTTTCCTTACTAAACCCCCTAGTTGGCAACATTTCTAACTCCAATATCAAGAATAATATGGATCTGGTTGATAAACTCAATAACTCGCACATTAATCATGATTTTAAACTGGTCAGCTTTGATGTAACGTCACTTTTTACAAAGGTCCCAGTTGATGATTTACTAGAGTTCCTCATAGATTCCCTGGATAACATTTCACTGCCCGTCTCGAAAGACGACTTCATCGAACTCATCAAACTATGTATTAAGGATTGCAAATTCGAATTCAATGGGGAATATTATGCTCAAAAATTTGGTATGGCAATGGGTAATCCACTCTCACCTGTATTAAGCAACCTATATATGGAATTCTTTGAAAAGAAACTATTAAGTAATATTTTACCACCCTCAGCAGTCTGGTTTAGATATGTTGATGATGTATTATGTCTCTGGCCATGTAATGAGGACCTAAAAGTTTTCCTACCACAACTTAACAACTTAGCCCCCTCGATCAAATTCACTGTGGAATTAGAGCAAGACTGTAAATTGCCATTCCTAGACTGTCTGATACACAGAATAGGTAACACTTTTAAGTTCAGTATTTATAGAAAACCAACCAATGTGTGTTCATACATTCATTATTATTCTGCCCACCATAATAAAGTCAAACAGTCAGTATTTACAACAATGTTTTTACGTGCCTTGAGAATTTGCAGTCCGGAATTCATCGATGAGGAATACAAATATATATATAATATTGGCTCAAACCTTAAATACCCTAGATCGTTCATAGACAAATGCTTAAACATTACTAAGAAAACTTTTTAGAGAACTGATCCCAAGCCCACCCATGACCATAAGAATATCTTAATATTACCATTTCACAAAAATTTCTCACACATTCCGGCACAGCTAAAATCTTGGAACGTCAATGTGGCATTTAAAAACTCATGCACTGTTAAACAAATGTTAATCAAGAACTCCCCCAACAACACAATTGGTTGCATTTATAAAGTTCCTTGCAAGGAATGTAATATGTTTTACTTAGGCCAGACAGGTAAAGATCTTGTAACTAGAATTAAACAACACAAATACAGTGTTAGGACAGGCCAGGAATCCAATGCTCTGTTTGTTCATTTGAGGGATAACAAGCATATCATTGACTGGGATAATGCCTCCTCAATATTACCATGTAATTCAATTGATAGTAGGAACATCATAGAATCTAGTCTTATTAAACATACCGAAGCATTCAACATGAATTTGAGTAACGGCATGTACAAGCTGGACAACTTTGTAATTAAGAAGATTTGTGATCAGGTGAGAGGGCGGGTCACTGTCCCATCTGACCCAACCACCAACCGTTGTGTGCTATTTAAAGATTAGTAGGGTCATTACCTAATTACCTGACCATTGTGGACCTGGTCTCACCCTCCTCTGTATATATTCACCTTGTTTTGCATTACTCTCTAGTCTGTACTCACCCCTGAAGATGTGAATTACACGAAAGCGCTTGGGAACTTCGTGTTTTCTTCTTTCCTGGTGGTTATCAGCATATACCTAGATCACGGGCACCTACAGTGATTTACTTGCACATATATCTATATATATATATATAACAAAAAACTATGTTTGTGTGTTTGTGCGTTTGTGTGTCTGTGTCCCCAGGTAAATCTCGGAAAGTACTTTACCAATCTGTTGTGATTATGGATGGTATTATATATAGTGATGATGGATGGTGTTATATGTAGTGATGATGGATGATGAAGTTATATGTAGTGATGATGGATGGTGTTATATGTAGTGATGATGGATGATGTTATATGTAATGATGATGGGTGGTGTTATATGTAGTGATGATGGTTGGTGCAATATGTAGTAATGATGGATGGTGTTATATGTGGTGATCTCAAAAAAACTCCAACCAACCGGATCAGACACACCCAACCCGACCTGACCCAAGCAGACACCTTGAGAGAACGAGAGAAACTAAAGGTCAGCCCGGATGCACACACGAAGAAAAGTCGTATTCCCTCCTTTGATTTACAGCTATTTTGATCCTTAGGTTCTCTTTCATTATGGCTTACTTTTCTCTGCATCTAACCTCCGTCAGTTACACCACACAGAGGTTGGAAAGTCGTAGCCCATCCCACGTATTATAGCTAATTTTATCCTTATGATATCTCTCATTACAGCTTGCTTTTCTTTGATCTCTAACTTTTCTAGGGTGTCCATTCTAACAAGGTTGGTAGGTAGGTACGTTGGTAGTCCATTCTAACCAAGTATGCCAAACGTAAGATATTTCACACAATGGCCTAGCAAAAGAGCCGCCGGGAGGGCGGCGTGTTTCCTTAATCTATATAAAACAAAGAAGTATGTCTGTTTGCTTGTGTGTGTGTGTTTTCGTTTGTGTGTCCTCACGAGAATCCCGGAAACTACTTTACTGATCTATAGTGATGATGGATGGGCATTATATGTAGTGATGATGGATGATGTTATATGTAGTGATGATGGATGATGTTATATGTAGTGATGATGGATGTTGTTATATGTAGTGATGATGGATGGTGCTGTATATAGTGATGATGGATGATGTTATATGTAGTGATGATTAGTGGTGTTATATGTAGTGATGATTAGACAATAAAATGATAAAAGTTTAATGCCAAAAAATATATACTTTGCTGTACCCTTGTAGTGAAAAACATGGTGGAACTTAACATACACTGTTAATGAATTATTGATGGAAGAAGAAGTTTTGGGGACGGAACAGTGAGACACTGTGGAGCCTCCGGGAGGGTGGGGTTCTATCGTTGCCTTGCGGATGAGCCGCCCGGAGGGCGGCGATTCTGCTAGTATATGTGTGTATATTATGTATGTTGTATGTATACCATGTATGTACTCTTCTTATATACATTACTTCTCTAGTCAGTAGTGTGTGTCAATGCCCCTGTTTCATGTCACCACACGCTTAGATAATGTGTCTGGCGACATCTGGAAGCTGCTAATGTACCACTTGCCACATGTCGCCTGAGAGGTCAGAGAGAAGTCAGTTGACCCATTAGAAAGTGTAGGGATTACCTGTGCTTGTAAGCCCACCCTTGAATATTCCGTTATATAGAACCAACGAAACTCTACAGGTGTTTGTGTTCGCTTCTGTAGTTAGAACTATGTACCCCAAACATCTACATGGCTCAGTAAGTAATGAATTAATTGCACATATAAGTACATCTGCGTAAAATCAAGACAGGTAGACCTCGCTCGGTCAACTCACTCGGTCACACGTCGCTCCCCTAAACGCATTGTCTCCCACAAAATTTCGTTTGAATTACCAACGAGTTTTGAGCAGTGTTTCAGTGACAGCAAGTCCCTGTGAAGTGTCTTAAGTGCCCTGTGTGTGAAGTGGCATAAGTGCGACCTTGTTCTAAGGGATTCTCCAAGGTGGAAGGCTGATATAGGGCATCTGTGAGGAGTAGTGCATCAGCGAATCCTCCCTCAGCTGTGTCTAGAGTGTAACTGACTGGCCCTGTGATCCACCCTCCACAGCTCACCCCCCGCCGCCTCGCACCGCCTGCCTCCGCGAGTCCCGCGCCTCCAACCACCACCACGGGTACACACACACCAACTCACGCACGAACACACCGACTGCAGTCATTTCTTTATATATATTTTATATATATATATATATATATATATATATATATATATATATATATATATATATATATATATATATATATATATATATAAGTTACTCATCTGTGTATTCAATTAATTTTGTTGTCTCAGATCTGGATGATACGACGGGATGGCCGGTCAACACTGATTTGAGATATAATATACAGATAAAATAATTATGCACCGGGCCTCACGCAGGGGTGTCCCTAGTGCAAGGATGAGTCAAACGGATGACAGCTCTACAGAGATGGATGACCAGTCAGAGTGCAATGCTCCACCCTCTCCCAACATATCTAGCAGTCCCCCCCTCGACCCTCAGCCTTGTCTTCAGAGATAAGTGCTCTGATGAAGCTTATGAGGGAGGAAAGGCGTGCGGACGAAGCGAGAATACGTGCTGAGGACAAAGAGAGGAGACACGTCGAGGCAAACAGATACTGAAGGTTACTAGTGTGCCCTGAAGAATGCAGTGATGGCTAGGGAAACACTGTGTAACACTGAGTCCGTTTATTGTGGATGAGAGAAATACAAGGGGTGACCAGCGTGTGCCATGCGCGGCTCACACAGTCAGACTGAGGCTGCCTTGCCATATGGCAGCCTCGGGGCAATGTTGCCACATAACACGTGCAGTGTTGCCACGTGATAATATATATAAATGCTACTCGGCACAGTAGCTTATGTACAGGGTTGCTACTTGGCACAGTAGCTTATATACATAACCTACATCTCCCTCCCCCCTCACGCTCATAGTCTTTGTCTTGAGCGGACTTCTTAGTCCTAAGTCGCTCCGAGCGTCGAGGTGCACTGTGGGGCGGATCCTCGTGAGGTGTAGGTGACTCGTCCTCGGTCAGGGGGCCAGCAGCAGGGGGTGGGACTGGCCGGAGGAAGCGGCGGTTCCTCCACCAGACACGGCCGCTCGGCATCCTGACCTTGTAGTCCCGCGACCGGCCGACGCCCATCACTATGCCCACCTTGTCCCAACGTGTCGTCGTCGGGTCCTGGACGCGGGCAAGGGCACCAATCTCCAGTGGCTGAAGAGGGCGGGCACGGTCGTCATACCGAGCCTTGGCGTCCTGGGCACGTGAAGCGGCGCGGCGGTCACAGCTCTCAGCTTTGGTCTGCCAGTCCTTCGCAAAGGCCTTGGCGTGTGTAGGAACGCAAGAGCGGAGAGGGTGACCATACAGGATCTGGGCAGGGGAGCGTCCTGTGTGGGTGGGAGTGGACGCGGGTTCTGGGCAGCTCCGTGTGGCAGCGCCAGGCGCGTCGCTCGTCGACTCACGCACCCTGCTGGCGGTGTAACGAGCAGCTGGGATCTGCTCGGGAAAGTCTCTGGGCACCACGCATAACTCCTTGAGGTGCTCCCACGACAACAAGGGTGTCGCGATAGTAGGCTGCACGTCGATCCATCCGTGACACGACCTGTCGCCGTAAGTGATCTCCGCTTGAAAGGAGCCCACAGCGTCCGGCATCTGGGAACCGTCCGCATTGTAGTGCAGCAGCTGCGGCGGTGGTCCCAGGTCACGTTTGGTGAGGCCCAGTTTCTGGAGGTGCTTCAACCCAATCACCGTAGTATCGGCGCCGGTGTCCGGTATCACCTCGATGTGACCCGACACATCACCGTGTGTGACGGCGACGCGGATGGTAGGGGAAGGGGTAGCCCTGGGGCGTGTGGTCGAGTCCACCCTCCTGATGTGACTCCGCTGCTGCTTGGGGCTGCGTGTGCCATCTGGAGGGGCTGTGTGCGAACCACCCCGAGGGAAGTGCGCTGCTGTCCTCTCGTCTCGGGCTTTTGGGCTTGGGTTGGCGGCAGCACTTGTCGTAGTGTCCATAGCGACCACAGGTCTGACACTTGTGGCCTCGTGCAGGGCACCTGTCTGTGTTAGACCAGTGGCCCTTACGGTCACATCCACGACACAGTGCGTCGGCGGCCGGGCAAGTCTTGGGGCTGTGCTGCTTTCCACAGCTGCCACAGGAAGCACTAGGCGGAGGCGTGGAAGAACGTGTGGCAGCCTTCGCGTTGTTGGCCGCCTTCTTATCCTTCTTGTATTGTGAGATAGCTCTCACAGCAGGTGGGGCCCGTAAGGCAGAGGTGGCGGACTTGGTGGCCTCGTATGACCGACATTCAGTCACTACCACCTGGAGTGTGGAGGAAGCGTCCAGGGGGATGAGTCGCTGCATCAACTCTTCGTGCCTGACACCTGTCAAGATCCCGTGCTTGATCCAGGCTTCCTCACATTCCCGGCTGTGCGCCTTGCAGACGTCGATCTCCTCAGACAAACTCTTCAAACGTACAAAAAAGTCGTCAAAGGATTCGTTCTCCGCCTGCTTGCAGCTGGTAAAGGCACGGCGACGCAAAGCCTCGTTGTTCCGACCCTTAACATGCTCCTGTAAGAGGTCGAGCACATCCGTCACTGAAGAGGTAGAATCGGGAGGCACTCGCAACGTGTGCTCCAAAATTCTCTGGGTCTCCAGCGACAAACACATCCGCAGTTGGATGAGCTGTTTGTTTGGAGGCATGCTGTCCAGGTCCACCATCGTGGAGTAATCTGTCCAACGCCGCCTCCACTCACGAAAAAGCTGAAACGTGACGTCTGGTGAGAGGGCGGGTGGGGGTTGAACAGATGCCTTGGGAGTTGTGGGGCAGAGACCGCAGGCGTGGTGGTGGAGGAGGGAGTGTACTGGCGCCTTGAAGCGCGCTACCTGCGAGTGAGGGAGGGTGGGTTAGCGCCAGGGTCGCCAATAGTGCCTCAAAACGCAACTTTTCCTCCTCTCTTCGTGTCTCCTCCCTCTGAAGTTCCATCTCTCTGCGTCTCTCGTCCCGGTCGTCCATCCACTTCAGAATTGTGGCGATGTCCGTCACTGGAGGTGGAGGATGAGAGTCTGCGCCCGGTGGAGGGGAAGGTGGTGGGGAGTCGTGTCTCCCATCTTGACGTCCCTTCTTACCTCCCATCTTTGTGTGTGCGTGGACTGCACTGTTTAATATATAAAGTGGCGCCTCAACAGCTCGAACCACATATATGTGACATAAACAGCGCAAAAATCACGCATATGGTCCAGGTCCACTGTCCTGTCCATGAGTGAGTGCGTGCGTGTGTGTGTGTGTGTGTCTCAGAGAGGGGAGCGTGGTGGCCGGCGGTCGGCGGAGGCAAGACCAGTGTCCCACCCGATATCGCACGAGAAGGGTGTACGCCTGCGTGCTCCGTGGGTACCACAAAAAAACAGTCCAATGCACAACTCAGCTCTAGACACACACTAATACACTGACACTAACACTGCCACCGTCACTAAAACGCACTGTGACGGAGCAACACTGCACATCGCGGCGAAACACAGCGCAACACAACACAACACACTGAGTCGACGCGCATCACCGGCAGACGTAACTGTCGGCATTGTTCACACACTTTGTAAGTCCACAGATCCTAGACACTGCGCCATGAAAGTTACTAGTGTGCCCTGAAGAATGCAGTGATGGCTAGGGAAACACTGAGTAACACTGAGTTCGTTTATTGTGGATGAGAGAAATACAAGTGGTGACCAGCGTGTGCCGTGCACGGCTCACACAGTCAGACTGAGGCGCCTTGCCATATGGCAGCCTCGGGGCAATGTTGCCACATAACACGTGCAGTGTTGCCACGTGATAATATATATAAATGCTACTCGGCACAGTAGCTTATGTACAGGGTTGCTACTTGGCACAGTAGCTTATATACATAACCTACAGATACCACCAAAGGAGATTGGAAGATAACGAACGGTTTGCAGCTTTCATATCTACCCTCACTGCAAATCAAGCCCTTGGCCCTTCCACTGCTCCGGTATCAACTGGCTCAGATACCTCGTCAATGCCTTCTGCCAAAGCGGCTGTCCAACCCCCACCCACCTTGAAGCCTGAGTGGCGGCGACGGTGGAGTGTTTATGCTACAATGGTGGATCTCCAGAGCTTGCCACAGCCGAAACAACTCATTCAGCTGCGTATGTGCCTGTCTTTGGAAACGCAACGTGTGTTGGAACATACGTTGCAGGTGCCCCCGACTTCTTTGTTGTCTGTAGAGGAGGTATTGGATGTTCTAGAATGGTACATCAAAGGTCAGCGGAATGAAGCTCTCCGCAGGAGGGAATTATTTAGCTGTAGACAGATGGAGGGAGAGACATTTGACGATTTCTATGTACGACTCAAGAGAACCTCAGAAGAGATAGACATATGTCCCGGTAATCACCAGCAGTGCAAGGAGACCCAGTTGAAGCAGTTGATCCTGATGTGTGTTAAGGACGAGGAGCTGGTCCAATGCCTCACCTCCCTCGACTCTTCCTCTTGTCTTAAGGATGTATTGACGACAGTATGTCGCTCCTATGAGGCTGCCAGGTGTGCCACCTCTGCCATCCGAGCTCCCCCTACAGCTGTACGGGCTATTACCCAATACAAAAAGGACAAGAAGTCTACCCCAAAGCCTACTCCCACCATGTGCACGCCCGGCTCCGTTTGCAACAGCTGTGGTAGGCAGCACGGAACACAAATGTGTCCACCTGCAACAGTGTCTACCTGCAACAGTTGTGACCGCAAGGGCCACTGGTCACTTACAGTACGGTGCCCAGCCAAATGCGTCCAGTGCAATGTGTGTGGTCGTCTGGACCACTATGACAAGTGTTGCCCGACCAAGAAACCCAAGGGACAGCGTCGGCGGAAGCAGCAGCGTCCTTCCACCAGTGAGGGCCGCCCACAGTCGTCAAATCAGGTGCACGACGACCCTGGACAACACCCGACCCATATTAGGAGGGTGTACTCCTCCTCGCGTCCCAGGACCAAAGTTCCCCAGCACATCAGCCAGTGTGTCATCCTGTCTCGAGATGCTGCCCGACACCGGCACTGAGGCTACGGTCATTGGTCCCCAACATTTGCAATGCTTGGGGCTCTCTCCAAGTGATCTAGAACCGCCTACCAAGGTCCTCCGCGTCATGGCAGATGGTTCACAGATGGCCCCAGCCCTAGGTTCACTCTATGCACATGTCACCTTTGGCAACAGGTCGTGTCAAGCCTGGATTGACGTGCATAATGGTGTCCCGACTCCTTTGCTGTCCTACAGACATTGCCAAGAGTTGGCCATCATCTCCCAGGACTTCCCAACACCGATTCTCGAGGAAAAATACGCCAACAGGGTGCACGAAGGGAGCAGCAACTACCCTGCTGTCGCCCTACCCCTACCTCTGGCCAGTGACACCTCTCCTTCGGTAGTTGTCCCTGCTGCTTCACGTCCCCACGTCTTGGCTTGCCTCCACGACAGTCATCGTGGAGCCGAGGACACCAAACGGCGTGCAAGACAGACTGTGTTCCAGCCTGGCATCACTCCGATATCTCCAATGCTGTCCATGCGTGTAAGCCCTGCCAAGAACTACAACCCAGCCAGCAGCAGGAACCCTTCATGAGTGACGACAACCCCACCCGCCCCTTTGAGTCTGCGTCGGCGGACTTTTTCTGTGTTTCCGGACAGTCCTTCCTGGTTATCGTCGACGGTCTCTCTGGTTGGCCGGTTGTCATCAAGTGCAGTAATGATATGACATCTGCCGCCACCATCAGCAAGTTCCGCCACTACTTCCGTTACGTGGGCGTTCCTGCGCGCCTGCAAACCAACCGAGGGCCCCAGTTCACAAGCCGGGACTTTGCTGCGTTCCTCGACCGATGGGGAGTCCGGCATGTGTTGTCACCGCCCCATTACCCGCAGTCCAACGGCCACGCTGAGGCTGCTGTCAAATCCCTGAAGCACCTCATCCTCAAAGTGGCCCCTTCTGGGAATATCGACTGCGAGGCCTTCGACCGGGGTCTTCTTAAACTCAGCAACACACCCAATTACACCGGACGCTCCCCTGCCCAGGTCTTATATGGACGCCCCTCCGTTCTTGTGTCCCTGCTCACCCTCAGTCCTTCTCCAAGGAGTGGCAGGCCAAGACAGAGGATTGTGATCACCGAGCCGACGAACGTGTTCAAGAGGTCGTCGCCCGCTACAACGACCACGCCCGTCCTCTCCCCAGGTTGAGTGTTGTCCTCCAAGTCCGTGTCCATGTCCCGACCTCCCAACGTTGGGACAAAGTGGGCGTAGTCAGGGTCTCGGTAGGTCACGGGACTACCTGGTGCGGTTACTCAGTGGTTGTGTGAGGTGGAGGAACCGCCGTTTTCTCCGCCCCGCAACGCCTTCCGCTGACCCCATTACCAGTGATCATGCCCCTCGACGCTCAAAACTTTTCCACAGGAAAAGGTCCCCTCAAGACTTTGCTATGAGCGTATAGGGGGGGGGGGGGGGTAGGTGTATGTATATTATGTATGTTGTATGTATATCGTGTATGTACTCGACTTATATACATTACTTCTCTAGTCAATAGCGTGTGGCAATGCCCATGTTTCATGTCACCACACGCTTAGATAATGCGCCTGGCGACATCTGGAAGCTGCTATTGTACCACTTGCCACATGTCGCCTGAGAGATCAGAGAGAGGTCAGTTGACCCATTAGAGAGTGTAGGGACTACCTGTGCTTGTAAGCGCACCCTTGTATATTCCGTTAAATAGAACCTACATAGCTCTACAGGTGTTTGTGTTCTCTCCTGTAATTAAGACTAAGTACCCCAAACATCTACAGTATATATATCTACAAGTGATCGTGGGCCCTTCATGCCCGGTGGCGAGTCACGTCGTACAGTTTACCGAGGCGTGAAACTTTGAACGCTCGTGTTTGGCTAGCGCGCAACCACCATGCAGCTGACAGGGTACAGTGACATCGTTTTCCAGATGGTCATAGTTGTTAAGATCATGGTCATGGTTGATATAATCATAGTCGTAGTTATGATCATAGTCTTGGTTGTTATAATCATAGTAATGTTTGTTATAATCACGCTCGTGGTTGTTATAATCATATTCGTGGTTTCTATAATCATGGTCGTGGTTGTTATAATCATAGTAGTGGTTGTTATAATCATGGTTGTGGTTGTTATAATCATGGTCGTAGTTGTTATAATCATGGTCGTGGTTGATATAATCATGATCGTAGTTGTTATAATCATAGTCATGGTTATTATAATCATGTTCGTGGTTGTTATAATCATAGTCGTGGTTGCTATAATCATAGTCGTAGTTGTTATAATCATGGTCGTGGTATTCATGGTCGTGGTTGTTATAATCATAGTCGTGTTTGTTTTAATCATAGTCGTGTTTGTTATAATCATGGTCGTGGTTGTTTTAATCATGGTCGTGGTTGTTATAATCATGGTCGTGGTTGTTATAATCATAGTCGTGGTTGTTATAATCATGGTCGTGGTTGTTATATTCATTGTCGTGGTTGTTATAATCATCGTCGTGGTATTCATGGTTGTGGTTGTTATAATCATAGTCGTGGTTGATATAATCATGGTCGTGGTTGTTATAATCATGGTCGTGGTTATTATAATCATGTTCGTGGTTGTTATATTCATGGTCGTGATTGTAATAATCATAGTCGTGGTTGTTATAATCATGGTCGTGGTTGTTATAATCATAGTCGTGGTTGCTATAATCATGGTCGTGGCTGTTATAATCATAGTCGTGGTTGTTATAATCATGGTCGCGGTTGTTATATTCATGGTCGTGGTTGTTATAATCATGGTCGTGGTTCTTATATTCATGGTCGTGGTTGTTATAATCATGGTCGTGGTTGTTATAATCATGGTCGTGGTTGTTATATTCATGGTCGTGGTTGTTATAATCATAGTCGTGGTTGAGATAATTATGGTTGTGGTTGTTATAATATTTGTCGTGGTTATTATAATCTTGGTTGTGGTTGTTACAATCATTGTCCTGGTTGTTATAATCATGGTCCTGGTTGTTATAATCATGGTTCTGGTTATTTTAATCATGGTCGTGGTTGTTATAATTATGGTCGTGGTTGTTATAGTCATGGTCGTGGTTGCTATAATCATTGTTGTGGTTTTTATAATCATGGTTGTGGTTGTCATAATCATGGTCGTGATTGTTATAATCATGGTCCTGGTTGTTATAGTCATGGTCGTCGTTGTTATAATCATGGTCGTGGTTATTATAATCATGGTCCTGGTTGTTATAATCATGGTCCTGGTTGTTATAATCATGGTCGTGGTTATAATAATTATGGTCCTGGTTGTTATAATCATGGTCCTGGTTGTTATAATCATGTTCGTGATTGTTACAATAAGGGTCGTACCTGAGACTAACACAGGTAGAATAAACCCCACACCTTATCTTTAATCTAAATAAACCCAGATTAACTTCACCTAATCAACAGGATTAGAGACCATTAGGATTGTACCACCAATACCCATACATTTCACACTGGATTAATTACAAAACATTTAATCACATTTCCAATAGCTAATGTTTTACGGATATCTTATCAAGTTGTGAGTCTTACTTGTCTATAATTTTGTTTTATTCTTACAAATATTTATAGTTCGTTGTGTATTGTATTGTATGCATTGGTATTGTATGGTATTGCATGGTATTGCACTGTATTGTATCCGGCTGACAGCATACAGCGAATGAGGGTGCGTCAAGTCCGTAGACTTGGATGGTTAATTAGGGTGCGCCAAGTCCGTAGACTTGCATAGTTTTCCATAGTAAATAAAATGGTTAATTAATGTCTTCCTAAAGAAACCATCGACATGGGACCAGGTTTGTTCCACTCTCCGAATTTTTTGCGAATATTTCACCAAGTTTGATGAAAACGAGTGTGCGGTTTCGGCTGCCCAGAACAGACAGACAGACAGACAGACAGCTAGTCCTATAGTATATTTTATATATATATATATATATATTATATATATATATATATATATATATATATATATATATATATATATATATATATATATATATATATACATATATATATATATATATATATATATATATATATATATATATATATATATATATATACATATATATATGCAAGTAAATCACTGTAGGTGCGCGTGATCTAGGTATATGCTGATAACCACCAGGAAAGAAGAAAACACGAAGTGTTTTCTTCTTTCCTGGTGGTTATCAGCATATATATATATATATATATATATATATATATATATATATATATATATATATATATATATATATATATATATATATATAGAGAGAGAGAGAGAGAGAGAGAGAGAGAGAGAGAGAGAGAGAGAGAGATCTTGATATAACCACACAGAAAAAGGGAAATTCATGCATGAATTAATTAAACGTAATATTATAAAGCAAAAGTAAAAGCAGGAATCGCAAAATGCGTCGTTAATAACAAGATTTCTTATAAGAATTCAAAGTAAGAATAAATGTGATGAATAAAATTATACCAAAGTAAAGAAAACCAATTACTAACCTTGAAGAAGCTCTGTAAAAAAAAAAAACATAAAACCAAATTAGAATAATTAGAATATATAAGAGAAATAATGTAATGCACATGTTTATCAATTCAATTAAATATTAAAAAACAATAATTACACCAAGCTTGTAGGAAAGAATAATCAGTTGCACCATGAACCTATAGTACATTGAGAACATAAAGGCTCAAGACGCCGGGAGACGGGGCTGGACGTCGTTATCGTCTATTGATAATGCCTCCACAGTGTCCTCCATACAGCCTACAATGCATAACACAAGGTACAGTCTCACCCAAAAGTTCGTTAACTCTCCCAGCCAGCTATTGCTGCACTGCCTGCTTCAGATGTATGAACTTGAGTCTGTTACTTCGAACCTTTAGATTCATTCATATCGGTTTCATGTTCTGGTTGGTACTGAAACCGTTTCAAACACCACTTTATTGAGGGGAAAAAACCCACTGGGGGAACTTCATCACATGGAAAACCTCACTGGGAGGTAGGGGATGTATACCACTTGGGGCAGAGGTGCTTCTGAGGTGAATTACCACTGAGTGAAAATATCTCACAGAGGAAAAAGAAGTCACGAGAGGAAAAGACTTTAAAGAGAGTTGTCACTGGGGGGAAAGATTTTACTGAAAAAAGTCATCATTGAAGGGAAATAGTTTACTGGAAAATTTGCCACTGTAGGGAAAGACTTTATTAGATAAATTCGTCACTGTGGGGTAACTTTACTGGGGAAAGTCGCCAATGAGGGGAAATGTACCAGTGAGAAGAATGGTGCATCAAAGCACTTTTCTAGTAGAAAAATCTCGTTGAGAGAGAAGATACTACTGAAGAGAAAGACGCAATTGAGAGAGAGGATATACAGCACTAAGAGAATACCTCACTGAGGGGAAATATCTCGAAGAGAGGAAGTTCCGAGTTCCTTGGGTGGACTTGAATAGAGTTAATATCTAGATAATTATTATTACTGTTATTTATTTTTCACGATGCTATATTACGAGAAACCTCCCTGTCGTGGTAATAAACCTGTTTGGAGGAAAATATTTGATTCCCTATTAATGGATGGGGAAAGTATGAAGCATATTTATTATATGTTTAGGTTAAAATCACCCTTGTTCTTTAATGCAGGCACTCGCTTTTTAACTTATTACTTTTTATTTGTTGAAGCAACAGTAGAAAATAAGTTGAATTATATTCCCTGTAAGAAATTATCTACTGTAAGTCTTCACTGGACTGGTAAAATAAACAACGGGTTTTTTTTACTGTTATTTTAAAGAATATACAGTACAGTCAGTACGAGACTATAGTCAAGACATCCGTCCTTTGTTAAAAATATTATAAATTATTCGTTAGTTGCTGTGTCAAAATTTTAATGATTTGTACTATTTTATGAAACACAGTAGCAATAACAGTGCTGTAGGAGACGGTGACGTCCTCGTGAAGAATTGTGTCGGCGATCTTTTAACGTTACGATGCACAACCAATAAACTATTAGTGCTTAAATTCGTTTTACATAAAATCAGAAATTGTACCGCCATAAAAATGAACAGTTACTAAAGTGCATCTCAGAAGATATTATCTCTGGCGTTTAATATGCAATTCAGCAGTAGCTGATGGAAATTTACTATAAATTCATCTGAATTCTTTGTTTTCTGACATCAATATATTATACTAGCAGAATCGCCGCGCTCAGGGAGGCTCATCCGCTAGGCAACGGTAGGACGCCACCCTCCCGGAGGCTCCACATTGTCCAGCTGTTCAGTCCCCAAAACTTCTTCTTTCATCAATAGTTCATTAACGGAATATGTATGTTCCACCATGTTTTTCACTACAACGGTACAGCAAAGTATATTTTTTTAGCAATAAATTGTTATTATTTTATTGTCTAATCATCACTACATATAACATCATCCATCATCACTACATATAACACCATCCATCATCACTACATATAACACCATCCATCATCACTACAGATCGGTAAAGTAGTTTCTGAGATTCTCGAGCGGACACACACACACACAAACAGACATACTTCTTTGTTTTATATAGATAGATTGTCTAATCATCACTACATATAACAACATCCATCATCACTACATATAACATCATCCATCATCACTACATATAACACCATCCATCATCACTACATATAACACCATCCATCTTCACAACAGATCGGTAAAGTAGTTTCCGAGATTCTCTGTCGGACACACAAACAAAAACACACTCACACAAGCAAACAGACATACTTCTTTGTTTTTTATAGATTAAGCAAACACTCCACCCTCCTGGCCGCTCTTTCTCTAGGCTACCTTGGGAAATATCTTACGTTTGGCATACCTTGTTAGAATGGATTACCTACCTACCTACCTTGTTAGAATGGACAGCCTAGAAAAGTTAGAGATCAAAGAAAAGTAATTTGTAATGAAAGAGAGCATAAGGATAAAATTAGCTATAATACGTGGGATGGGATACGACTTTTCAACCTCTTTGTGGTGTACCTGATGGAGGTTAGATGCAGAGAGAAGTAAGCTATAATGAAAGAGAACCTAAGGATCAAAATAGTTGTAAATCATAGGAGGGAATACGACTTTTCTACGTGTGTGCGTCCTGGCTGACCTTTAGTTTCTCTCTCTTTCTCTCTTTCTCTCAGGCCTGTCTGGTTGGGTGTGTGGGATCCGGTTGGTTGGAGTTTTTATGAGATCACTACATATAATACCATCCATGATCACTACATATAACACCACCCATCATCACTACATATAACATCATCCATCATCACTACATATAACACCATCCACCATCCATCACTACATATAATACCATCCATCATCACTACAGATGGGTAAAGTAGTTTCCGAGATTCTCGTGAGGACGAACACACACACACAAACACACAAACACACAGACATACTTCTTTGTTTTATATATATATATATATATATATATATATATATATATATATATATATATATATATATATATATATATATATATAGATATATATAGATATATATATATATAGATAGATTTTGGTAATACATTATCTGATCGCCCATGGGGGATGATTACACACATTTTTTCTTCATTCCTGCTCCCTCCTGTAGCAGGATGGTCAGATTCAGCAATAATGCAGATTCCCTATTTTTCGCTGCCATGTATACTAATTACTGAAAAGATTAGTTTCACTGTGACGTTTCTTATCCAAATTTATAATAGACATCGTCTACAGCACCAGTTGGCCTGCAGAGTACAGTTAAAGGGACTTTCGGGTCAATTCCCTTAATTAGGTGTTGTGCATTTTAGGCAAATCCTTAAAATTGGTAAAAAATTTATTTCATAAGACTGAACATATTATATAAGAAGATATGAACATAAGAATGGAGGAAACTGTAGCCGACCTATTGTCCCATACTTGGCAGCCCCGTTAATACCCAACCCTATCGCTAATATATCCGTCCAACCTATATTTGAAGCTACCCAGCGTGTTCGAGTTAATGATGATGTTCGGTAACTAGTTCCACTCATCCACTACTCTATTTCCAAACCAGTGTTTACCTATCTCTAGCTAATATCTAAATTTGTGTAATTTAAAACCATTACTAGGAGTTCGCTCCTGGTTGGATAGTTTAAGTACTTTTGTTTTATCACCTTTGTTTAACCCTGACTTCCATTTATACACCCACCATCATATCGCCCCTCACTCTACGTCTGTCGAAGGAGTGCAAGTTCAGATGCTTTAATCTGCCTCTTTTTCCAAGGATCCTTATGACCGGGATAAGTCATATCATCCTGCCCTGAATCCTTTCTAGGGATTCAATATTCATTCTGTAGTGTAGTGACCATAGCTGAACTGCATAACCCAAGTGATGTCTCATAAGGGCAACAAATATTTTTAGGATAACCTAGCTAGTCTTGTAACTAACACTCCTTTATATGAACCCAAGTACTTTGTTAGCCTTGTTTTGAGTAAATACGCATTATCATTTTGGTTTAAGATTCCTACATATCATTACCCCTAAATCTTTTTTCAGTCAGGTTTCTCTACATTATCGTTGTTTATCTGATATCTGGTATCTCTATTTCCATTTGTCCACATTAAACTTTATCTGCCATTTTTCATCATAAAAGTACCGTTTGCAGTAGAATTTGTCCATTTTGTCAATGGATGGGACTGGTATTAACATGCAATATTTATCAAGACGGCCATTGACACCGACTGAACTTGAAAACCATTCATTTCCTAATGAATGGTCAATAGCTGCCTTGACCTTATCAAGGAGCTCTTCACGTCTACGCCGGCCTATATCATTGCCTCCTGCACTGAGAAAGATAATGGTTTTGCTCCCATTAACAAGCATGATATTGTCCCACCCTAGCTCCTGGCAAGCACACTCTTATCCTATATCTGTCTTTGGAACAGAATGCTCGTTCTAGATACAGTTCCATTCAGATGGTTCTACCCTTCCTGAACGTCGAGTCACTACGCCGACCCTCCCACCTGCACACAAAGTGAAACTCACAACGGAGCAGTTTGATTCAAATGAAGACTCATCAAAGTTGGGACGGATGAATATCGGCCAATGTTACTGCTGATAGATGGTGAAGATGTGTAATATCCTGCCTACGAGAAGAAAAAAAAACAACAATTGTGATAGGGGTATTCATTCAATATCAGAATACAATGGGGAGATTGGCTTTGAAAAAACACTATAAGGAATAGTTGAACAGAGCTCATATATCAAGAGTGTTCAATTTATTCACTACTTGAAGTTTTCCATATACAGTATATATATATATATATATATATATATATATATATATATATATATATATATATATATATATATATATATATATATATATATATATATGTGTGTGTGTGTGTGTATAGTCTGAAATTTCAACCTAAATCTAGTGATAAAGCCTTAGAATTAGGTATTATAACAACTAATAGGTGTGAAGAGAACGACACTGAGCCATTTGTGTTTACCGAGTCATGTTACCCTTCGCTGCCACATTAGTTAAACTTAAACAACATAAATATATCTTCCATATGTGGTTTGAAAGAGTCGTCCTTACTGGCGACCCATTAACGTTTGTGACCACTGTCATTACCAACACTAATGCATCCAACGGATAATGCAAGAGAGTTGATAGGAAATGGAACCATAGATACAATTACTACTATGGAAAATGTTTGAATGTCAGTTTCTCAGGCAAAATCTGGAAGAAGGAATGTGTATGAAGAAGTTAATCCAAGAATGGTAGCGCACAATGTATAGAAAGACAAACACTTTATAAGAGAATTTCAGAAAAATTCTTTCACTAGTTTCAGGGTGTCAGGTTACTCGTTGGCCGTCGAGATGGCGCTGGAGCAGGCCTATTGCCTAGATATTTGCGTATCAAACGTCAACAATGTAAGCTGTGTTTAATAAAGTAAAGAATCTACCTGTGTGTTTCTATCGTTTATCTATTTTGTGTCTGGAGAGGCCAAGGGGTAGTTTTTTTCACGGGATTAACCCACCAGGGCACAGGTCAGTGGCCTGCATCAGGGCCTGGGGGCGAAAATATAATAATAATAATAATAATAATAATAATAATTATTATAATAATAATAATTAATGAAAATAATAAACAAAAATATTGATTTAAAATATAATATAACTAGCAGAATCGCCGCCCTCCGGGCGGCTCATCAGCTAGGTAACAGTAAAACGCCACCCATAGGGAGGCTCCACATTGTCTCACTGTTCAGTCCCCAAAATTTCTTGTTCCACCAATAGTTCATTAACGGTGTATGTAAATTCCACCATGTTTTTCACTAAAACGGTACAGCAAAGTATATTTTTTTTAGCATTAAACTGTTATTATTTTATTGTCTAATCATCACTACATATAACACCACCCATCATCACTACATATAACATCATCCATCATCACTACATATAACAACATCCATCATCACTACATATAACACCACCAATCATCACTACATATAACATCATCCATCGTCACTACATATAACACCATCCATCATCACTGCCTATAACACCATCCATCATCATCACTACATCCACCATCACTACAGATCGGTAAAGTAGTTTCCGAGATTCTCGAGCGGACACACACACAAACAAACAAACGCACAGACATACTTCTTTATTTTATGTATATAGATAATAATATAAAATAATATTATTATCAAGTAATAATAATAAATTCCAATAAATAAATACAAAAATTAAAATAAAAAGACCAATAGTGAGAAACGATATGTAATGTTGTGTTGTCAAAGTAAGAGAAACAATTGAAACCCTGCAATTGTGTGTAAATGAGGCAGAAAGTCAGATAAGCAACCTGGGACTTGGTCACAATTTTTGTGATGCCATATGGCAATAGGGTCTATCTACCCTTAGACAATACGTAGTTTAGGATTCCAATATTTTCCCAGGCGGTAGTACCTCCCTGTTATATAGCTGCCTACTATCTACTACATCCAATTGTCTTTGCCACTTTCCTCTACTGTTAATTTATTGGTATTATTTATATATATTATATACACATTATGGGGATACATTCTAATATAACATCCCTTTTTCAATATTAATATAATCATCATCACCCGTTAATTATTCCTTACCCCCGGAAAGACAAAAACAAGGTTAGTTTGGGTTGGTGTCCGTCATGGAACTCACATTATGCCTGAACGATACTACCCTCAACAACAACCCATAATAGCATAATATATTACTAAAATAAAATCCTTTACACATTGGGTATGCATTAATTGTAGTCTGTGCATTATTGGTTATCAATGTCTATTTAAATGCGACCTCTAAGCACCAACTTCTTGTCTCTCCGATTCAAATTGTCTTGGTGGAGCTTCTAATCACTCTCATCAGCGGCAGGTAACAACAACACCATGATGGAACACAAACACACACACACACACACACACAAATCCTTCATCCTTGACCACCGACCGGTCAAGACGGGTCAGAAGCACCTGGTGCTGCTCAGCAGCAGCCACGTCAACTATTATGTTGGCCCATACCAACTCCCACCCCTGAACCCTCCTCCCCACCGGAATATCAACAAGTTCTCGCCAGAAGTTACTATTTCATTTGGGAAAGGTATGGAACCAGTGTTGAATAGTGGTGAACAGTGCTTAAGTCAGTGAAAAACAACTCTGCAGTTACAGTTGAGTCTTACCCAAGCTAACCTTCACACAGTGAGGTCCCAGGTAGGCAGTGATAATTCCCCTGAGACTCCACGATAGAGAGGCCTGGGACCACACCTTACCCACTTTAGTGAGTGAAGTCCTGTGACAACAGACCATGTGGTCTCCCCATGATGCTACGACACCACGTAGTGAATGAGTTGCTACAGCATCATGTGAAGTTCCTCATAACACCATTTGTGAGGGAATTACTACGCCATGTGATGCCCCTCATAACACCATCTGTGAGGGAATTATTACACCACATCAGGCCCCTCATACAACATCTGTCATCAGGCCCCTCATAACACCATCTGTGAGGGAATTACTACACCACGTCAAGCCCCTCATAACACCACCTGTGAGGGAACTGGTACTCCACGTGATGCCACTCATAACGCCATCTGTGAGGGAGTTACTACACTACGTGTCTGCTGTTCAACACCTTAGCTCACATGATCTAAGTGTGTAAACATAATCTGTATGTTCACTGTATGTTCCTTCACCTTTCTCTAATGAAGGCTTTTGTTAAACCACCAATGTATGTAATAAGTCATTTATGTCCAATGTATATTTTCAGCCTTCCTGCTGCAAACTTTTTCAATAAACCGTTTATTATTATTATTATTATTATTATTATTATTATTATTATTATTATTATTATTATTATTATTATTATCATTATTAAATTATACCAACACCACCACGGAAGCTCACGACCATTTCTTCCCCGAGAAGTCCGTCAGATCACACCCAACTGACTTGCCCTGGATCAAACCTCGGATCAAAAGACTTATGCAATAGAGAGACAGGGCCTTTTATCTCAATGACCACAACCGCTACAGGTCCCTTCCCAACCAAGTCATCCGTGAAATACGCACTGCAAAGAAGTCCCACTACCCAACCAAGTTGCAACAATTGAAGCAGATCTACATCAGTCAGCAGCAAGGTAAGCTTAAAGAACTCTGTGGACTAAACAATATGACACACCTTCCGTAGCCATGTCACTAATGTTGACGCAGCTGAGCAGTCAAACATCCATCTAATATACTATAGGACTAGGCGTGTGTCTGTCTGTCTGTCTGTTCTGGGCAGCCTAAACGGCACAATCGTTTTTCATCAAACTTGGTGGAAAAATCGCAAAAAAATTCGTTGAGTGGAACAAACCTGGTCCCATGTCGATGGTTTCTTTAGGAAGGCATTAATTAACCAATTTATTTGCGCTGGCAAAAGATGTTGCTGTACTTTTTTGTAATGTTGTTTGGATTAGTAAAGGAAGGAAGAAGAGTAAATAGAAGAGAAAAAAAAGGGGAAACAGAAAATAGTTAGAGATATCAGGTGGGGGGGGGGGGAGAGCTGAGTTTCATCATGCGTCTGGATGCGCAGTTTCAACGTTACCAGACCTTACAGCTACAGTGTGACTTATTCCTGTGGCTGACTGTACATGGAAAAGGAGAAGAGGTATAAAGATAATAACAGGAATGCATAGAGAAGATAGAAAGGGAGAAGAGAAGGAGAAGAAGAGAGCCTGAATCATTATTATCCTTAAGAGTGGAGCGAGGAAAGGAGATGGGAGAGATGGATAGTGAGAGGTGGAGGTATGAATGGAAGGATGTGTTTTTTTAAAGTTCCCAGAATACCATATTAAAATCACCTATTTAATAAGGAAGAAAAAGTGCTAAATATGATGAGTAGTGTAATGGAGAGATATATAAATAAAGATAAAGATGGTACGGATAGAAATGGAGAAAGAGAGAAGCGGACAAACAAGACATAATACAGACAGATTCAAGGACACACAGAAAGACAGACAGATAGACAGATTTATGAAAGACAGGGACAACAGACACATATATACAAACAGACAGACTTGACTATACAGGGTGAATATAGACAGTGAAACAGACAGGAGGTTGACAAAAATAGACAGATTCATACATGCACAAATAGACAATATGGCAACTAACATGACAGACAGACAGACAGACAGCTGACTGACTAGCTCACATTAAACAAACAGGCAGACACACGCCAACAAAGGATAAGTAAGACAGATTTGACGACACGAAGAGTACAGACGGGCTCACAGCCAAACACCACGCAGACGAACAGACAGTTGGGATGGCAATAGACAGGATGGATAGACTTGAGAACAGATTAGAACGCATTTATAAACAGGAATAACACCAAATTGACCATAGCTGCGTCACTGAGGGTAGCTGGTCTTACACCCACCAGCGTAAATAATAAGACGCATTCAAAACTAACACTCTCGCGCGGAAAGAAAATCGATTGTCGGTCAGTCATGTGAGATGGGCTTAAAACGTATATGATGACTATGATGACTTAACACAGATGATGACTTATGCAGATGGTGACTAATCTAACCAGAATCAAGGTCAATTCTCTTCATAATATAATTTATCTCGGAATGATCATCGGTGATTCATAATGATTATTTTTTTATGATTTTAACCTCTCCTTATGGCGAATATCTCTTTAACTAATCATTCTACCCTTTATTCTATTCCTTCCTATAGTATACTAGAGACTTACAGTACCTAATAACCACGACCATGATTATAACAACACACGACCATGGTTCTAACGACCACGATCCATGATTATAACAACCACGACCATGAATATAACAACCATGAACCATGATTATAACAACCACGACTATGATTATAACAGCCACGACCATGATTATAACAACCACGACTATGATTATAACAACCACGACTATGATTCTAACAACCACGACTATAATTATAACAACCACGACACTGATTATAAGAACCAAGAATATGATTATAACAACCACGACCATGATTATAACAACCACGACCATGATTATAACAACCACGACCATGAATATAACAACCACGACCATGATTATAACAACCACGACTATGATTATAACAACCACGAACATGAATAAAACAAACACGACTATGATTATAACAACCACGACCATGATTATAACCACCACGACTATGTTTATAACAAACACGACTATGATTATAACAACCACGACCATGAATATAACAAACACGACTATGATTATAACAACCACGACCATGATTATAACCACCACGAAAATGATTATAACAACCACGACCATGATTATAACAACCACGACCATGAATATAACAACCACGACCATGATTAAAACAACCACGACTATGATTATAACAACCACGACTATGATTAAACAACCACGACCATGAATATAACAAACACGACCATAATTATAACACCCACGACCATGATTATAATCACCTCGAAAATGATTATAACAACCACGACCATGATTATAACAACCACGGCCATGATTATAACAACCACGACCATGAGTATAACACCTACGACTATGATTAAAACAACCACGACCATGATTATAACAACCATGAACCATGATTATAACAACCACGACTATGATTATAACAGCCACGACCATGATTATAACAACCACGACTATGATTATAACAACCACGACAATGATTACAACAACCACGACTATAATTATAGCAACCACGACCATGATTATAAGAGCCAAGAATATGATTATAACAACCACGACCATGATTATAACAACCACGACTGTAATTATTACAACCAAGACCATGGTTATAAGAACCAAGAATATGATTATAACAACCACGACCATGATTATAACAACCACGACCATGATTATAACAACCAAGAGTATGATTATAACAACAACGAATATGATTATAACAACCACGACCGTGATTATAGCAAACACGACCATGATTATAACAACCACGACCATGATTATTACAACCGAGACCATGATTATAACAACCACGACCATGAATATAACAACCACGACCAAGATTATATCAACCACGACCATGATTATAACAACCACGACCATGATTATATCAACCACGAAAATGATTATTAACACCACGACTATGTTTAAAACAACCACGTCCATGATTGTAACAACCACGACCATGATTATAACAACCACGACCATGAATATAACAACCACGACCATGATTAAAACAACCACGACTATGATTATAACAGCCACGACTATGATTATAACAACCGCGACCATGAATATAACAAACACGACTCTGATTATAACAACCACGACCATGATTATAACAACCACGGCCATCATTATAACAACCACGACGATGATTATAACACCTACGACTATGTTTATAACAGCCACGACCATGATTATAACAACCACGACCAAGTTTATATCAACCAAGAAAATGATTATTAACACCACGACTATGTTTATAACAACCACGACCATGATTGCAACAACCACGACCATGATTATAACAACCACGACCATGAATATAACAACCACGACCATGATAAAAACAACCACGACTATGATTATAACAACCACGACTATGATTATAACAACCACGACCATGAATATAACAAACACGACTATGATTATAACAGCCACGACCATGATTATAACAACCACGACTATGAATATAACAACCACGACTATGATTCTAACACCCACGACAATAATTATAACAACCACGACCATGATTATAAGAGCCAAGAATATGATTATAACAACCACGATCATGATTATAACAACCACGACCATGATTATAAAAAAACGACTATGATCATAACAACCACGACCATGCTTATAACGACCACGAGTATGATTATAACAACAACGAATATGATTATAACAACCACGACCATGATTATAGCAACCACGACCATGATTATAACAACCACGACCATGATTATATCAACCACGAAAATGATTATTAACACCACGACTATGTTTATAACAACCACGACCATGATTGTAACAACCACGACCATGATTATAAAACCAAGACTATGATTATAACAACCACGACTTTGATTATAACAACCACGACCATGAATATAACAAACACGACTATGATTATAACAACCACGACCATGAATATAACCACCACGAAAATGATTATAGCAACCCCGACCATGATTATAACAACCACGGGCATGATTATAACAACCACGACGATGATTATAACACCTACGACTATGATTAGAACAACCTCGACCAAGATTAAAACAACCATGACCATGATTATAACAACCACGACTATGTTTATAACAGCCACGACCATGATTATAACAACCACGACTATGATTATAACAACCACGACTATGATTCTAACACCCACGACAATAATTATAACAACCACGACCATGATTATAAGAGCCAAGAATATGATTATAACAACCACGACCATGATTATAACAACCACGACCATGATTATAAAAAAACGACTATGATCATAACAACCACGACCATGCTTATAACGACCACGAGTATGATTATAACAACAACGAATATGATTATAACAACCACGACCATGATTATAGCAACCACGACCATGATTATAACAACCACGACCATGATTATATCAACCACGACAATGATTATAACACCACGACTATGATTATAACAACCACGACCATGATTATAACAACCACGACCATGATTATAACAACCACGACTATGATTATAACAACCACGACTATGATTATAACAACCACGACCATGATTATAACAACCACGACTATGATTATAACAACCACGACCATGATTATAACAACCACGAACATGATTATAACAACCACGACCATGATTATAACAACCACGAGCATGATTATAACAACCACGACGATGATTATAACACCTACGACTATGATTAGAACAACCTCGACCATGATTATAACAACCACGACCATGATTATAACAACCACGACTATGATTATAACAACCACGACCATGATTATAACAACCACGACTATGATTATAACAACCACGACTATGATTATAACACCCACGACTATGATTATAACAACCACGACCATGATTATAAGAGCCACGACTATGATTATAACAACCACGACCATGATTATAACAACCACGACCATGATTATAACAAACACGACTATGATTATAACAACCACGACCATGATTATAACAACCACGACTATGATTATAACAACCACGACTATGATTATAACAACCACGACCATGATTATAACAACCACGACCATGATTATAACAACCACGACCATGATTATAACAACCACGACCATGATTATAACAACCACGACCATGCATATAACAACCACGACCAAGATTATATCAACCACGACCATGATTATAACAACCACGATCATGATTATAACAACCACGACAATGATTATAACACCACGACTATGATTATAACAACCACGACCATGATTATAACAACCACGACCATGATTATAACAACCACGACTATGATTATAACAACCACGACTATGATTATAACAACCACGACCATGAATATAACAAACACGACTATGATTATAACAAACACGACCATGATTATAACAACCACGACCATGAATATAACAACCACGACCCTGATTATATCAACCACGACTATGATTATTACAACCACGACTTTGTTTATAACAAACACGACCATGATTATAACAACCACGGCTATGATTATAACAACCACGACGATGATTATAACACCTACGACTATGTTTATAACAGCCACGACCATGATTATAACAACCACGACCAAGATTATATCATCCACGAAAATGATTATTAACACCACGACTATGTTTATAACAACCACGACCATGATTGTAACAACCACGACCATGATTATAACAACCACGATCATGAATATAACAGCCACGACCATGATTTAAACAACCACGACTATGATTATAACAACCACGACTATGATTATAACAACCACGACCATGAATATAACAAACACCTATATGATTATAACAACCACGACCATGATTATATCCACCACGAAAATGATTATAACAACCACGACCATGATTATAACAACCACGGCCATGATTATAACAACCAAGACGATGATTATAACACCTACGACTATGATTAGAACAACCACGACCAAGATTAAAACAACCATGAACAATGATTATTATAACAACCACGACTATGTTTATAACAGCCACGACCATGATTATAACAACCACGACTATGATTATAACAACCACGACTATGATTCTAACACCCACGACTATAATTATAACAACCACAAACATGATTATAAGAGCCAAGAATATGATTATAACAACCACGACCATGATTATAAGAACCACGACCATGATTATAAAAAAACGACTATGATCATAACAACCACGACCATGATTATAACAACCACGAGTATGATTATAACAACAACGAATATGATTATAACAACCACGACCATGATAATAGCAACCACGACCATGATTATAACAACCATGACCATGATTATAACAACCACGACCATGATTATAACAACCACGACCAAGATTATATCAACCACGACCATGATTATAACAACCACGACCATGATTATATCAACCACGAAAATGATTATTAACACCACGACTATGTTTATAACAACCACGACCATGATTGTAACAACCACGACCATGATTATAACAACCACGACTATGATTATAACAACCACCACTATGATTATGACAACCACGACCATGAATATAACAACCACGACTATGATTATAACAACCACGACCATGATTATAACAACCACGACCATGATTATATCAACCACAAAATGATTATTCACACCACGACTATGTTTATAACAACCACGACCATGAATATAACAACCACGACTATGATTATAACAACCACGACCATGAATATAACAAACACGACTATGATTATAACAACCATACCATGATTATAACTACCACGACCATGATTATATCAACCACGAAAATGATTATTAACACCACGACTATGTTTATAACAACCAAGACCATGATTGTAAAAACCACGACCATGATTATAACAACCACGACTATGATTATAACAACCACGACTATGATTATAACAACCACGACCATGAATATAACAAACACGACTATGATTATAACAAACACGACCATGATTATAACAACCACGACCATGAATATAACAACCACGACCCTGATTATATCAACAACGACTATGATTATTACAACCACGACTATGTTTATAACAAACACGACCATGATTATAACAACTACGACCATGATTATATCAACCACGACAATGATTATTAACACCACGACTATGTTTATAACAATCACGACCATGAATATAACGACCACGACTACGATTATAACAACCACGACCATGATTATAACAACCACGACCATGATTATATCAACCACGACTATGATTATAGCAACCACGACTATATTTAAAACAACCACGACCATGATTGTAACAACCACTACTATGATTATAGCTACCATGACCATGATTATATCAACCACGACTATGATTATAACAACCACGACTATGATTATAACAACAACGACCATGATTATAACAACTACGACCATGATTATAACAACCACGACCATGAATATAACAACAACGTCCATGATTATAACAACCACGACCATGATTATAACAACAACGACTATGATTATAAGAATCACGAATATGAATATAGCAACCACGACAATGATTATAACAACCAGGACCATGAATATAACAACCACGACCATGATTATATCAACCACGACTATGATTATTACAACCACGACTATGTTTATAACAAACACGACCAAGATTATAACAACCATGACCATGATTATATCAACCACGACAATGATTATAACAACCACAACCATGATTATATCAAACACGACTATGATTACAACAACCACGAATCTGATTAAAACAACCACGACCATGATTGGAACAACCACTACCATGATTATAACAACCACGACCATGATTATAACCACCACGAAAATAATTATAACAACCACGTCCATGATTATATCAACCACGACCATGAATATAACAACCACGACCATGATTATATCAACTACGACTATGATTATTACACCCACGACTATGTTTATAAAAACACGACCATGATTATAGCAACCACGACCATGATTATATCAACCACGACAATGATTATTAACACCACGACTATGTTTATAACAACAACGACCATGATTATAACAACCCCGACTACGATTATAACAACCACGACCATGATTATAACAACCACGACCATGATTATATCAACCACGACTATGATTATAACAACCACGACCATGATTGTAACAACCACTACTATGATTATAACAACCAAGACCATGATTATATCAACCACGACTATGATTATAACAACCACGACTATGATTATAACGACAACGACCATGATTATAACAACCACGACCGTGAATATAACAACCACGACCATGATTATAACAACCACGACTAAGATTATAACAACCACGACCATGATTATAACAACCACGACCATGAGTATATCAACAACGTCCATGATTATCACAACCACGACCATGATTATAACAACCACGACAATGATTACAAGAACCACGAATATGAATATAGCAACCACGACCATAATATAACAACCAAGACCATGATTATAACAACCACGACTATGTTTAATACAAACAAGACCATGATTACAACAACCACGACCATGATTATATCATCCACGACTATGATTATTAACACCACGACTATGTTTATAGCAACCACGACCATGATTATAACAACCACGACTATGATTATATCAACCACGACAGTGATTATTAACACCACGACTATGTTTATAACAACCACGACCATGAATATAACGACCACGACTACGATTATAACAACCACGAACATGATTATAACAACCAAGACCATGATTATATCAACCACGGCCATGATTGTAGCCACCACTACTATGATTATGACAACCACGACCATAATTATAACAACCACGACTAATGTTATAACAACCACGACCATGATTATAACAACCACGACCATGATTATAACAACCACGACCATGATTATACAACCACGACCATGATTATAACAACCACGACCATGATTATAACAACCACGACCATGATTATAACAACCACGACTATGATTATAACAACCACGAATATGATAATAACAACCACGACTATGATTATAGCAACCACGAACATAATTATAACAACAACGAGTATGATTATAACAACCACGAATATGATTATAACAACCACGACCATAATAGACAACCATGACTATGATTAAAACAACCACGCCCATGATTGTACCAAAAACGACTATGATCATAACAACCACGACTATGATTATACGAACCACGATTATGATTATAACAACCACGATTATGATTATAACATCCACGACCATGATTATGAAAACCACGACCAAGATTATAACAACCACAACTATGATTATAACAACCACGACCATGATTATAACAACCTCGACTATGATTATAACAACCATGACCATGAATATAACAACTACGACTATGATTATAACAACCACGACCATGATTATATCAACCACGACCATGATTATAACAACCACGACCATAATTTTAGCAGCCACGACCATGATTATTACAACCACAACTATGATTATAACAACCACGACTATGATTATACGACCCACGATTATGATTATAACAACCACGATTATGATTATAACATCCACGACCATGATTATGAAAACCACGACCATGATTATAACAACCTCGACTATGATTATAACAACCACGACCATGATTATTTCAACCACGACTATGATTATTACAACCACGGCTATGTTTATAACAACCACGACCATGATTATAACAACCACGACTATGATTATAACAACCACGAACATAATTATAACAACAACGAGTATGATTATATCAACCACGAATATGATTATAACAACCACGACCATAATAGACAACCACGACTATGATTATAACAACCACGCCCATGATTGTAACAAAAACGACTATGATCATAACAACCACGACCATGATTATACCAACCACGATTATGATTATAACAACCACGATTATGATTATAACATCCACGACCATGATTATGACAACCACGACCATGATTATAACAACCACGACTATGATTATAACAACCACGACCATGATTATATCAACCTCGACTATGATTAAAACAACCATGACCATGAATATAACAACTACGACCATGATTATAACAAACACGACCATGATTATATCAACCACGACCATGATTATAACAACCACGACCATGATTATAGCAGCCACGACCATGATTATAACAACCACGACCATGATTATAACAACCACGACTATGATTAAAACAACCACGACTATGATTATAACAACCACGACCATGATTATAACACCCACGACCATGATTATAACAACCACGACCATGATTATAACAACCACGACCATGAATAAAACAACCACGACCATGATTATATCAACCACGACTATGATTATTACAACCACGACTATGTTTATAACAAACACGACCATGATTATAACAACCACGACTACGATTATAACAACCACGACCATGATTATAGCAACCACGACCATGATTATAACAACCACGACCATGATTATATCAACCACGAAAATGATTATTAACACCACGATTATGTTTATAACAACCACGACCATGATTGTAACAACCACAACCATGATTATAACAACCACGACTATGATTATAACAACCACGACTTTGATTATAACAACCACGACCATGAATATAACAAACACGACTATGATTATAACAACCACGACCATGATTATAACCACCACGAAAATGATTATAACAACCACGAGCATGATTATAATAACCACGGCCATGATTATAACAACCACGACGATGATTATAACACCTAAGACTATGATTAGAACAACCACTCCCAAGATTAATACAACCATGAACCATGATTATAACAACCACGACTATGTTTATAACAGCCACGACCATGATTATAACAACCACGACTATGATTATAACAACCACGACTATGATTCTAACACCCACGCCTATAATTATAACAACCACGACCATGATTATAAGAGCCAAGAATATGATTATAACAACCACGACCATGATTATAACAACCACCACCATGATTATAAAAAAACGACTATGATCATAGCAACCACGACCATGATTATAACAACCACGAGTATGATTATATCAACAACGAATATGATTATAACAACCACGACCATGATTATAGCAACCACGACCATGATTATAACAACCACGACCATGATTATAACAACCACGACCATGATTATAACAACCACGACCATGCATATAACAACCACGACCAAGATTATATCAACCACAACCATGATTATAACAACCACGATCATGATTATATCAACCACGAAAATGATTATTAATACCACGACTATGTTTATAACAGCCACGACCATGATTGTAACAACCACGACCATGATTATATCAACCACGACTATGATTATAACAACCACGAAAATGATTATAACAAACACGACCATGATTATAACAACCACGACCATGAATATAACAACCACGACCCTGATTATATCAACCACGACTATGGTTATTACAACCACGACTATGTTTATAACAACCACGACCATGAATGTAACAACCACGACTACGATTATAACAACCACGACCATGATAATAACAACCACGACCATGATTATATCAACCACGACTATGATTATAACAACCACGACTATAATTAAAACAACCACGACCATGATTGTAACAACCACTACAATGATTATAACAACCAAGACCATGATTATATCAACCACGACTATGATTATAACAACCACGACTATGATTATAACAACCACGACCATGATTATAACAACCACGACCATGATTATAACAACCACGACCATGCATATAACAACCACGACCATGATTATATCAACCACGACCATGATTATGACAACCACGACCATGATTATATCAACCACGAAAATGATTATTAACACCACGACTATGTTTATAACAACCACGACCATGATTGTAAAAACCACGACCATGATTATAACAACCACGACTATGATTATAACAACCACGACTATGACTATAACAACCACGACCATGAATATAACAAACACGACTATGATTATAACAACCACGACCATGATTATAACTACCACGACCATGATAATATCAACCACGAAAATGATTATTAACACCACGACTATGTTTATTACAACCACGACCATGATTTTAAAAACCACGACTATGATTATAACAACCACGACTATGATTATAACAACCACGACCAAGAATATAACAACCACGACCCTGATTATATCAACCACGACTATGATTATTACAACCACGACTATGTTTATAACAAACACGACCATGATTATAACAACCACGGCCATGATTATAACAACCACGACGATGATTATAACACCTACGACTATGTTTATAACAGCCACGACCATGATTATAACAACCACGACCATGATTATATCAACCACGAATATGATTATAACACCACGACTATGATTATAACAACCACGACCATGATTATAACAACCACGACCATGATTATAACAACCACGACCATGAATATAACAACCACGACCATGATTATAACAACCACGACTATGATTATAACAACCACGACTATGATTATAACAACCACGACCATGATTATAACAACCACGACTATGATTATGTCAACCACGACCATGATTATTTCCACCACGACAATGATTATAACAACCACGACCATGATTATAACAACCACGACCATGATTATAACAACCACGACCATGATTATAACAACCACGACCATGATAATAACAACCACGACCATGATTATAACAACCACGACCATGATTATGACAACCACGACCATGATTATAACAACCACGACAATGATTATAACACCACGACTATGATTATAACAACCACGACCATGATTATAACAACCACGACCATGATTATAACAACCACGACTATGATTATAACAACCACGACTATGACTATAACAACCACGACCATGATTATAACAACCACGACTATGATTATAACAACCACGACCATGATTATAACAACCACGACCATGATAATATCAACCACGAACATGATTATAACAACCACGACTATGATTATAACAACCACGACCATGATTATAACAACCACGACTATGATTATAACAACCACGACTATGATTATAACAACCACGACCATGATTATAACAACCACGACCATGATTATAACAACCACGACTATGATTATTACAACCACGACTATGTTTATAACAAACACGACCATGATTATAACAACCACGGCCATGATTATAACAACCACGACGATGATTATAACACCTACGACTATGTTTATAACAGCCACGACCATGATTATAACAACCACGACCAAGATTATATCAACCAGGAAAATGATTATTAACACCACGACTATGTTTATAACAACCACGACCATGATTGTAACAACCACGACCATGATTATAACAACCACGACCATGAATATAACAACCACGACCATGATTTAAACAACCACGACTATGATTATAACAACCACGACTATGATTATAACAACCACGACCATGAATATAACAAACACGACTATGATTATGTCAACCACGACCATGATTATTTCCACCACGAAAATGATTGTAACAACCACGACCATGATTATAACAACCACGGCCATGATTATAACAACCACGACGATGATTATAACACCTACGACTATGATTAGAACAACCACGACCAAGATTAAAACAACCATGAACAATGATTATAACAACCACGACTATGTTTATTAAAGCCACGACCATGATTATAACAACCACGACTATGATTATAACAACCACGACTATGATTATAACACCCACGACTATAATTATAACAACCACGACCATGATTATAAGACCCAAGAATATGATTATAACAACCACGACCATGATTATAAGAACCACGACCATGATTATAAAAAAACGACTATGATCATAACAACCACGACCATGATTATAACAACCACGAGTATGATTATAACAACAACGAATATGATTATAACAACCACGACCATGATTATAGCAACCACGACCATGATTATAACAACCACGACCATGATTATAACAACCACGACCATGATTATAACAACCACGACCAAGATTATATCAACCACGACCATGATTATAACAACCACGACCATGATTATATCAACCACGAAAATGATTATTAACACCACGACTATGTTTATAACAACCACGACCATGATTGTAACAACCACGACCATGATTATAACAACCACGACTATGATTATAACAACCACGACTATGATTATAACAACCACGACCATGAATATAACAACCACGACTATGATTATAACAACCACGACCATGATTATAACAACCACGACCATGATTATATCAACCACAAAATGATTATTAACACCACGACTATGTTTATAACAACCACGACCATGATTGTAAAAACCACGACCATGATTATAACAACCACGACTATGATTATAACAACCACGACTATGATTATAACAACCACGACCATGAATATAACAAACACGACTATGATTATAACAACCACGACCATGATTATAACTACCACGACCATGATTATATCAACCACGAAAATGATTATTAACACCACGACTATGTTTATAACAACCAAGACCATGATTGTAAAAACCACGACCATGATTATAACAACCACGACTATGATTATAACAACCACGACTATGATTATAACAACCACGACCATGAATATAACAAACACGACTATGATTATAACAAACACGACCATGATTATAACAACCACGACCATGAATATAACAACCACGACCCTGATTATATCAACCACGACTATGATTATTACAACCACGACTTTGTTTATAACAAACACGACCATGATTCTAACAACTACGACCATGATTATATCAACCACGACAATGATTATTAACACCACGACTATGTTCATAACAACCACGACCATGAATAAAACGACCACGACTACGATTATAACAACCACGACCATGATTATAACAACTACGACCATGATTATATCAACAACGACTATGATTATAACAACCACGACTATAATTAAAACAACCACGACCATGATTGTAACAACCACTACTATGATTATAACAACCATGACCATGATTATATCAACCACGACTATGATTATAACAACCACGACTATGAATATAACAACAACGACCATGATTATAACAACCACGACCATGATTATAACAACCACGACCATGAATATAACAACAACGTCCATGATTATAACAACCACGAGCATGATTATAACAACAACGACTATGATTATATGAATCACGAATATGAATATAGCAACAACGACCATGATTATAACAACCAAGACCATGATTATAACAACCACGACTATGTTTATAACAACCACAAATATGATTATATCAACCACGACAATGATTATAACAACCAGGACCATGAATATAACAACCACGACCATGATTATCTCAACCAAGACAATGATTATTTACACCAGGACTATGTTTATAACAGAGACGACCATGATTATAACAACCACGACTACGATTATGACAACCACGACCATGATTATAACAACCACAACCATGATTATATCAAACACGACTATGATTATAACAACCACTAATCTGATTAAAACAACCACGACCATGATTGTAACAACCACTACCATGATTATAACAACCACGACCATGATTATAACCACCACGAAAATAATTATAACAACCAAGACCATGATTATAGCAACCACGACCATGAATATAACAACCACGACCATGATTATATCAACTCCGACTATGATTATTACACCCACGACTATGTTTATAAAAACACGACCATGATTATAACAACGACGACCATGATTATATCAACCACGACAATGATTATTAACACCACGACTATGTTTATAACTACAACGACCATGATTATAACAACCCCGAGTACGATTATTACAACCACGACCATGATTATAACAACCACGACCATGATTATATCATCCACGACTATGATTATAACAACCACGACCATGATTGTTACAACCACTACTATGATTATAACAACCAAGACCATGATTATATCAACCACGACTATGATTATAACAACCACGACTATGATTATAACAACAACGACCATGATTATAACAACCACGACCGTGAATATAACAACCACGACCATGATTATAACAACCACGACTAAGATTATAACAACCACGACCATGATTATAACAACCACGACCATGAATATAACAACAACGTCCATGATTATCACAACCACGACCATGATTATAACAACCACGACCATGAGTATAAGAACCACAAATATGAATATAGCAACCACGACCATAATATAACAACCAAGACCATGATTATAACAACCACGACTATGTTTAATGCAAACAAGACCATGATTACAACAACCACGACCATGATTATATCAACCACGACTATGATAATTAACACCACGACTATGTTTATAACAACCACGACCATGATTATAACAACCACGACTATGATTATATCAACCACGACAATCATTATTAACACCACGACTATGTTTATAACAACACGACCATGAATATGACGACCACGACTACGATTATAACAACCACGAGCATGATTATAACAACCAAGACCATGATTATATCAACCACGACTATGATTATAACAACCACGACTATAATTAAAACAACCACGGCCATGATTGTAACCACCACTACTATGATTATAACAACCACGACCATGATTATAACAACCACGACTATGATTATCAGAATCGCGATATGAATATAGCAACCACGACCATGATTATAACAACCAAGACCATGATTATAACAACCACGACCATGTTTATATCAACCACCACTATGATTATTTACACCACGACTATGTTTATAACAACCACGACCATGATTCTAACAACCACGACCATGATTATATCAACAACGACTATGATTATAACAACCACGAATATGATAATAACAACCACGACTATGATTATAGCAACCACGAACATAATTATAACAACAACGAGTATGATTATAACAACCACGACCATGAATAGACAACCACGACTATGATTATAACAACCACGACCATGATTGTAACAACAACGACTATGATTATAACACGAACGACCATGATTATAACAACCACGACTATGATTATAACAACCACGACTATGATTATAACAACCACGACCATGATTATGAAAACCACGACCATGATTATGACAACCACGACTATGATTATAACAACCACGACCATGATTATAACAACCTCGACTATGATTATAACAACCACGACCATGATTATAACAACCACGACTATGATTATAACAACCACGACCATGATTATAACAACCACGACCATGATTATAACAACCACGACCATGATTATAACAGCCACGACCATGATTACAACAACCACGACTATGATTATAACAACCACGACCATGATTATAACAACCACGACCATGATTATATAACCACGACTATGATTATAACAACCACGACTATGATTATAACAACCACGATAATGATTATAACAACCACGACCATGATTATAACAACCACGACTATGATTATAACAACAACGACCATGATTATAACAAACACGACAATGATTATAACAACCACGACCATGAATATAATAACCGCGACCATGATTATAACAACCACGACAATGATAATAACAACCACGACATGAATATATCTACCACGACCATGATTATATCAACCACGACTATGATTATTACAACCACGGCTATGTTTATAACAACCACGACCATGATTATAACAACCACGACTATGATTATAACAACCAAGACCATGATTATACAACCAATACCATAATTATATTAACCACAACTATGATTATAACAACCACGACTATGATTATAACAACCACGATAATGATTATAAGCAACCACGACCATGATTATAACAACCACGACTATGATTATAACAAAAACGACCATGATTATAACAACAACGACAATGATTATAACAACCACGACCATGAATATAATAACCACGACCATGATTTTAACAACCACGACTATGATAATAACAACCACGACAATGAATATATCTACCACGACCATGATTATAACAACCACGAATATGATTATAACAACCACGACTATGATTATAACAACCACGACCATGAATATAACACCCACGACCATGATTATAACCACCACGAAAATAATTATAACAACCAAGACCATGATTATAGCAACCACGACCATGAATATAACAACCACGACCATGATTATATCAACTCCGACTATGATTATTACACCCACGACTATGTTTATAAAAACACGACCATGATTATAACAACGACGACCATGATTATATCAACCACGACAATGATTATTAACACCACGACTATGTTTATAACTACAACGACCATGATTATAACAACCCCGAGTACGATTATTACAACCACGACCATGATTATAACAACCACGACCATGATTATATCATCCACGACTATGATTATAACAACCACGACCATGATTGTTACAACCACTACTATGATTATAACAACCAAGACCATGATTATATCAACCACGACTATGATTATAACAACCACGACTATGATTATAACAACAACGACCATGATTATAACAACCACGACCGTGAATATAACAACCACGACCATGATTATAACAACCACGACTAAGATTATAACAACCACGACCATGATTATAACAACCACGACCATGAATATAACAACAACGTCCATGATTATCACAACCACGACCATGATTATAACAACCACGACCATGAGTATAAGAACCACAAATATGAATATAGCAACCACGACCATAATATAACAACCAAGACCATGATTATAACAACCACGACTATGTTTAATGCAAACAAGACCATGATTACAACAACCACGACCATGATTATATCAACCACGACTATGATAATTAACACCACGACTATGTTTATAACAACCACGACCATGATTATAACAACCACGACTATGATTATATCAACCACGACAATCATTATTAACACCACGACTATGTTTATAACAACACGACCATGAATATGACGACCACGACTACGATTATAACAACCACGAGCATGATTATAACAACCAAGACCATGATTATATCAACCACGACTATGATTATAACAACCACGACTATAATTAAAACAACCACGGCCATGATTGTAACCACCACTACTATGATTATAACAACCACGACCATGATTATAACAACCACGACTATGATTATCAGAATCGCGATATGAATATAGCAACCACGACCATGATTATAACAACCAAGACCATGATTATAACAACCACGACCATGTTTATATCAACCACCACTATGATTATTTACACCACGACTATGTTTATAACAACCACGACCATGATTCTAACAACCACGACCATGATTATATCAACAACGACTATGATTATAACAACCACGAATATGATAATAACAACCACGACTATGATTATACCAACCACGAACATAATTATAACAACAACAAGTATGATTATAACAACCACGACCATAATAGACAACCACGACTATGATCATAACAACCACGCCCGTGATTGTAACAAAAACGACTATGATCATAACAACCACGACCATGATTATACGAACCACGATTATGATTATAACAACCACGATTATGATTATAACATCCACGACCATGATTATGAAAACCACGACCATGATTATGACAACCACGACTATGATTATAACAACCACGACCATGATTATAACAACCTCGACTATGATTATAACAACCATGACCATGAATATAACAACTACGACTATGATTATAACAACCACGACCATGATTATATCAACCACGACCATGATTATAACAACCACGACCATAATTATAGCAGCCACGACCATGATTACAACAACCACAACTATGATTATAACAACCAAGACCATGATTATACAACCAATACCATAATTATATTAACCACAACTATGATTATAACAACCACGACTATGATTATAACAACCACGATAATGATTATAAGCAACCACGACCATGATTATAACAACCACGACTATGATTATAACAAAAACGACCATGATTATAACAAAAACGACAATGATTATAACAACCACGACCATGAATATAATAACCGCGACCATGATTTTAACAACCACGACTATGATAATAACAACCACGACAATGAATATATCTACCACGACCATGATTATTTCAACCACGACTATGATTATTACAACCACGGCTATGTTTATAACAACCACGACCATGATTATAACAACCACGACTATGATTATAACAACCAAGACCATGATTATACAACCAATACCATAATTATATTAACCACAACTATGATTATAACAACCACGACTATGATTATAACAACCACGATAATGATTATAAGCAACCACGACCATGATTATAACAACCACGACTATGATTATAACAAAAACGACCATGATTATAACAAAAACGACAATGATTATAACAACCACGACCATGAATATAATAACCGCGACCATGATTTTAACAACCACGACTATGATAATAACAACCACGACAATGAATATATCTACCACGACCATGATTATAACAACCACGAATATGATTATAACAACCACGACTATGATTATAACAACCACGACCATGAATATAACACCCACGACCATGATTATAACAACCACGACCATGATTATAACAACCACGACCATGAATATAACAACCACGACCATGATTATATCAACCACGACTATGATTATAACAACCACGACTATGATTATAACAACCACGACCATGATTATAACAACCACGACTATGATTATAACAACCACGACCATGATATAACAACCACGACTATGATTATAACAACCACGACTATGATTATAACAACCACGACCATGATTATAACAACCACGACCATGATTATAACAACCACGACCATGATTATCACAACCACGACCATGATTATAACAACCACGACCATGAGTATAAGAACCACAAATATGAATATAGCAACCACGACCATAATATAACAACCAAGACCATGATTATAACAACCACGACTATGTTTAATGCAAACAAGACCATGATTACAACAACCACGACCATGATTATATCAACCACGACTATGATAATTAACACCACGACTATGTTTATAACAACCACGACCATGATTATAACAACCACGACTATGATTATATCAACCACGACAATGATTATTAACACCACGACTATGTTTATAACAACACGACCATGAATATGACGACCACGACTACGATTATAACAACCACGAGCATGATTATAACAACCAAGACCATGATTATATCAACCACGACTATGATTATAACAACCACGACTATAATTAAAACAACCACGGCCATGATTGTAACCACCACTACTATGATTATAACAACCACGACCATGATTATAACAACCACGACTATGATTATCAGAATCGCGATATGAATATAGCAACCACGACCATGATTATAACAACCAAGACCATGATTATAACAACCACGACCATGTTTATATCAACCACCACTATGATTATTTACACCACGACTATGTTTATAACAACCACGACCATGATTCTAACAACCACGACCATGATTATATCAACAACGACTATGATTATAACAACCACGAATATGATAATAACAACCACGACTATGATTATACCAACCACGAACATAATTATAACAACAACAAGTATGATTATAACAACCACGACCATAATAGACAACCACGACTATGATCATAACAACCACGCCCGTGATTGTAACAAAAACGACTATGATCATAACAACCACGACCATGATTATACGAACCACGATTATGATTATAACAACCACGATTATGATTATAACAACCACGACCATGATTATAAAACCACGACCATGATTATAACAACCACGACCATGATTATAACAACCACGACCATGATTATAACAACCAGACATGATATAACACACGACTATGATTATAACAACCACGACCATGATTATATCAACCACGACCATGATTATAACAACCACGACCATAATTATAGCAGCCACGACCATGATTACAACAACCACAACTATGATTATAACAACCAAGACCATGATTATACAACCAATACCATAATTATATTAACCACAACTATGATTATAACAACCACGACTATGATTATAACAACCACGATAATGATTATAAGCAACCACGACCATGATTATAACAACCACGACTATGATTATAACAAAAACGACCATGATTATAACAAAAACGACAATGATTATAACAACCACGACCATGAATATAATAACCGCGACCATGATTTTAACAACCACGACTATGATAATAACAACCACGACAATGAATATATCTACCACGACCATGATTATTTCAACCACGACTATGATTATTACAACCACGGCTATGTTTATAACAACCACGACCATGATTATAACAACCACGACTATGATTATAACAACCAAGACCATGATTATACAACCAATACCATAATTATATTAACCACAACTATGATTATAACAACCACGACTATGATTATAACAACCACGATAATGATTATAAGCAACCACGACCATGATTATAACAACCACGACTATGATTATAACAAAAACGACCATGATTATAACAAAAACGACAATGATTATAACAACCACGACCATGAATATAATAACCGCGACCATGATTTTAACAACCACGACTATGATAATAACAACCACGACAATGAATATATCTACCACGACCATGATTATAACAACCACGAATATGATTATAACAACCACGACTATGATTATAACAACCACGACCATGAATATAACACCCACGACCATGATTATAACAACCACTACCATGATTATAACAACCACGACCATGAAAATAACAACCACGACCATGATAATATCAACCACGACTATGATTATTACAACCACGACTATGTTTATAACAAACACGACCATGATTATAACAACCACGACTACGATTATAACAACCACGACCATGACTATAACAACCACGACTATGATTATATCAACCTCGGCTATGATTATAACAACCACGACCATGATTATATCAACCACGACTATGTTTACAACAAACACGACCATGAATATAACAAACACGACCATGATTATAACAACAACGACTATGATTATAACAACCACGACCATGAATATAACAACCACGACCATGATTATAACAACCACGACTATGATTATAACAACCACGACTATGATTATAACAACCACGACCATGATTATAACAACCACGACTATGATTATAACAAACACGACTATGATTATAACAACCACGACCATGATTATAACACCCACGACCATGATTATAACAACCACGACCATGATTATAACAACCACGACCATGAATAAAACAACCACGACCAAGATTATAACAACCACGACTACGATTATAACAACCACGCCCATGATTATAACAACCACGACTATGATTATAACAACCACGACCATGAATATAACAAGCACGACTATGATCATAACAACCACGACCATGATTATAACCACCACGAAAATGATTATAACAACCACGACCATGATTATAACAACCACGGCCATGATTATAACAACCACGACGATGATTATAACACCTACGACTATGATTATAACAACCACGACCATGATTAAAACAACCATGAACCATGATTATAACAACCACGACTATGTTTATAACAGCCACGACCATGATTATAACAACTACGACTATGATTATAACAACCACGACTATGATTCTAACACCCACGACTATAATTATAACAACCACGACCATGATTATAAGGGCCAAGAATATGATTATAACAACCACGACCATGATTATAACAACCACGACCATGATTATAAAAAAACGACTTTGATCATAACAACCACGACCATGATTATAACAACCACGAGTATGATTATAACAACAACGAATATGATTAAAACAACCATGACCATGATTATAGCAACCATGACCATGATTATAACAACCACGACCATGATTATAACAACCACGACCATGATTATAACAACCACGACCATGCATATAACAACCACGACCAAGATTATATCAACCACGACCATGATTATAACAACCACGACCATTATTATATCAACCACGAACATGATTATTAACACCACGACTATGTTTATAACAACCACGACCATGATTGTAACAACCACGACCATGATTATAACAACCACGACGATGATTATAACAACGACGACTATGATTATAACAACCACGACCATGAATATAACAAACACGACTATGATTACAACAACCACGACCATGATTATAACTACCACGAAAATGATTAAAACAAACACGACCATGATTATAACAACCACGACCATGAATATAACGACCACGACCCTGATTATATCAACCACGACCATGATAACAACAACCACGACCATGATTATATCAACCAAGACTATGATTATAACAACCACGACTATAATTAAAACAACCACGACCATGATTGTAACAACCACTACTATGATTATAACGACCAAGACCATGATTATATCAACCACGACTATGATTATAACAACCACGACTATAATTAAAACAACCACGACCATGATAATAACAACCACGACCATGATTATATCAACCACGACTATGATTATTACAACCACGACTATGTTTATAACAAACACGACCATGATTATATCAACCACGACCATGATTATATCAACCACGACAATGATTATTAACACCACGACTATGTTTATAACAACCACGACCATGAATATATCGACCACGACTACGATTATAACAACCACGACCATGATTATAACAACCACGACCATGATTATAACAACCACGACTATGATTATAACAACCACGACTATGATTAAAACAACCACGACCATGATTGTAACAACCACAACTATGATTGTAACAACCAAGACCATGATTATATCAACCACGACTATGATTATAACAACCACGACTATGATTATAACAACAACGACCATGATTATAACAAACACGACCATGATTATAACAACCACGACCATGAATATGACAACAACGTCCATGATTATAACAACCACGACCATGAATATAACAACAACGACTATGATTATAAGAGTCACGAATATGAATATAGCAACCACGACCATGATTATAACAACCAAGACCATGATTATAACAACCACGACTATGTTTACAACAAACACGACCATGATTATAACAACCACCAACTATGATTATATCAACCAGACTATGATTATAACACCACGACTATGTTTATAACAACCAGGACCATGATTACAACAACCACGACCATGATTATATCAACCACGACTATGTTTATAACAACTACGAATATGATTATAACAACCACGAGTATGATTATAACAACCACGACCATGATTATAACAACAACAAGTATGATTATAAAAACCACGAATATGATTATAAAAACCACGACCATAATAGACAACCACCACTATGATTATAACAACCACGCCCATGATTGTAACAAAAAAAACTATGATCATAACAACCACGACCATGATTATACCAACCACGATTATGATTATAACAACCCCGATTATGATTTTAAAAACCACGACTATGATTATAACAACAATGACCATGATTATAACAGCCTCGACTTTGATTATAACAACCATGACCATGAATATAACAACCACGACCATGATTATAACAACCACGACCATGATTATATCAACCACGACCATGATTATAACAACCACGACCATGATTATAACAGCCACGACGATGATTATAGCAACCACGACTATGATTTTAACAACCACGACCATGAATATGACAACCATGATCATGATTATTCAACCACGACTATGATTATTACAACCACGACTAAGTTTATAACAACCACGACCATGATTACAACAACCACGACTATGATTATAACAACCAAGACCATGATTATACAACCAATACCATGATTATATCAACCACGACTATGATTATAACAACCACGACTATGATTATAACAACCACGACTAGGATTATGACAACCACGACCATGATTATAACAACCACAACCATGATTATATCAAACACGACTATGATTATAACAACCACGAATCTGATTAAAACAACCACGACCATGATTGTAACAACCACTACCATGATTATAACAACCACGACCATGATTATAACCACTACGAAAATAATTATAACAACCACGACCATGATTATAACAACCACGACCATGAATGTAACAACCACGACCATGATTATATCAACCACGACTATGATTATTACAACCACGACTAGGTTTATAACAAACACGACCATGATTATAAAAACCACGACCATGATTATATCAACCACGACAATGATTATTACCACCACGACAATGCTTATAACAACCACGACCATGATTATAACAACCACGACTACGATTATAAAAACCACGACCATGATTATAACAACCACGACCATGATTATATCAACCACGACTATGATCATAACAACCACGACCATGATTGTAACAACAACTACTATGATTATAACAATCATGACTATGATTATAACAACAACGACCATGATTATAACAACCACGTCCGTGAATATAACAACCACGACCATGATTATAACAACCACGACCATGATTATAACAACCACGACTATGATTATAAGAACCACGAATATGAATATAGCAACCACGACCATGATTATAACAACCAAGACCATGATTATAACAACGACGACTATGTTTAATACAAACACGACCATGATTACAACAACCACGACCATGATTATATCAACCACGACTATGATTATTAACACCACGACTATGTTTATAACAACCAAGACCATGAATATAACGACCACGACTACGATTATAACAACCACGAACATGATTATAACAACCAAGACCATGATTATATCAACCACGACTATGATTATAACAACTACGATTATAATTAAAACAACCACGGCCATGATTGTAACCACCACTACTATGATTATAACAACCACGACCATAATTATAACAACGACGACTAATGTTATAACAACCACGACCATGATTATAACAACAACGACCATGAATATAACAACAACGTCCATGATTATAACAACCACGACCATGATTATAACAACCACGACTATGATTATCAGAATCACGAATATGAATATATAAACCACGACCATGATTATACAACCAAGACCATGAATATATCAACCACGACTATGATTATAACAACCATGACCATGATTATACAACCACGACCATGAATATATCAACCACGACTATGATTATAACAACCAGGACTATGATTATAAGAACCACGATTATAATTATACGCAACAACGACCATGATTATAACAACCACGACTATGATTATAACAACCATGACCATGATTATAACAACCACGACTATGATTATAACAACCAAGGCCATGATTATACAACCAAGACCATGAATATGTCAACCACGACTATGATTATAACAACCAGGACTATGATTATAACAACCACGATTATGATTATAAGCAACCACGACCATGATTATTACAACCACGACTATGATTACTACAACCACGACCATGATTATAACAATCACGACTATGATTATAACAACAACGACCATTATTAAAAGAACAACGACTATAACAACCACGACCATGATTATAACAACCACGACTATGATTATATCAACCATGACTATGATTATAACAATGACGACTATGATTATAACAACCACGATTATGATTATAAGCTACCACGACCATGATTATAACAACCACGACTATGATTATAACAACAACGATCATGATTATAACAACAACGACTATGATTATAACAACCATGACCATGATTATAGCAACCACGACCATGATTATAACAACCAAGACCATGATTATACAACCAAGACCATGAATATATCAACCACGACTATGATTATAACAACCAGGACTATGATTATAACAACCACGATTATGATTATAAGCAACCACGACCATGATTATAACAACCACGACTATGATTATATCAACCACGACCATGATTATAACATCAACGACTATGATTATAACAACCACGACCATAATTATAACAACCACGCCCATGATTTTAACAACCACTAATATGATCATAACAACCACGACCATGATTATAACGACCACGAACACGATTAAAACAACCACGACTATGATTATAACAACCGCGACCATGATTGTAACAACAACGACTATGATTATAACAACCACGACAATGAATAAAACAGCCACGACTATGATTATAACAACCACGACCATGAATATAACAACCACGACCATGATTATTTCTACCACGACTATGATTAGAACAACCACGACTATGAATATAACAAGCACGACCATGATTATAACAACCACGACATGATTATAACAACCACGACCATGATTATAACAACCACGACCATGAATATAATAACCACGACCAAGATTATATCCACCACGACCATGATTATAACAACCACGACGATGATTATGTCAACCACGACAATGATTATTAACACCACGACTGTGCTTATAACAATCACGACCATGATTATAACAACCACGACTACGATTACAACAACCACGACCATGATTATAACAACCACGACCATGATTATATCAAACACGACTATGATTATAACAACCACGACTATGATTATAACAACCACGACAATGAATATAACGACATCGAGTATGATTATAACAACCACGACCATGATTATAACAACCACGACTATGATTATATCAACCACGACCATGAATGTAACAACCACGACCAAGATTATAACAACCACGACCATGATTATAACAACCACGACTATGATTATAACAACCACGACCATGAATATAACAACCAAGACCCTGATTATACAACCAATACCATGATTATATCAACCACGACTATGATTATAACAACCACGATTATGATTATAAGCAACCACGACCATGATTATAACAACCACGACCATGATTATAACAACCACGACCATGATTATAGCAACCACGACTATTGTTATAACAACAACGACAATGATTATAACAACCTCGACTATGATTATAACAACCATGACCATGAATATAAGAATCACGACCATGATTATATCAACCACGACCATGATTATAACAACCACGACCATGATTATAACAACCACGACCATGATTATAACAACCACGACTATGATTATAACAAACACGACCATGATTATAACAACCACGACTATGATTATAACAACCACGACCATGAATATAACAACCACGACTATGATTATAACAACCAAGACCCTGATTATACAACCAATGCCATGATTATAACAACAACGACCATGATTATAACCACCTCGACTATGATTATAACCACCACGAAAATGATTATAGCAACCACGACCCAGATTATAACAACCAGGACCATGAATATAACAACCACGACCATGATTATATCAACCACGACTATGATTATTACAACCATGACTATGTTTATAACAAACACGACCATGATTATAACAACCACGACCATGATTTTAACAACCAGGACCATGAATATAACAACCACGACCATTATTATAACCACCAAGAAAATGATTATAACAACCACGACCATGATTATAACACACAGGACCATGAATATAACAACCCCGACCATGATTATAACAACCACGACTATGATTATAACAACCACGACTATGATTATAACAACCACGACCATGATTATAACAACCACTACCATGATTATAACAACCACGACCATGATTATGACAACCACGACTGATTATAACCACGACATGATTATAACAACCACGACCATGATTATAACAACCACGACCATGATTATACAACCAGACTATGATTATTACAACCACGACTATGATTATAACAACCACGACTATGATTATAACAACCACGACCATGATTATATCAACCACGACAATGATTATTAACACCACGACTATGTTTATAACAACCACGACCATGATTATAACAACCACGACTATGATTATAACAACCACGACTATGATTATAACAACCACGACCATGATTATAACAACCACTACCATGATTATAACAACCACGACCATGATTATAACAACCACGACCATGATTATAACAACCACGACCATGATTATAACAACCACGACCATGATTATAACAACCACGACTATGATTATAACAACCACGACCATGATTATAACAACCACGACATGATTAAAACAACCAGACCATGATATAAACCACTACATGATTATAACAACCACGACCATGATTATAACAACCACGACCATGATTATAACAACCACGACCATGATTATAACAACCACGACCATGATTATAACAACCACGACCATGATTATAACAACCACGACCATGATTATAACAACCACGACCATGATTATAACAACCACGATTATGATTATAACAACCACGACCATGATTATAACAACCACGACTCTGATTATAACAACCAAGACCCTGATTATACAACCAATACCATGATTAAAACAACAACGACCATGATTATAATAACCTCGACTATGATTACAACAAACACGACTATGATTATAACAACCACGATCATGATTATAACCACCACGAAAAGGATTATAACAACCACGACCATGATTATAACAACCAGGACCATGAATATAACAACCACGACCATGATTATATCAACCACGACTGTGATTATTACAACCACGACTAGGTTTATAACAAACACGACCATGATTATAACAACCAAGACCATGATTATAACAACCAGGACCATGAATATAACATACCACGACCATGATTATAACCACCACGAAAATGATTATAACAACCACGACCATGATTATAACAAACAGGACCATGAATATAACAACCCCGACCATGATTATATCAACCACGACTATGATTATAACAACCACGACTATGCTTAAAACAACAACGTCCATGATTGTAACAACCACTACCATGATTATAACAACCACGACCATGAATATAACCACCACGAAAATGATCATAACAACCACGACCATGATTATAACAACCACGACCATGAATATAAAAACCACGACCATGATTATATCAACCACGACTATGATTATTACAACTGCGACTATGTTTATAACAAACTAGACCATGATTATAACAACCACGACCATGATTATATCAACCACGACAATGATTATTAACACCACGACTATGTTTATAACAACCACGACCATGATTATAACAACCACGACCATGATTATAACAACCACGACCATGATTATATCAACCACGACTATGATTATAACAACCACGACCATGATTATAACAACCACGACTATGATTATAACAACCACGACCATGATTATATCAACCACGACAATGATTATTAACACCACGACTATGTTTATAACAACCACGACCATCATTATATCAACCACGACAATGATTATAACAACCACGACTATGATTATATCACCACGACTATGATTATAACAACCACGACGATGATTGTAACAACCACTACTATGATTATAACAACCAAGACCATGATTATATCAACCACGACTGTGATTATAACAACCATGACTACGATTATAACAACCACGACCATGATTATAACTACCACGACCATGATTATATCAACCACGACTATGATTATAACAACCACGACCATGATTATAACAACCTCGACTATGATTATAACAACCATGACCATGAATATAACAACCACGACCATGATTATAACAACCACGACTAAGATTATAACAACCACGACCATGATTATAACAATCACGACCAAGAATACAACAACCACGACCAAGATTATACCAACCACGATCATGAATATAACCACCACGACATGATTATAGCAACCACGACCATGATTATAACAACCACGACCATGAATATAACAACCACAACCAAGATTATATCAACAACGACCATGATTATAACAACCACCACCATGATTATGTCAACCATGACAATGATTATTAACACCACGACTATGCTTATAACAACCTCGACTATAATTATAACAACCACGACTACGATTACAACAACCACGACCATGATTATAACAACCACGACCATGATTATTTCAACCAAGACTATGATTATAACAACCACGACTATGATTATAACAACCACGACCATGATTATAACAACCACGACCATGATTATAACAACCACGACCATGATTATAACAACCATGACCATGATTATAACACCCACGACCATGATTATAACAAAAACGACCATGAATATAACAACAACGACTATGATTATAACAACCACGACCATAATTATAACAACCACGACCATGATTTTAACAACCACCACTATGATAATAACAACCACAACAATGAATATATCAACCACGACCATGATTATAATAACCACGACTATGATTATAACAACCACGACTATGATTATAACAAACACGACCATGATTATAACCACCACGTAAATGATTATAATAACCACGACCATGATTATAACAACCAGGACCGTGAATATAGCAACCACGACCATGATTATATCAACCACGATGATGATTATTACAACCACGACTATGTTTATAACAGCCAGGACCATGATTATTACAGCTACGACTACGATTATGACAACCACGACCATGATTATAACAACCACGACCATGATTACAACACCAACGACCATGATTATAACAACCACGACCATGATTATATCAACCACGACAATGATTATGATCACCACGACTATGTTTATTACTACCACGACCATGATTATAACAACCACGACTACAATTATAACAACCACGACCATGATTATAACAACCAAGACTATGATTATATCAACCACGGTTATTATTATAACAACCACGACTATGACTATAACAACCACGACCATCATTAAAACAACCACGACTATGATTATTACAACCAAGACCATGATTATACAACCAAGACCATGATTATATCAACCACGACTATGATTATAACAACCACGCCTATGATCATAACAACCACGATTATGATTATAAGCAACCACGACCATGATTATAACAACCACGACTGTGATTATAACAAAAACGACCATGATTATAAAAACAACGACTATGATTATAACAACCACGACCATGATTATAACATACACGACCATGATGTTAACAACCACGACCATGATTATAACAACCACGACCATGATTATAACAACCACGACTATGATTATAACGACCACGACTATGATTATAACAACCACGACCATGATTATAACCACAACAAAAATGATTATGACAACCACGACCATGATTATAACAACCACGACTATGATTATAAGAACCACGAATATGAATATATCAACCACGACCATGATTATAACAACCAAGACCATGATTATAACAACCACGACTATGTTTACAACAAACACGACCATGATTACAACAACCACGACCATGATTATTTCAACCACGACCATGATTATTAACACCACGACTATGTTTATAACAACCACGACTATGATTATAACAACCAAGACCATGATTATAACAACAACGAGATTGATTATAACACCCACGAGTATGATGATAATAACCACGACTATGATTATAACAACCACGACCATGATTATAACAACAACGAGAATGATTATAACAACCACGAATATGATTATAACAACCACGACCATAATAGACAACCACGACTATGATTATAACAACCACGCCCATGATTGTAACAAAAACGACTACGATCATAACAACCACGACCATGATTATACCAACCACGAGTATCATTATAACAACCACGATTATGATTATAACAACCACGACCATGATTATGACAACCACGACCATGATTATAACAATCACGACCATGATTATAACAAAAACGACTATGATTATAACAACAACGACCATGATTATAACAACAACGACCATGATTATAACAACCTCGACCATGATTATAACACCCAAGACCATGATTATAACAACCACGACTATGATTATAACACCACGACCATGAATATAACAACCACGACCATGATTATTTCAACCACGCCTATGATTATTACAAACACGACTCTGTTTATAACATACACGACCATGATTGTAACAACCACGACCATGATTATATCAACCACGACAATGATTATTAACACCACGACTATGTTTATAGCAACCACGACCATGATTATAACAACCACGACTACGATTAAAACAACCACGACCATGATTATAACACCCACGACTATGATTATATCAACCACGGCTCTGATTATAACAACCACGACTATGATTATAACAACCACGACCCTGATTATAACAACCACGACTATGATTATTACAACCAAGATCATGATTATACAATTAAGACCATGATTATATCAACCACGACTGTGAGTATAACAACCACGACTATGATTATAAGAACAACGAATATGATTATATGCAACCACGACCATGATTATAAAAACCACGACCATGATTAGAACCACCACGAAAATGATTATAACAACCACGACCATGATTATAACAACTAGGACCATAAATATAACAACCACGACCATGATTATATCAACCACGACTATGATTATTACAACCACGACTATGTTTATAACAAACACGACCATGATTGTAACAACCACGACCATGATTATATCAACCAAGACAATGATTATTAACACCACGACTCTGATTATATCAACCACGACCATGATTATACAAAACACGACTACGATTATAACAACCACGACCATGATTATAACAACCACGACCATGATTATATCAACCACGACTATGATTATTACAACCACGACTATGATTAAAACAACCACGACCATGATTGTGACAACCACTGCCATGATTATAACAACCACGACCATGATTATAACCACCACGAAAATGATTATAACAACCACGACCATGATTATATCAACCACGACTATGATTATTACAACCACGACTATGTTTATAACAAACACGACCAGGATTATAACAACCACGACCACGATTATATCAACCACGACAATGATTATTAACACCACGACTATGTTTATAACAACCACGACCATGATTATAACAACCACGACTACGAATATAACAACCACGACCATGATTATAACAACCACGACCATGATTATATCAACCACGACTATGATTATAACACCCACGACTATGATTATAACAACCACGAACATGATTATAACAACAAAAGTATGATTATAACAACCACGAATATGATTATAGCAACTACGACCATGATTATAACAACCACGACCATCATTATAAAAACCACGACTAAAGTAGACAACCACGACTATGATTATAACAACCACACCTATGAATGTAGCAAAAACGACTATGATCATAACAACCAAGACCATGATTATACCAACCACGAGTATGATTATAACAACCACGATTATGATTATAACAAATACGACCATGATTATAACAACCACGACCATGATTATAACAACCACGACCATGATTATAACAACCACGACGATGATTATAACAACAACGACCATGATTAAAACAACCACGACTATAACAATCACGACCATGATTATAACAACCACGACTGTGATTATAACAACCAAGACCATGATTATACAACCAAGACCATGATTATATCAACCACGACAATGATTATAACAACCACGACTATGATTATAACAACCACGATTATGATTATAAGCTACCACGACCATGATTATAACAACCACGACCATGATTATAACAAGCAAGACAATGATTATACAACCAAGTCCATGAATATATCATCCAAGACTAAGATTATAACAACCACGACTATGATTATAACAACCACGATTATGATTATAAGCAACCACGACCATGATAACAAACACGACTATGATTATTACAACCACGACCATGATTATAACATCAACGACTATGATTATAACAACCACGACCATGATTATAACAACCACGACCATGATTTTAACAACCACTAATATGATTATAACAACCACAACCAGTATTATAGCGATCACCACCACGATTATAACAACCACGACCATGAATATAACAACCACGACCATGATTATTTCAACCACGACTATGATTATAACAACCACGACTATGATTATAACAAGCACGACCAAGATTATAACAACCTCAACATGATTATAACAATCAGGACCATGATTATAACAACCACGACCATGAATATAACAACCACGATCAAGATTATATCAACCACGACCATGAATATAACCACCACGACATGATTAAAACAACCACGACCATGGTTATAACAACCACGACCATGAATATAACAATCACGACCAAGAATATATCAACCACGACCATGATTATAACAACCACGACCATGATTATGTCAACCACGACAATGATTATTAACACCACGACTATGCTTATAACACCCACGACCTTGATTATAACAACCACGACTATGATTATAACAACCACGAAGATGATTATAACAACAACGAGTATGATTATAACAACCACGAATATGATTATAACAAATACGACCATGATTATAACAACCACGACCATGATTATAAAAACCAAGACTATAATAGACAACCACGACTATGATTATAACAACCGCACCCATGATTGTAACAAACACGACTATGATCATAACAACCACGACCATGATTATAAAAAACACGACTATGATTATAACAACCACGACAATGATTATAACAACCACGACCATGATTATATCAAACACGACTATGATTATTACAACCACGACTATGTTTATAACAAACACGACCATGATTATAAAAACCACGACCATAATTATATCAACCACGACAATGATTATTAATACCACGACTATGTTTATAACAACCACGACCATGATTACAACAACCACGACTACGATTAAAACAGCCACTACTATGATTATAACAACCACGACCATGATTTTAACAACCACGAATATGATTATAACAACCACGACCATGAAAATAACAACCACGACCATGATTATATCAACCACGACCATGATTAAAAGAACCACGACCATGCTCATATCAACCACGACAATAATTATTAACACCACGACTTTGTTTATAACAACCACGACCATCATTATAACAACCACGACTATGATTACAACAAACATGACCTTTATTATAACAACCACGACCATGATTATATCAACCACGACTATGATTATAACAAACACGACTATGATTAAAACAACCACGGCCATGATTGCAACAATCACTACTATGATCATAACAACCACGACCATTATTATATCAACCACGACTATTATTATAACAACCACGACTATGATTATAACAACCACGACCATGATTGTAACAACAAGGACCATGATTATAACAACCACGACCATGATTATAACAACAACGAACATGATTATAACAACCACGACCATGCTTATAACAACAACAACCATGATTATAACAACCACGACCATGAATATAACAACCACGACCATGATTATAATAACCACGATTATGATTACAAGCAACCACGACCATGATTATAACAACCACGACTATGATTATAACAACCACGACCATGATTATAACAACCACGACCATGATTATAATAACCACGACTATGATTAAAACAACCACGACCATGATTGTAACAACCACCACTATCATTATAACAACCAAGACCATGAGTATATCAACCACGACTATGATTATAACAACCACGACTATGATTATAACAACCTCGACGATGATTATAACAACCACGACTATGATTAAACAACCACGACTATGATTATAACAACCACGACCATGAATATAACAAAAACGACTAGATTATAACAACCACGACCATGAATATAACAAAAACGACTATGATTATAACAAACACGACCATGAATATAACAACCACGAATATGAATATAACAACTACGACCATGATTATAACAACCACGACCATGATTATAAAAACCAAGACTATAATAGACAACCACGACTATGATTATAACAACCGCACCCATGATTGTAACAAACACGACTATGATCATAACAACCACGACCATGATTATACAAACCACGAAAATGATTATAACAACCACGATTATGATTATAACAAATACGACCATGATTATAACAACCACGACCATGATTATAAAAAACATGACTATAATTATAACAACCACGACAATGATTAAAACAACCACGACCATGATTATATCAAACACGACTATGATTATTACAACCACGACTATGTTTATAACAAACACGACCATGATTATAAAAACCACGACCATAATTATATCAACCACGAGAATGATTATTAACACCACGACTATGTTTATAACAACCACGACCATGATTGCAACAACCACGACTACGATTAAAACAGCCACTACTATGATTATAACAACCACGACCATGATTTTAACAACCACGAATATGATTATAACAACCACGACCATGAAAATAACAACCACGACCATGATTATATCAACCACGACCATGATTATAAGAACCACGACCATGATCATATCAACCACGACAATATTTATTAACACCACGACTTTGTTTATAACAACCACGACTATGATTATAACAACCACGACTATGATTAAAACAACCACGGCCATGATTGTAACAATCACTACTTTGATCATAACAACCACGACCATGATTATATCAATGACGACTATGATTATAACAACCACGACTATGATTATAACAACCACGACCATGATTGTAACAACAAGGAACCATGATTATAACAACCACGACCATGATTATAACAACAACGAACATGATTATAACAACCACGACCATGCGTATAACAACAACAACCATGATTATAGCAACCACGACCATGAATATAACAACCACGACCATGATTATAATAACCACGATTATGATTATAAGCAACCACGGCCATGATTATAACAACTACGACTATGATTATAACAACCACGACCATGATTATAACAACCACGACCATGATTATAATAACCACGACTATGATTAAAACAACCACGACCATGATTGTAACAACCACTACTATCATTATAACAACCAAGACCATGAGTATATCAACCACGACTATGATTATAACAACCACGACTATGATTATAACAACCACGACGATGATTATAACAACCACGACTATGATTAAACAACCACGACTATGATTATAACAACCACGACCATGAATATAACAAAAACGACTATGATTATAACAACCACGACCATGATTATAACCACCACGAAAATGATAATTAACAACCACGACCATGATTATAACAAACACGACCATGAATATAACAACCACGACCATGATTATATCAACCACGACTATGTTTATTACAACCACGACTATGTTTATATTAACCACGACCATGATTGTAACAACAAGGACCATGATTATATCAACCACGACCATGATTATAACAACCACCCCCATGATTATTACAACCACGACTATGATTATAAGAACCACGAATATGAATATAGCAACCACGACCATGATTATAACAACCACGACCATGATTATATCAACCACGACTATGATTATTAATACCACGACTATGTTTATAACAGCCACGACCATGATTATAACAACCACGACTATGATTATATCAACCACGACTATGATTATAACAACCACGACTATGATTATAACAACCACGACCATGATTATAACAACAACAAGTATGATTATAGCAACCAGGAATATGATTATAACAACCACGACCATGATTATAAAAACCACGACCATAATAGACAACCACGACTATGATTATAACAACCACGCCCATGATTGTAACAAAAACGACTATGATCATAACAACCACAACCATGATTATAGTAACCACGAGTATGATTATAACTACCACGACCATGATTATAACAACCACGACCATGATTATAACAACCACGATTATGATTATAAGCAACCACGACCAATATTATAACAACCACGACCATGATTATAACAACAACGACTAAGATTATAACAACGACGACCATGATTTTAACACCCACGAATTAGATTATAGCAACCACAACCATGATTATAACGACCACGACCACGATTATAAGAACCACGACTATGATTATAACAACCACGACCATGATTATAACAACCACGACCATGATTATAACACCCACGATCATGATTATAACAACCACGACTATGATTATTACAACCACGACTATGTTTATAACAACTACGACCATGATTATAACAATCACGACTATGATTATAACAACCACCGCCATGATTATAACAACCACGACCATAATTATATCAACCACGACTATGATTATAAAAACCACGACTATGATTAAAACAACCACGACCATGATTGTAACAACCACTACTATGATTATAACAACCACGACCATGATTATAATAACAACGTCCATGATTATAACAACCACGACCATGATTATAACAGCCACGACTATGATTATAAGAACCACGAATACGAATATAGCAACCACGACCATGATTATTACAACCAAGACAATGATTACATCAACCACGACTATGTTTACAACAAACACGACCATGATTATAACAACCACGACCATGATCATAACAACCACGACTATGATTATAACAACCACGACTATGATTATAAAAACCACGACCATGATTATAAGAACAACGAGTATGATTATAACAACTATGAATATGAATATAACAACCACGTTCATGATTATTTCAACCATGACTATGATTATTAACACCACGAGTATGTTTATAACAACCACGACCATGATTATAACAACCACGACTATGATTATATCAACCACGACTATGATTATAACAACCACGACTATGATTATAACAACCACGACAATGAATATTACAACCACGACCACGATTATAACAACCACGTCCTTGATTATAACAACCACGGCCATGATTATAACAGCCACGACCATGAATATAACAACCACGACCATGATTATATCAACCACGACTATGATTATTAACACCACGACTATGTTTATAATAACCACGACCATGATTATAACAACCACGACTATGATTATAACAACCACGACTATAATTATAACAACCACGACCATGATAATAAAGAACGACTATAATTGTAACAACCACGACCATGATTATAACCACCACGACGAAGATTGTAACAACCACGACAATGATTATATGAACCACGACAATGATTATTAACACCACGACTATGCTTATAACAACCACGACCAAGATTATAAAAACAACATCCATGATTATAACAACCACGACCATGAATATAACAACCTCGACCAACATTATAACAACCACGACTATCATTATAACAAACCACGACTATGAATATAACAACCACGACCATGATTATATCAACAACGACCATGATTATATCAACCACGACTATGAATATTACAACCACGACTATGTTTATAACAAACACGACCATGATTATAACAACCACGACCATGATTATATCAACCACGACGATGATTATTAACACCACGACTAGGTTTATAACAACCACGACCATGATTATATCAATGACGACTATGATTATAACAACCACGACTATGATTATAACAACCACGACCATGATTGTAACAACAAGGAACCATGATTATAACAACCACGACCATGATTATAACAACAACGAACATGATTATAACAACCACGACCATGCTTATAACAACAACAACCATGATTATAGCAACCACGACCATGAATATAACAACCACGACCATGATTATAATAACTACGACTATGATTATAACAACCACGACCATGATTATAACAACCACGACCATGATTATAATAACCACGACTATGATTAAAACAACCACGACCATGATTGTAACAACCACTACTATCATTATAACAACCAAGACCATGAGTATATCAACCACGACTATGATTATAACAACCACGACTATGATTATAACAACCACGACGATGATTATAACAACCACGACTATGATTAAACAACCACGACTATGATTATACCAACCACGACCATGAATATAACAAAAACGACTAGATTATAACAACACGACCATGAATATAACAAAAACGACTATGTTTATTACAACCACGACTATGTTTATATTAACCACGACCATGATTGTAACAACAAGGACCATGATTATATCAACCACGACCATGATTATAACAACCACCCCCATGATTATTACAACCACGACTATGATTATAAGAACCACGAATATGAATATAGCAACCACGACCATGATTATAACAACCACGACCATGATTATATCAACCACGACTATGATTATTAATACCACGACTATGTTTATAACAGCCACGACCATGATTATAACAACCACGACTATGATTATATCAACCACGACTATGATTATAACAACCACGACCATGATTATAAAAACCACGACCATAATAGACAACCACGACTATGATTATAACAACCACGCCCATGATTGTAACAAAAACGACTATGATCATAATAACCACAACCATGATTATAGCAACCACGAGTATGATTATAACTACCACGACCATGATTATAACAACCACGACCATGATTATAACAACCACGATTATGATTATAAGCAACCACGACCATTATTATAACAACCACGACCATGATTATAACAACAACGACTAAGATTATAACAACGACGACCATGATTTTAACACCCACGAATTAGATTATAGCAACCACAACCATGATTATAACGACCACGACCACGATTATAAGAACCACGACTATGATTATAACAACCACGACCATGATTATAACAACCACGACCATGATTATAACACCCACGATCATGATTATAACAACCACGACTATGATTATTACAACCACGACTATGTTTATAACAACTACGACCATGATTATAACAATCACGACTATGATTATAACAACCACCGCCATGATTATAACAACCACGACTATGTTTATAACTACCACGAAAATGATTATAACAACCACGACTACGATTATAACAACCACGACCATGATTATAACAACCACGACCATAATTATATCAACCACGACTATGATTATAAAAACCACGACTATGATTAAAACAACCACGACCATGATTGTAACAACCACTACTATGATTATAACAACCACGACCATGATTATAATAACAACGTCCATGATTATAACAACCACGACCATGACTATAACAGCCACGACTATGATTATAAGAACCACGAATATGAATATAGCAACCACGACCATGATTATAACAACCACGACCATGATTATAACAACCACGACTATGATTATAACAACCACGACTATGATTATAAAAACCACGACCATGATTATAAGAACAACGAGTATGATTATAACAACTATGAATATGAATATAACAACCACGTTCATGATTATATCAACCATGACTATGATTATTAACACCACGAGCATGTTTATAACAACCACGACCATGATTATAACAACCACGACTATGATTATATCAACCACGACTATGATTATAACAACCACGACTATGATTATAACAAATAGGACAATGAATATAACAACCACGACCACGATTATAACAACCACGTCCTTGATTATAACAACCACGGCCATGATTATAACAGCCACGACCATGAATATAACAACCACGACCATGATTATATCAACCACGACTATGATTATTAACACCACGACTTTGTTTATAATAACCACGACCATGACTATAACAACCACGACTATGATTATACCAACCACGACTATAATTATAACAACCACGACCATGATAATAAAGCACGACTATAATTGTAACAACCACGACCATGATTATAACCAAGACGACGAAGATTATAACAACCACGACAATGATTATATGAACCACGACAATGATTATTAACACAACGACTATGTTTATAACAACCACGATCATGATTATAAAAACAACATCCATGATTATAACAACCACGACCATGAATATAACAACCTCGACCAACATTATAACAACCACGACTATCATTATAACAAACCACGACTATGAATATAACAACCACGACCATGATTATATCAACAACGACCATGATTATATCAACCACGACTATGAATATTACAACCACGACTATGTTTATAACAAACACGACCATGATTATAACAACCACGACCATGATTATATCAACCACGACGATGATTATTAACACCACGACTAGGTTTATAACAACCACGACCATGATTATAGCAGCCACGACTACGATTACAACAACCACGACCATGATTATAACAACCACGACCATGATTATATCAACCACGACTATGATTAATACAACGAATACCATGATTGCAACAACCATTTCTATGATTATAACAACCACGACCATGATTCTATCAACCACAACTATGATTATAACATCCACGACTGTGATTACAACAACCACGACCATGAATGTAACAACCACGACCATGATTATAACAACAACGTCCATGATTATAATAACCACGACAATGATTATAAGAACCACGTATATGAATATCGCGACCACGACCATGATTATAACAACCAAGACCATGATTATATCAACAACGATTATGATTATAACAACCACGACTATGATTGATTATAACATCCACTACCATGATTATAATAACAACGAGTATGATTATAACAACCACGAATATGATTATAACAACCACTTCCATGATTATAACAACAACGACTATGATTATAACAATCACGACCATGATTATAACAACCACGACCATGATTTTAACAACCACGAATATGATTAAAACAACAACGACCATGATTATAACGACAACGACCACGATTATAACAACGAAGACTATGATTATAACAACCACGACCATGATTATAACAACCACGACTATGATTATAACAACCACGACAATGAATATAACACCTATGACCATGATTATAACAACCACGACTATGATTATAACAACCACGACTATGATTATAACAACCACGACCATGATTATAACAAACGCGACTATAATTATAACAACCACGACCATGATTATAACCACCACGACGATGATTAAAACAACCACGACCATGATTATAACAACCACGACCAAGAAAAATAACAACCACGACCATGATTATATCAACCACGACCATGATTATAACAACCACGACCATGATCATATCAACCACGCCAAGAATTATTAACACCACGACTTTGTTTATAACAACCACGACCATGATTATAATAACCACGACTATGATTACAACAACCACGACCATGATTATAACAACCACGACCATGATTATATCAACCACGACTATGATTATAACAACCACGACTATGATTATATCAACCACGACTATGATTATAACAACCACGACTATGATTATAACAACCACGACCATGATTGTAACAACAAGGACCATGATTATAACAACCACGACCATGATTATAACAACAACGAACATGATTATAACAACCACGACCATGCTTATAACAACAACAACCTTGATTATAACAACCACGACCATTAATATAGCAACCACGACCATGATTATAATAACCACGATTATGATTATAAGCAACCACGACCATGATTATAACAACCACGACTATGATTAAAACATCCACGACCATGATTGTAACAACCACTACCATCATTATAACAACCAAGATCATGATTATATCAACCACGACTATGATTATAACAACAACGACTATGATTATAACAACCACGACGATGATTATAACAACCTCGACTATGATTAAACAACCACGACTATGATTATAACAACCACGACCATGAATATAACAAAAACGACTATGATTATAACAACCACCACCATGAATATAACAAAAACGACTATGATTATAACAACCACGACCATGATTATAACAACCACGAAAATGATAATTAACAACCACGACCATCATTATAACAAACATGAGCATGAATATAACAACCACGACCATGATTATATCAACCACAACTATGATTATTACAACCACGACTATGTTTATAACAACCACGACCATGATTGTAACAACAAGGACCATGATTATAACAACCACGACCATGATTATAACAACCACCCCCATGATTATAACAACCACGACTATGATTATAAGAATCACGAATATAAATATAGCAACAACGACCAGGATTATACAAACCACGACCATGATTATATGAACCACGACTAGGATTATAATAACCACGACTAGGATTAAAACAACCACGACCATGATTGTAACAACCACTACTATGATTATAACAACCACGACCATGATTAAATCAACCACGACAATGATTATAATAACCACGACTATGATTATAACAACCACGACCATGATTGTAACAACAAGGACCATGATTATAACAACCACGACCATGATTATAGCAACCACCCCCATGATTATAACAACCAAGACTATGATTATATAAACCACGGATTTGAATATAGCTACCACGACCCTGATTATAACAACCACGACCATGATTATATCAACCACGACTATGATTATTAACACCACGACTATGTTTATAACAACCACGACCATGATTATAAAAACCACGACTATGATTATATCAACCACGACTATGATTATAACAACCACGACTATGATTATAACAACAACGACCATGATTATAACAACAACAAGTATGATTACATCAACCAGGAATATGATTATAACAACCACGACTATGATTATAACAACAACGACCATGATTATAACAAAAACAAGTATGATTATATCAACCAGGAATATGATTATAACAACCACGACCATGATTATAAAAACCACGACCATAACAGACAACCACGACTATGATTATAACAACCACGCCCATGATTGCAACAAAAACGACTAGGATCATAACAACCACAACCATGATTATACCAACCACGAGTATGATTATTACTACCACAACCATGATTATAACAACCACGACCATGATTATAACAACCACGACTATCATTAAAACAACAACGCCCATGATTATGACAACCACGACCATGATTATAACCACCACGACGATGATTATATCAACCACGACCATGACTACAACAACCACGACCATGAAAATAACAACCACGACCATGATTATATCAACCACGACCATGATTATAACAACCACGACCATGATCATATCAACCACGACCATGATTATAACAACCACGACCATGATTATATCAACAACGAATATGATTATAACAACCACGACTAGGATTAAAACAACCACGACCATGATTGTAACAACCACTAATATGATGATAACAACCACGACCATGATTAAATCAACCACGGCTATGATTTTAATAATCACAACTATGATTATAACAACCACGACCATGATTATAACAACCACGACTATGATTATAAGAACCACGAATATGAATATTGCAACCACGACCATGATTATAACAACCTCGACTATGATTATAACAACCACGACTATGATTATAACAACCACGACCTTGATTATAACAACAACAAGTATGATTATAACAACCAGGAATATGATTATAACGACCACGACCATGATTTTAACAACCACTACTATGATTAAAACAACCACGACCATGATTGCAACAACCACTACTATCATTATAACAACCAAGACCATGATTATATCAACAACGACTATGATTATAACAACCACTACTATGATTATAACAACCACGACGATGATTATAACAACCACGACTATGATTAAACAACCACGACTTTGATTATAACAACCACGACCATGAATATAACAAACACGACTATGATTATAACAACCACGACCATGATTATAACCACAACGAAAATGATGCTACCAACCACGACCATGATTATAACAAATACGACCATGAATATAACAACCACAACCATGATTATATCAACCACGACTATGATTATTACTACCACGACTATGTTTATAACAACCACGACCATGATTATAACAACCACGACTACGATTATAATAACCACGACCATGAGTATAACAACCACGACCATGATTATATCAACCACGACTATGATTATAACAACCACGACTAGGATTAAAACAACCACGACCATGAATGTAACAACCACAAATATGATGATAACAACCACGATCATGATTAAATCAACCACGACTATGATTTTAATAACCACGACTATGATTGTAACAACCACGACCATGATTATAACAACCACGACTATGATTATAAGAACCACGAATATGAATATAGCATCCACGACCATGATTATAACAACCTCGACTATGATTATAACAACCACGACTATGATTATAACAACCACGACCTTGATTATAACAACAACAAGTATGATTATAACAACCAGGAATATGATTATAACAACCAAGACCATGATTATAAAAACCACGACCATAATAGACAACCACGACTATGATTATAAGAACCACGAATATGAATAGAGCAACCACGACCATGATTATAACAACCTCGACTATGATTATAACAACCACGACTATGATTATAACAACCACGACCTTGATTATAACAACAACAAGTATGATTATAACAACCAGGAATATGATTATAACAACCACGACCATGATTATAAAAACCACGACCATAATAGACAACCACGACTATGATTATAACAACCACGCCCATGATTGTAACAAAACGACTATGATCAAAACAACCACAGCCATGATTATACCAACCACGAGTGTGATTATAAGTACCACGACCATGATTATAACAACCTCGACTATGATTATAACAACCACTACTATGATTAAAACAACCACGACTATGATTATAACAACCACGACCTTGATTATAACAACAACAGGTATGATTTTAACAACCAGGAATAAGATTATAACAACCACGTCCATGATTATAAAAACCACGGCCATAATAGACAACAACGACTATGATTATAAGAACCACGCCCATGAATGTAACAAAAACGACTATGATCATAACAACCACAACCATGATTATATCAACCACGACTATGATTATAACAACCACGACTATGATTATTTCAGCTACGACTATGATTATAACAACCACGACTATGATTATAACAACCACGACCATGATTATATCAACCACGACTATGATTATAACAACCACGACTATGATTATTTCAGCTACGACTATGATTATAACAACCACGACTATGATTATAACAACCACGACCATGATTATAACAACCACGACTATGATTATAACAACTAAGACCATGATTATACAACCAACACCATGATTATATCAACCACGACTATGAATATAACAACATCTACTATGATTATAACAACCACGATTATGATTATAAGCAACCACGAACATGATTTTAACAACCAAGACTATGATTATAAAACCACGACCATGATTATAATAACAATGAGTATTATTATAACAACCACGACCATGATTATAACAAAAACGACTATGATCATAACAACCACGACCATGATTATACCAACCACGAGTATGATTATAACAAACCACGACCATGATTATAGCAACCACGACCATGATTATAATAACAATGAGTATTATTATAACAACCACGACCATGATTATAACAACAACGACCATGATTATAACAACCACGACCATGATTATAACAACGACGACCATGATTTTAACAACCACGAATGTGATTATAACAACCACGACCATGATTATAACGACCACGACCACGATTATAACAACCACGACTATGATTATAACAGCCACGACTCTGATTATAACAACCACGACTATGAATATAACAACGACGACCATGATTATAACAACCACGACTATGATTATAACAACCAAGACCATGATTATACAACCAAGACCATGATTATATCAACCACGACTATGAATATAACAAAATCTACTATGATTATAACAACCACGATTATGATTATATGCAACCACGAACATGATTTTAACAACCACGACTATGATTATAACAACCACGACCATGATTATAACAACAATGAGTATCATTACAACAACCACGACCATGATTATAACTACGACGACTATGATTTTAACAACCACGAATATGATTATAACAACCACGACCATGACTATAACCACCACGACCACGATTATAACAACCACGAATATGATTATAACAGCCACGTCTATGATTATAACAAGAGCGACCATGATTATAACGACCACGACCATAATTATAATAACCACGACTATCATTATAACAACCACGAATATGATTATAATAACCTCGATTATGATTATAAGCAACTACTACTATGATTATAACAACCACGACTATGATTATATCAACCACGACTATGATTATAACAACCACGACAATGATTATGACAACCACGACCATGATTATAACAACAACAAGTATGATTATAGCAACCAGGAATATGATTATAACAACCACGACCATGATTATAAAAACCACGACCATAATAGACAACCACGACTATGATTATAACAACCACGCCCAAGATTGTAACAAAAACGACTATGATCACAACAACCACAACCATGATTATACCAACCACGAGTGTGATTATAAGTACCACGACCATGATTATAACAACCTCGAATATGATTATAACAACCACTACTATGATTAAAACAACCACGACTATGATTATAACAACCACGACCTTGATTATAACAACAACAGGTATGATTATAACAACCAGGAATAAGATTATAACAACCACGTCCATGATTATAAAAACCACGGCCGTAATAGACAACAATGACTATGATTATAAGAACCACGCCCATGAATGTAACAAAAACGACTATGATCATAACAACCACAACCATGATTATATCAACCACGACTATGATTATAACAACCACGACTATGATTATTTCAGCTACGACTATGATTATAACACCCACGACTATGATTATAACAACCACGACCATGATTATATCAACCACGACTATGATTATAACAACCACGACTATGATTATTTCAGCTACGACTATGATTATAACAACCACGACTATGATTATAACAACCACGACCATGATTATAACAACCACGACTATGATTATAACAACTAAGACCATGATTATACAACCAGCACCATGATTATATCAACCACGACTATGAATATAACAACATCTACTATGATTATAACAACCACGATTATGATTATAAGCAACCACGAACATGATTTTAACAACCACGACTATGATTATAAAACCACGACCATGATTATAATAACAATGAGTATTATTATAACAACCACGACCATGATTATAACAAAAACGACTATGATCATAACAACCACGACCATGATTATACCAACCACGAGTATGATTATAACAAACCACGACCATGATTATAACAACCACGACCATGATTATAATAACAATGAGTATTATTATAACAACCACGACCATGATTATAACAACAACGACTATGATTATAACAACCACGACCATGATTATAACAACGACGACCATGATTTTAACAACCACGAATGTGATTATAACAAACACGACCATGATTAAAACGACCACGACCACGATTATAACAACCACGACTATGATTATAACAGCCACGACTCTGATTATAACAACCACGACTATGAATATAACAACGACGACCATGATTATAACAACCACGACTATGATTATAACAACCAAGACCATGATTATACAACCAAGACCATGATTATATCAACCACGACTATGAATATAACAAAATCTACTATGATTATAACAACCACGATTATGATTATAAGCAACCACGAACATGATTTTAGCAACCACGACTATGATTATAACAACCACGACCATGATTATAACAACAATGAGTATCATTATAACAACCACGACCATGATTATAACTACGACGACTATGATTTTAACAACCACGAATATGATTATAACAACCACGACCATGACTATAACGACCACGACCACGATTATAACAACCACGAATATGATTATAACAGCCACGTCTATGATTATAACAAGAGCGACCATGATTATAACGACCACGACCATAATTATAATAACCACGACTATCATTATAACAACCACGAATATGATTATAACAACCTCGATTATGATTATAAGCAACCACTACCATGATTATAACAACCACGACTATGATTGTAACAACCACGACCATAATTATAACAACAACGACTATAATTATAACAACCACGACCATGATTATAACAACAACGACCATGATTTTAACAACCAAGGCTATGATTATAACAACCACGACCATGAATATAACAAACACGACTATGATTAGAACAACCACGACCAGGTTATAACCACCACGAAAATAAATATAACAAACACGACCATGATTATATCAACCACGACCGCATGGTCGATTATGATTATAAACAACCATGACCATAATTATATCAACCACGACTATGATTATAACAACCACGACCATAATTGTATCAACCACGACTATGTTTACAACAAACACGATCATGATTATAACAACCACGACCATGATTATAACTACCACGACTATGATTATAACAACCACGACTATGATTATTAACACCACGACTATGTTTATAACAACCACGACCATTATTATAACAACCACGACTATGATTATATCAACCACAACTATGATTATGACAACCACGACTCTGATTATTACAACCACAACCATGATTATAACAACAACGAGTATGATTATAACAACCACGAATATGATTATAACAACCACGACCATGATTATAATAACCACGACGATGATTATATAAACCACGACCATACTAGACAACCACGACTATAATTATAAGAAACACGAATATGAATATAGCAACCACGACCATGATTATAACAACCAAGACCATGATTATATCAACCACGACTATGTTAACAACAAACACGACCATGATTATAACAACCACGACCATGATTATAACAACCACGACTATGATTATAACAACCACGACCATGATTACAACACTAACGATCATGATTATAACGACCACCACCACGATTATAACAACCACGACTATGATTATAACAAAAACGACAATGAATATGACAACCACTACCATGATAATAAGAACCACGACTATGATTATAACAACCACGACTATGATTATAACAAACACGACCATGATTATAACAAACACGTCAATGATTATAACAACCACGCCCATGATTATAACCACCACGTCTATGATTATAACAACCACGACCATGATTATTACTACCACGACCATGAATATAACAACCACGACCCTGATTATATCAACCACGACTATGATTATTGCAACCACGACTATGTTCATAACAAACACGACCATGATTATAACAACCACGACCATGATTATATCAACCACGACTATGATTATTAACACCACGACTATGTTTATAGCAACCACGACCATGATTATAAGAACCACGACTATGATTATAACAACCACGACTATGATTATAACAAACACGACCATGATTATAACAAACACGTCAATGATTATAACAACCACGCCCATGATTATAACCACCACGTCTATGATTATAACAACCACGACCATGATTACTACTACCACGACCATGAATATAACAATCATGACCATGATTATTTCAACCATGACTATGATTATTACAACCACGATTATGATTATAACAACCACGACCATGATTATAACAACCACGACTATGATTATAACAACCACGACCATGATTAAAACGACCACGACCACGATTATAACAACCACGACTATGATTATAACAGCCACGACTCTGATTATAACAACCACGACTATGAATATAACAACGACGACCATGATTATAACAACCACGACTATGATTATAACAACCAAGACCATGATTATACAACCAAGACCATGATTATATCAACCACGACTATGAATATAACAAAATCTACTATGATTATAACAACCACGATTATGATTATAAGCAACCACGAACATGATTTTAACAACCACGACTATGATTATAACAACCACGACCATGATTATAACAACAATGAGTATCATTATAACAACCACGACCATGATTATAACAACGACGACCATGATTTTAACAACCACGAATATGATTATAACAACCACGACCATGATTATAACGACCACGACCACGATTATAACAACCACGAATATGATTATAACAGCCACGTCTATGATTATAACAAGAGCGACCATGATTATAACGACCACGACCATAATTATAATAACCACGACTATCATTATAACAACCACGAATATGATTATAACAACCTCGATTATGATTATAAGCAACCACTACCATGATTATAACAACCAGGACTATGATTATAACAACCACGACCATGATTATAACAACAACGACTATAATTATAACAACCACGACCATGATTATAACAACAACGACCATGATTTTAACAACCAAGGCTATGATTATAACAACCACGACCATGAATATAACAAACACGACTATGATTAGAACAACCACGACCAGGTTATAACCACCACGAAAATAAATATAACAAACACGACCATGATTATATCAACCACGACCGCATGGTCGATTATGATTATAAACAACCATGACCATAATTATATCAACCACGACTATGATTATAACAACCACGACCATAATTGTATCAACCACGACTATGTTTACAACAAACACGATCATGATTATAACAACCACGACCATGATTATAACTACCACGACTATGATTATAACAACCACGACTATGATTATTAACACCACGACTATGTTTATAACAACCACGACCATTATTATAACAACCACGACTATGATTATATCAACCACAACTATGATTATGACAACCACGACTCTGATTATTACAACCACAACCATGATTATAACAACAACGAGTATGATTATAACAACCACGAATATGATTATAACAACCACGACCATGATTATAATAACCACGACGATGATTATATAAACCACGACCATACTAGACAACCACGACTATAATTATAAGAAACACGAATATGAATATAGCAACCACGACCATGATTATAACAACCAAGACCATGATTATATCAACCACGACTATGTTAACAACAAACACGACCATGATTATAACAACCACGACCATGATTATAACAACCACGACTATGATTATAACAACCACGACCATGATTACAACACTAACGATCATGATTATAACGACCACCACCACGATTATAACAACCACGACTATGATTATAACAAAAACGACAATGAATATGACAACCACTACCATGATAATAAGAACCACGACTATGATTATAACAACCACGACTATGATTATAACAAACACGACCATGATTATAACAAACACGTCAATGATTATAACAACCACGCCCATGATTATAACCACCACGACTATGATTATAACAACCACGACCATGATTATAACAACCACGACCATGAATATAACAACCACGACCCTGATTATATCAACCACGACTATGATTATTGCAACCACGACTATGTTCATAACAATCACGACCATGATTATAACAACCACGACCATGATTATATCAACCACGACTATGATTATTAACACCACGACTATGTTTATAGCAACCACGACCATGATTATATGAACCACGACTATGATTATAACAACCACGACCATGATTATAACAACCACGACCATGATTATATCAACTACGACTATGATTATAACAACAACGACTATGATTATAACACCCACGAATATGATTATAACAACCACGACCATAATTATAGCTACCACGACCATGATTATAACAACCACGACTATGATTATTAAAACCACGACTATGATTATTAAAACCACAACTATGTTTATAACAACCACGACCATGATCATAACAACCACGACTATGATTATAGCAACCACGACCACGATTATAACACCCAACACCATGATTATATCAACCACGACTATGATTATAACAACCACGATTATGATTATAACAACCACGACCATGATTATAACAACCACGACTATGATTATAACAACCACGACTATGATTATAACAACAACGACCATAATTATAACAACCACGATTATGATTATAACAACCGTGACCATGAATATAACAACCACGACCATGATTATAACAACCACGACCATGATTATATCAACCTCAACTATGATTATAACAACCACGACCATGAATATAACAATCATGACCATGATTATTTCAACCATGACTATGATTATTACAACCACGACTATGTTTATAACAACCACGACCATGATTATAACAACCACAACTATGATTATAACAACCAAGACCATGATTATACAACCAAGACCATGATCATGTCAACCACGACTATGATTTTAACAACCACGACTATGATTATAACAACCACGATTATGATTATAAGCAACCACGACCATGAATATATAACAACCACGACTATGATTATAACAACCACGACTATGATTATAACAACCACGACCATGATTATAACAACAACGACTATGATTATAACAACCACTACCATGATTATAACAACCACGACCATGATTTTAACAACCACGAATATGATTATAACAACCAAGATCATGATTATAACGACCACGACCACGATTATACCAACCACGACTATGATATAACATCCATGACCATGATTATACCAACCACGACCATGATTATAACAACCATGGCTATGATTATAACAACCACGACCATAATTATAACAACCACGACTATGATTAAAAGAACCATGACCATGAATATAACAACCCGGACTATGATTATAACAAACACGACCATGATTATAACAACCACGACCATGATTATAACAACCACGACCATGATTATAACATCCACGACTATGATTATAACAACCACGACCATGATTATAACAATCACGTCTATGATTATAAGAACTACGACCAGGAATATAACAACTACGATCATGATTATAGCAACCACGACTATGATTATAAAAACCACAAACGTGATTATAACAATATCGACTATGAGTATAACAACCACGACTATGATTATAATAACCTCGACCATGATTATAAATAGGACCTTTATTATAACAACCACGACCATGAATATAACAACCACGACCATGATTATAACAACCACGACTATCATTTTAACAACCACGACCATGATTATAACAACAACGTCCATGATTATAGCAACCACGACCATGATTATAACAACCACGACCATGATTTTAACAACCACGAATATGATTATAATAACCACGACCATGATTATAACGACCACGACCACGATTATACCAACCACGACTATGATTATAACAACCACGAACATGATTATAACAACCAACACCATCATTATATCAACCACGACTATGATTATACCAACCACGGGTATGATTATAACAACCACGATTATGATTATAAAACCCACGACCATGATTATAACAACCACGACCATGATTATAACAACAACGACTATGATTATAACAACCACAAACATGATTATAACAACCACGACTATGAGTATAACAACCTCGACTATGATTATAATAACCTCGACCATGATTATAACAAGGACTATTATTATAACAACCACGACCATGAATATAACAACCACGACCATGATTATAACAACCTCGACTATGATTATAACAACCACGACCATGAATATAACAACCATGACCATGATTATTTCAACCACGACTATGATTATTATAACCACGACTATGTTTATAACAACCACGACCATGATTATAACAACCACAAATATGATTATAACAACCAAGACCATGATTATACAACCAAGACCATGATTATATCAACCACGACCATGATTATATCAACCACGATTATGATTATAACAACCACGACTATGATTTTAACAACCACGACCATGATTATAACAACAACGACTATGATTATAACAACCACGACCATGAATATAACAACCACGTCCATGATCTTAACAACCACGAATATGATTATAACAACCACGTCCATAATTATAAAGACCACGCCCACGATTATAGCAAACACGAGTATGATTATAACAACCATGACTATGAGTATAACAACCTGACCATGATTATAACAACCACGACTATGATTATAACAACCATGACCATGAATATAACAACCACAACCATGATTATAACAAAGACGACCATGATTATAACAACCACGACCATTATTATAACAACCACGACCATGATTATAACATCCACGACTATGATTATAACAACCACGACCATGATTATAACAATCACGTCTATGATTATAACATCTACGACCAGGAATATAACAACCACGACCATGATTATAGCAACCACGACTATGATTATAACAACCACTACCATGATTGTAACAACAACGACTATGATTAAAACAACCACAAACATGATTATAACAACCACGACTATGAGTATAACAACCACGACTATGATTATAATAACCTCGACCATGATTATAACAAGGACCATTATTATAACAACTACGACCATGAATATAACAACCACTACCATGATTATAACAACCACGACTATCATTTTAACAACAACGACCATGATTATAACAACTACGTCCAGGATTATAGCAACCACGACCATGATTATAACAACCACGAATATGAATATAGCAACCACAACCATGATTATACGAACCACGAACATGATTATAACAACCACGACCATGAATATGACACCCACGTTGTCACGTCCCTGTGGCGTGAGGTATGTGTTCGCGCCTCCATTTCACACAAGCTATTAATTACTTGTTATTTGTAATTATTATATTATTGTTATTCTTAGTTTCTTAGGTTAATTGTATATTTATGTATGTTATTAATATGCATCATTGTGTTACTCTGTTAAGTCAAATCAAAAGTAGTATTAATTTATTATATAAACTATCTAGCAAATGTCGTGGATCATGTGATATGAGAAGCGCTCCTCCACAGCGTGGGGACGCTTCCCCAGTAGAGAAAAACCCTGGCATAGGGTAGACGTGTCCATTCTTTCTCTAGCCTTGACCCTTGTCTAGTGCTTTGTCCAGTCTTCTGCATTGCCCTAGTGGTATCAGGTATTAGTGACTCGTTCAGTTAGGCCTAGGAAGGGATCCTGGTAGTAAGGAATCTCCTGTTTGGTAGGAAATAACTATTTTGTAGGGATTGTTGTATATATATATATTGCATGTCTGTGTAATATAGTTATGTTAAGTAGTATTCGTTTGGTCTAACTCCTTAACGGTATATTTTCATCCTTCCGGCATCACTCTTATTTTAATATACAATTACTTATTCCCTTGAATTCTTGTTTGCTAGTCAGTGCTCCCTTTAGAACATAAATTGAATTAATTCATTATCTTCCCTTTTGTGATTCACTTATTTCAACTTGTTCTTACTTATTCAAGTACATTTAGTTGAGTAGGTTTTTGTGGGGATAATTATTGCCATGTTCCCTATTTGTTCCTTTATATGATAACAACTTGGGGTAGGTTTCACTCCCCAGGTATAAAGGATATTGGGATCGCGACAAGTGGGGGCCTGTGTCCGGGAGCTAACCATTGTTGTGTCATATCAAGTGTTGTTACTCGCCAGGTGTTGTTTCATCGCTAAGTATTTTTGGATGCAAGTTGCTGTGTTCACAGTGTTCATTTATATTGCTCCTGTTATTGCTTATGCTACTGGTGAGTTAACCCTTATCTTGTGTACCAGGTGTTTGGTTAATCCCTTGCTGTGTTTCACAGTTGATTGCATTTTAATATTATTAATTAGCTAGCTAGTTAGCTTAGCTGCCACGGTTACTTTTTTTCGCTACTCGATTTTGAGGTCAACATGTTTGACCTGGAAAGCTTTTTGGCTTCACCTTCAGCCGAAGTACTGAAGGGGCTTACTAAGGCAGAGTGGCAATCCCTCGCTGCTTATTATGAAGTAGAAGGCCGCTCTTCCATGAATAAGGCTAGGTTAGAAGAGGCTGTCCTGAACTACCTTATTGACAATGAAATCATAGCCCAATCGTCGGGAAATTCAGAGGAAATTGTTACACCAAGTAATTTGGCCTAACAAGTTGAACTCAAGAGACTCGAGGTGGAGCTGGAACTCTCAAACAACGAGGTTTGGCTCAGGGAAGTAATTCTTCAACATTCAGTGTAGACAAAAGTCTCAACAGTGTTCCTAAATTTAATGAGGAAGAACCAGACAAGTTCTTCTCTCTTTTTGAGAAAATTGCCCGACTTAACAAGTGGCCTGTTTCTCAATGGTCTCAACTTATTTATAGATCTTTCACTGGTAAAGCATTAGATGTGTTTTCTGCCCTCTCTGATGATCAATGTCTAGACTATGCCCTTGTTAAGTCCGCGGTTTTGAGCGCTTATAAACGTGTTCCTGAAGCCTACCGGCAACAGTTCCGTAACTGCCGGAAGACTGACAAACAAACATTTGTGGAGTTCTTCAGGCAGAAACAGGTCCTTTGTCGGAAGTGGATTGAAAGTGAGTCTGCCCATGTAGAACATGACAAGCTTGTTGAACTAATCCTGCTAGAGGAGGTTAGAAAGTGTATCCCAGGCGACATTCGAGCACACTTGGATCAGAGAGGTATCTGTACCCTGGCTGATGCTGGTCCAGTGGCTGACCATTATTCCTTAACTAATAGAAATGTAAATTCCAGGTCTTATGCTCCCATGTCCCAGTCCTTCACTTCCTTCAAGCGGCCCACACCAACATCTACACCGGGGTCCCTGCCTCTTGTCATACCGACCCGACCCTCAGGTTCTGCATCATCTACCCCTACTGGTGAGAGAAACTTTGGTTGCAGGTACTGTAAGAAGCCAGGATATGTCATCAACGACTGTCTCAAGTTAAAGAAAAGAAATTCCTCTCACCAAGGATCCCCCGCTCTTTTGGTCAGGGTGGCCGAGCAATCGGAGAAATTAGTGGAGCCCTGTGTCACGGCCCTCAGTCAGACTGTTGCCCTGGATGCTTCCCCCTCTTTTATGATATCAACCTTTGAACCATTTTGTTCTCCTGGTTCCTTAGCTTTGGATCAATTCAGTCAACCCACTTCTGTTAAACTCTTGAGACACACAGGCTCAGCCTTATCTCTTGTTACTAAAGAAGCTGCTCCATTCCTGGATTCATGCTATACTGGTAGCTGGGTGCTTGTGAACGGTTTGACCGGTGGGTCGCGTATTCCCCTTTGTCAAGTGTACCTGCGGTCATCCATAAAGTCAGGCTATGTCACGTTAGGAGTAGTAGATAGCTTACCTGTAGAAGGGGTCTCTCTATTGATAGGAAATGACCTCGTTGGCGACATGATGTTCCCTAATGTTGTGATCTCATCTTGTCCCACTGCCGAGAATAATACTGTGCAGTTAGAAGTAGACTTTCCAGGGTTGTTCCCTGCGTGTGCTGTGACCCGTAGCATGAGCCGCAGTACAGAGGTAGAAGAGACTAGTGAAGTTGATGAAGTTTCCCTCCAGGACTGTGAGAAGTCCGAGGATAATCTTATCCAGCCGGACCATACTGATCTTGGTCTCAGTGGATTTTCTGAGGATTCCCCACAACCAGATAACCTCCAGATTAGTTCTGATGGAAATAGGAACCCAGATGTCACTAGTTTTGGTTCCTCTCCCATCACTAGGAGTAAGTTTATTGAGCTACAAGCAGGGGATCCTGAGCTAGTAGGTTTTCTCAATAGGTCAGTTACTAAGACAGAAGCTGAGCAAGAATCAAATTGCTACTACACTAGGTCTGGTGTATTAATGCGGAATTCCGTCCCTCCAATTCTCCCGCCAATCACCCTTGGTTAGTTCATCATCAAGTTGTTATTCCCAAACCTTTGCGGCAGGACGTACTTAGTATCTCTCATGATGGGGTGGGTGGTCATTTAGGAGTTAGGAAGACCTATGCAAAAATTTTATCCCAGTTCTTTTGGCCTAGGATGAAGAAAGACGTCAGCTCTTACTGTCGCACTTGCCATTGTTGTCAGGTAGCTGGGAAACCGAACCTCAGTGTTAAACCATTCCCTCTGCAGCCTATCCCAGTCATTGAAGAGCCCTTTAGTAAGGTGGTCATAGATTGTGTCGGTCCCTTACCTAAGACCCCTCGTGGTCATCAGTTCTTGCTAACCATTATTGATTGTGCAACCCGTTATCCTGAAGCCATTCCCTTGCGCCGCATCACAGCGAAGAATGTTATCAAAGCCTTAACCCACTTCTTCACTCAAGTAGGCCTTCCTACAGTGGTGCAGTCAGATCAGGGTTCCAATTTTACTTCCCGGTTGTTTAATCAGGTACTGCAAACCCTGGGAGTCCGGCAGTTGAGGTCTTCGGCCTATCACCCTCAGTCACAGGGGGTGGTAGAGAGATTTCACCAGATACTAAAACTCATGTTGCGCACCTTCTGTCTGGAGACTGGGAAGGATTGGGACGAGGGAGTTGACCTGCTTTTGTTTGCTGTTCGACACAGTAAACAAGAGTCGCTAGGATTCTCGCCCTTCCAGCTCGTCTGTGGACATGAGGCGCGAGGGCCTCTTAAGGTGTTAAAAGAGTGTTGGTTGAGTGATCAGAGTGCGACGCCCTTAGCTTCATATGTGGCCCAATTCAAGGAGAAGTTGAGTCTGGCTGTAGAACTTGCCCAGTCCAACTTAAGGTGTGCTCAGGTGAAAATGAAACTGCATTTTGATAAGGCCCATCAGGCAAAACCTAGAGAATTCCAAGTGGGGGAGCAGGTGTTGGCCTTCCTGCCCTTACATGATCACCCTTTTAAATCCAAACACAGTTGTCCATATGAAGTACTAGAAAAACAGGGGTCCGTGAATTATGTGATTAGCAACCCTGAACGGCGTAAGAAAAAACGCCTTATCCATGTCAATCTTTTAAAGTCATATCATGTTCGTAACGAAACCCTGGGAAAAGCAGTTGCTTGTGTTGATCAATCATTGCCAACTTGTATCATTGTGCGAGAGTGTAAGGATGATAAAGATCAGTATTTTTCTGAAATAATGAATGGGTCTAGTGTAAAAGTGGAAAACTCGACTATCTTGGAGGACCCCAGTGCTAAGTTGTGCCATCTCTCTAGTGACCAAGCCAATAATATAAAGTCTCTATTACAGGAGTATCTTATTATAGTTGGTGATTACCCACTCTCGTGTTCAGTGCTGGAGCATGAAGTTGAGAACCAGGGGAGCCAAGCCAATCCGACAGCGTCCCTACCGTCTTAATGCCTTCAAGCGGGAGTGTGTGCGAGCCGAGGTATAGCGTCTTCAAGAGCTAGGCCTGTTGTTCTAGTTCCAAAGCCGAATGAGTCAATGCAGCTGTGTGTGGATTATCTCAAAGTGAATGCTGTCACTGAACCCGATGGTTATCCCTTGCCACGCATCGACGACGTGATCGACGATCTTGGACAGGCAAGGTACGTGACCAAGTTGGATCTCCTCCAGGGCTACTACCAGATAAGACTGACTGAACGCTCCAGGGCCATCTCTGCTTTTGTCACTCCTGAGGGGTTGTACCAATTCACAGTCCTTCCGTTTGGTATGCGGAACGCCCCTGCAACCTTTCAACGCTTCATGAATTTCATCACGTTGGGTCTGGAAGGTGTCCGCTGTTACCTAGACGACCTCATCTTCTTCAGCAGTTCCTGGGAAGATCACATGAGTCGTCTACAAGCCCTCTTCTCCGTACTGGCTGCAAGCAAGCTGACGGTGAACCTCGTCAAAACTGAGTTCGGCCATGCCCACGTCACTTTCTTGGGGCATGTGGACAAGGGGAAGTCCAGCCTATAGCAGCCAAAATTGAGGCAATTCAACAGTATCCAGTGCCAGGCGATAAGAAGAGTGTGATGAGGTTGCTGGGTATGGCGGGGTACTACCGCCGTTTTTGTCCAAACTTCTCCTCCGTTGCCTCTCCCATGACTGACCTGCTGAGTGGCAAGAAAACCTTCAAGTGGACTACGGCTTGCCAGGAATCTTTTGAGAATCTTAAATCCCTGCTGGCAAATGCTCCTGTACCACTTGCCCCCTGACCTCCAGAAACAGTTCACTCTCCATGTCGACGCCAGTAAACTGGCGCGGGTGCTGTGCTTCTGCAAGAGGGTGAGAGTGATCAAGTGCTTCATCCGCTGTGCTATTTTTCTAGAAAATTTAACAAATATCAAAGAAACTATGCCACCATTGAAAAGGAGGCTTTATCACTGATCATGGCACTAGAAAACTTCAAGGTATATATTGGCAGCACTGCTTATCCCGTTCAAGTGTTCGCTGATCATAACCCACTTACTTTTGTTGACAAGATGAAACATACCAACCAAAGACTTTTGAGGTGGGCTCTATCACTTCAGCCCTATGACTTGAACATTTCCCATATCCGTGGAAAAGACAACGTGTTGGCTGATGCACTTTCTCGAGTCTGATTTTTTAGAAACTATGTCTATATGCAAATTATTTTTTGTTTTATTGTTTTTGAGTACCTTGTGTTTATATTATGAATTATTTTGCTTCATATTGATTTAAACTGATTGTGTTAATTATTACTTTCACTGTGTAGCTGTATATCCAATTTCGCTTCCAGTTAGTTGTAAGCTCACTTTTTTGGGGGAGGTGTCACGTGCCTGTGACGCTCTGGAGCTCGCGTGGCGTGAGGCATGTGTTCGCGCCTCCATTCCACACAAGCTATTAATAACTTGTTAATTGTACTTATTATATTATTATTGTTCTTAGTTACTTCGGTTAATTGTATATTTATGTATGTTATTAATTTGCATCATTGTGTTACTCTGTTAAGTCAAATTAAGAGTAGTATTAATTAATTATATAAACTATCTAGCAAATGTCCTGGATCACGTGATATGAGACGCGCTCCTCCACGGCGTGGGGACGCTTCCCCAGTAGAGAAAAACCGTGGCATAGGGTAGACTTGTCCATTCTTTCTCTAGCCTTGACCCTTGTCTAGTGCTTTGTCCAGTCTTCTGCAATGCCCTAGTGGTATCAGGTATTAGTGACACGTTCAGTTAGGCCTAGGAAGGGATCCTGGTGGTAAGGAATCTCCTGTTTGGTAGGAAATAACTATTTTATAGGGATTGTTGTATATATATATTGTATGTCTGTGTAATATAGTTATGTTAAGTAGTATTCGTTTGGTCTAACTCCTTAATGGTATATTTTCACCCTTCCGGCATCACTCTTATTTTAATATACAATCACTTATTCCCTTAAATTCTTGTTTGCTAGTCAGTACTCCCTTTAGAACATAAATTGAATTAATTAATTATCTTCCCTTTTGTGATTCACTTATTTCAACTTGTTCCTACTTATTCAAGTACATTTAGTTGAGTAGGTTTTTGTGGGGATAATAATTGCTGTGTTCCCTATTTGTTCCTTTATTTGATAGTAACTTGGGGTAGGTTTCACTCCCCAGGTATAAAGGATATTGGGATCGCTACAACGCCCATGATTATTACAACCACGAATATGATTATAACAACCACGACTATAATTATAAAAACCACGACCATGATTATAACAACCACGACTATGATTATAACAACCACGACTATGATTATGCAAACCACGAATATGATTATAACAACCACGACCATGATTATAACAACCACGAGAATGATTATAACAACCACGACTATGATTATAACAACCACGACCATGATTATAACAACCACGACTGTGATTATAACAACCACGAATATGATTATAACAACCATACCATGATTATAACATTCACGACCCTGATTATAACAACCACGACCATGATTATTAACAACCACGACTATGATTATAGCAACCACGACCAGGAATATAACAACCACGACCATGATTATAGCAACCACGAATATGATTATAACAACCACGACCATGATTATAACAACCACGACCATGATTATAACAACCACGCCCATGATTATAAGAACCACGACTATGATTATAACAACCACAACCATGAATAAAACAACCACGACCATGATTATAATAACCACGACTATGATTATAGCAACCACGACTATGAGTATAACAACCACGATCATGATTATAACAACCATTACTATGATTATAACAACCACGACAATGATCATAACTACGACTATGATTATAACAACCTCGACCATGATTATATCAACCACAACGATGATTATAACAACCACAATTATGATTATAACAACCACGACCATCTGGAAAACGATGTCGGTGTACGCTGTCAACTGGATGGAGGTTGCACGCTAGCCAATCACGAGCGTTTGAACTTTTACACCTCGGTAAATTGTACCACCGGACTCGCCACCTGGCACGAAGGGCCCTCAATCACTTGTTTCGCAACTATATGCCATACGGGGCTGGCTTGACGGAACCAGTCTCTCTGCTTACCTATTCGCCCCGTTTCCTAATGACTTAGTAGAAGAATTTGAAGTAGAAAAACGTCTGGACAGAATGAAGTTAAAGCGCACCACCACCCCCCATTGACTTACTAATGAAACTCTACAAGTAGTTCTCGGAACTAGCTAAACCCCTCCGCTCCATCATCAATGCTTCCCTCAGTCAAGCAAGATGCCCAGCTGTCTGGAAGATCTCATATGTGTTACCAGTGCCCAAGTCACCCAGCCAACAATCCTTAAATCAGCTACGACCCATTGTCATCACCCTAATACCCAGCTTAATCCGTGAAAGTTTCGTGTTTGCTTGGGTTTATGCTGATATTGCAGGCGCTATAGATCCTCAGCAATTTGGCAATATGAAAAATTCCCCCACCACTCATAGTCTTATCAGCTTTCTCGACTACATATTCCGCCATCTGGAAAAACGAAAAAGAACGTCTGTGGCTGTCGCATTCATAGACTTCACCAAAGCATTTGACCTAGTCGACCACAATTTAATCATCAACAAAGCTATCGACTTCGGGTTTTGGAGAAGTCTTATACCATGGCTTACAGACTTCCTTAGTAACCGAAGCCAAGCTGTACACTTCCGAGGAGCTGTCTCCACTTTTCAGGCACTCAGTGAGTGCCTGAAAAGTGGCGTCCCCCAAGGTAGCAAGGTGGGACCGCTCTGCTTCCTTATATTTACAAATGATGCCCTCAGAGAAACCTCTGATTACTGGAAATATGTCGACGACTCCACCATTAGGATCAGTATCAACAACTCTGCTCCACACTAGACCGCCATCCAGGATTTAATGAACAGTCTACAAAATTGGGCCACCAACAACCATGTCACCATCAACCATACCAAGACCATGGTTATGCACATCAACTTCTCCTCCGACGTCCTCCTACCTCCCTTCATTACTTTGCACAACTGGAACGCTGGCCGTACTCGTCGGACGTGCAGGTCGCTCTCCTACTCCTTCCTGGCTGGACACGTACTGTCATGGCTGGCGGAAGAGCTTCAACGAGCATGTCGCTTACTACATTGACGGAATTGGGTGATGGATACAGCAGACACAGCAATGTAGCCCAGGGTACTGATGGAGGACAGTAGACGGATTTGGAGTTGTCTAGGAGCGGTGAATGTGAAGAACAAGAGCCGTTTAAAGTTGCGAATAGCAAAAAGACGAATAAAAGGAGGAATAGAGAGGGTACAAGCAGTGAAGATAATATTTCCTACTTGGTGGATAAGCGAAAGACAATTGATAGTGTGAGTCACTCTTCAACCATGATCAGTACAACGAGTGAAAACCCCATTGATGGTTTAGATGGCAGTAACTCTTCAAGGAGGCCACGTCCTTACTTACCCAAGAATAATGGCATGGATTTTCATGATAAGGTAAAGTGGACAGTTAGACTCACTAAGCGCCATCAAGGGCATCAAGTGCTCTTTAAAGAAGGTAAACATATTCCTTATATTACTGTGAAGGATGAGGAAGCAGTTAGATATCTAACTACAGAAAGTTTTGAGAATGTAGTGATGGAAAAACCTATGGAGTCCATTGGGAAATGTACTAAGATCATTCTTTTTTATTATCCTGTTTACCTTGACCCCGAGGATATGTTGGCTGACGATAGATTTTTGGGGGCCAAGAGACGTGTAATTAGATTTGATGGATAACTAGTACTTAAGCCGCAGCTAATTGCGCTAATCAAAGGTTCACCGCTAGAGAAGGTCTTTGGAAGATGTTTGTGATATAAACGGGTTGCTGTCTACAACGAATCTCCAGTAATATGCTATAAGTGTTGCAAGTGGGGGCACATGGCGTGGAAATGCCAAAATGATTTTCGATGTAGATTCTGCGGAAAAATGCAGGAATCTAAGGTATGTGGAGATAAAATTAAGGCAAAGGAGAAAGTTACACCAAAATGCTGTAAGTGTGGGGGGGGGGGGGTCTCACAATGCTGTAAGGAGCGATGTTGCAGGGACACCAAGTGCTGTAAATGTGTGGGAAAAGCGTATGGAAATACGTAAAGCAGCAGCACAGAAGGACATAGGTAACTCGGACAATAACCTTATGGCCCCTAACATTCTAGTAGAACTCCGTAAGGAGATTGATGAGCTCAAACAAGCAATATTGGATTTCAAGAAATGCTTTGTGAATCTTGTGCCATATAGTGATATTGCTCTTGTTAATAAAGGCTGCTCAAAAGAAAATGAAACATTAGTAGAGATGGAATCAAATATTGTGGATAGCAATCTAGAGCAAAATAGTAATCATAGTCAGTTAGGAAATAGAGTTGGTTCGGTTTCTAAAGAGAATATAGTGAACAAGGAAATGCTTGGTGACTTGACGAACATTCTTGACTCTGTTTTGGAATATATGGAAAATCCAAGGGACGACGTCAAAATGAATGTTCTTATTTCGGTGAAGCATATGAGGGGGAAAATTTATTCTAATGGATCACAATGTCAGCTTAATTTCCTGGAATGTTAATAGTTGGAAACAAAGGTTAACGGATCTTCATGCATATGTTCATTCTAGTATTATTGATGTCATTGCTTTGCAAGAGGTTGGGACAACCGGAATATCTTTGCAACTAAGAGGTTATCAAAGTTTTGAATTACCAGCTGATTTGACTGGAAATTGTAGAGGTTTGATGACTTACATCAAAGATGATATTCCAGCATCTTTTCATTCCGCTCTAAAAATACACGGTACCAAGTATTTGTGTGTTAGAATTACGCTTCAAGATGCTACACTGTTCATTATTAATGCTTATATGCATGCTGATTCATTGACAGTTGATGATCTGCCGGACATTATTTTTGCTGATGATTTTTTACTAATTGGTGATTTGAACGTTAGGCATAACAATCTTGGCAGTAGAGGTTCTCAAAATCACAATGGAATGGTTCTGAAAAATATCTTAGACTCTATAGAAGATGCTAAGGTCCTGGGAACTGGTGAGCCAACACATGTTAAAGGGGGAAGACTTGATTATGCATTACTTTTTAATGTGTTAGATGCGCATGCAAATTTGGATATTGTGGATGCGCTTTTGAGTGATCACTTTGTAATTAAAGTAAAGCTTCATTTGAACAAAATATTTTATGTAAACAATAGGAAAAGGTATACAATAACAGTAGGCCAACATAGTGAATTTGTAGCAAAAGTCGGCGAGTGGTATAGAGAGTACAAAAAGCTTGGAATTAAAGATGAAAACATATTTTATGATGATTGGTTAGGAGTGATTGATAACATTTTGAATAAGCCAAGGAAACAGTATGGAAATACCACAAAACCTAATCCTAGGTATTATAATGATAAAATTGTAAAGGGGTGGAATAAGTTACTTTGGAAATGTCCTAGTAAGTGGAGTAAAGATCGTAGCAATGAAAAAAACCGGGAAACTCTGATTGAAGTGGCACAGTGTACAGCGGAAGTAAATCAGAAAGCCAGAAGTATATATTGGAGTGTTTTTTTGAGAGAGATCGCTCAATCAAAATCTTTGAATCAGGTTTGGGATGGTGTGAATAGGGTAAGAGGAGTCAAGAAGAAATTTTATGTTCATCCCAATCCAAACGCCAAAGCTAATGAACTAATGAATAAGTGGGCGCATGCATCTAATTATGAGTGTTTCCCAAGTAGTGTTCACATTTGTTTGAGGAATTCAAGATCCATGAGGCGAAGGTTGGTGAATATCCAAAGTACTGTAAGTGAGGAAACCTGTGTTCCTTTTATTAAGGATGAAATTCTGAATGTTGTAAAGAAAGGGAAGTCTAGTGCTCCTGGCAGGGATGGTCTAACTTGTGATGTTATCAATTATCTTATAAATATGGAGGACAACTCAATTCTAAATCTCTTTAATTTATCATATGAAAATAGAAGATTGCCAGTGAAATGGAAAATAGCACTCATTGTTCCGGTGCCTAAGGGCGATAATGATTATAGACCCATATCCTTAACATCTTGTCTATCTAAAATGATGGAGCGAATCGTATTAAATAGATTATTGTATGAAATTGATGGTCTCTTGTCTAGTAATTTGTTTGGATTTTTAAAGGGTACAAGCACTACAGATTGTGTGATTAAATGTCTTAGTAATGCTTATGTCAACTGTAGACTGTTTGTAGACCTTAAAAGTGCCTTTGATAAGGCAAATATGGAAGTGATCATAGAAAGTCTTGTAATTAAAGGTATAAAAGGGAAATTATTGATGTGGATTACAGATTACTTAACAAACAGAAAAGCGAGTGTCTGGTTTCAAGATCATGATACGGAAGAAAAAAAGTCTATGGTTGGGTATCCCACAAGGTGGCGTTCTTAGCCCTATGTTTTTTTTAATATTCTTATGGACAGAATAGCTAGTTATAAATTCCAGGGCGAGTCCCAGGTAATCACTTATGCTGATGACATTCTGATCCAATGTAAGAATGAGGAAGATATGTCTAGGGTCATTGATCAGCTGCAGTATCTTTGTGTCTCTTTGGGACTGGTCATTAATGAAAATAAAACCAAATTTCAGTCAAGGGCAGTAAATGGAAAAGAATTTTGACTAAATGGAATAAAATTGCAAAAAGTATCCAGTTACATATATCTGGGAATGTTTGTGGGTATAAATAATAATATTAGGGATCAAATTACTTAGGTAAAAAATATATGTACAGCTAGGCTAAAACCTCTGAATGCTTTGTCAAATAGAGGAAATGGTGTTGGTATACCAGTTTTAAGATCTATGTACTTAAGTACAGTTGGGAGTATCATTGATTATTCAGCTCCAGTTCTAGCTTCTTATTCAGGAAAAGATCTTAGGTCATTAGAGCTTATTCAGAATGAAGCAATGAGGATTGTGCTTGGTTGTCCAAGGACAACAAAAATAGAGATTATGAGGATGGAGCTAAATGTCCCGAGCATAATACACAGAATTAGGGAGTTGACTGTCATTACTACTCTGAGGCTTATTAGGCGTGGTGATGGGTATCTGAAGTCTGCTGTTGATAAATTTACTAGTGCAATTACTAGTAATTTTAAGATGATACTGATACCAAAAAATTGTTTCAGATGTTGTGTGAATATAATATTGTAGATTTGTGTGTGCCTTTGCCAAACAAAGTTTATTTGAAACCTTGGTTCATGGAGAGTGTATCTGCAAGAATGGATAAGCTAGAGTTTAAAAAAAAAAAGAATGTAATCCTTTTTGAGTTACGGCAAATATTCCTTGAGAAAGAATCTGAGTACCAAAAGGAAAATGTTATTCATATGTTCTGTGACGGTTCAGTTAATGGGAATCGGGCCGGATGTGGCATTGTTATTACGGATTTTTTTTAATATGATATTAGTATTTAAGAAATAAGATCCAAGAGAATTGGGGATAGAAGTTCCAGCTCCACTGCTGAACTTTATGCTAGATATGTGGGACTTAAGAATGCCTTTGTGAGGAAAAAGACAGTTTTTTGGGTTTGTTGACAGTCAAAGTGCTCTATTTGCTCTAAATTCTAAAGTGCCTCTTGACGATGATTTATTTTTGAAATATAAGAAGTGTATTCAGGACATAAAATCACTTGAATATGATGTAATTTTTATGTGGATTCCATCCCATTGTGGTATTTATATGAATGATGTTGCTGATGATTTGGCTAAGCAAGGGTGTGGCAAAGAAATTGTAGAATACGATTGTATTTTGGGTATTAAAAGAATAAAATCTGGAATGGTAAAAATCCGACAGCAATCGGAAATGGACAATATTCGGAAAATTTTGATCAACGGTAGTAGTAGTTTGAAACATTATGTTCGAGTTTTGAATTCTACAAGTTCTACTTATGGTAAGGCTTCGGTTAAGTATGATAAATTTGTGATGCGGCTACGCTTTGGATACAAATATTATTGGCAATATATCGAAGGAACTGATAGCATTCCTTGTAAACTGTGTGGCTATGTAAAGTCTCATACATTATATCACTACATCATGGAATGTAACTGTTTATCAGAATTTAGGGCTGATGGTATTATTGATATTACAGATATGGTTTGTTATTTAATAAACAAAAATATGGTTAAGAATATTATGAAAAAATTCTGTAAGCTTAACATAAGATTGTAGATTTTATGCATATCTAGTTGTTGTATACATATCTGATTTATGATTAGTAGAATGTTAAAGAGCTCTTGTTAAGACTAGTTTTGGGCGGGCTAGTTAGCATGCTAACTAGCTCCTTTTGATGTAATTTTCAATAAATATTTTGAATTTGAATTTGAATTCATTACTTTGTGCCTCAACACACTCCAGGTTGTGGACTCAACTCCACTCCACGGCGTCAGTTTTTCTGGCACAACGTTTTTAAACGGATTTTAAGTACATTTGGGGGGCAGAATCCAAATATGACTTTGGTTTTTGTTTATCACATCAGGTTTTTGAGATATACCATATTGCACTTTTGCTGGGAAACGTAAACTTTTGGATCAAAATTGACGGTTTAATCATGTATACATAAATTTTTTCAGCATTATAATTTGTATTTTTCTATAACCAAAAATTGTTAATATCAAATTGGAAAGTTAATGCACATATAATATTTAAATGTAACATTCGGAGGGTGAAAAAAACCAATTAATATACGGTAGAAATAGTGCAAGTATTAAGATGAAGTTACAGTTACATAAACTTCCTCTTTTTGGCCGATCTCTTATGTACAGCTTCTGGAATGTCTCTCATCAAACTCCAGCAGTAGTCCGCCATCATGTTCGAGTCCCATCGACCTTGGTAACGTTCTTCCATTACTTTAATGTCTTGATGAAAGCGCTCCCCTTGCTCCTCGCTCACTTCTCCCAGATTTTCTGGAAACTCGTCCAAGTGACTGTGTAAGTAGTGAACCTTGATACTCATTCTGCATCCAAGTGCTTGTAAACTCAAGAGCAGCTCTTCCACAATTTCTTGATAGTTGTCCGCTTTCTTGTTCCCTAAGAAGTTCCGCACCACATTAGAGAAAGCATTCCAAGTTCTTGCCTGTGCCTCAGTCATTGTTGCAAGGACGTGTGGATCTCTGAGTAGTGTTCTTATTTGAGGTCCATCAAAAATCCCTGCCTTTTTCTTCTCGTCGCTAAGACTTGGAAAGGTTGAGCATATATATCTGAAACACTCTCCACTATGATCAAGGGCCTTGACGAATTGCTTCATGATACCAAGTTTTATGTGCAGAGGAGGAAGGACAATGTTTTTCCTGTCAACCAGAGGCTCGTTAATGATATTCTTGTCACCAGGCGTCAAACTATGTATTGGTGGCCAATTCATTTTCACCCAATGGTCTGCTGTAGCCCTGCTGTCCCAGTAGCACAGAAAACAGGGGTATTTTGTGTACCCTCCTTGCTGGCCCAATAGAAAGTATACCATTTTCAAGTCCACACAAATTAACCATTCATGAGCATGGTATTGCAACCTCTCTAGAACAGTCTTAATGTTTTCATACTCTTCTTTAATTTGTACAGAATGTCCGATTGGAATTGAACCATACTTGCTTCCGTTATGAAGAAGAACACATTTCAAGCTCCTTTTAGAACTGTCAATAAAAAGTCTCCAATCCTTACTATCATATGCTGGTAGTCCCATGGAGAGAAGAAGTCCTTCTACATCATTACAAAAAACAAGCTGGTCAAAGGAATGAAAGTACTTCCGCAGTTGCTCTTCTCTGTTGCGATAAAAGGAGACACTCGTGCCAGGTTTTAAGAGTCGTTTCTCTTGAAGCCTGGAAGCTAACAATTCAGCAGACTGTTTTGGCAAATTTAGATCTCTGACCAGATCATTCAATTCTGACTGAGTAAACAACGTTGTCTTTTCACAATCTTCACCAGATGGCTTGAAAAGATCAGTCTCTTCATCTTCATCAGTAGAAACAGGTGAATTCCGGTCTATATCCTCAATCTTTGGTAGCTCAGTAAATTCTGGCACGTTACGTGATGGAGCAAATCTGAGATCAGATTGGATTCAGCACCTTAAAGTTAGTAAAAAACAGTTAAAAGGTTTCATGCCAGAAAAAAAAATATTTTTTTGTAGACCAGAGAAGATAAGGTTGTGCGCCTTAGTGACTTCAATGCCAGAGTTGGCAGAGATGCTGACATTTGGCAGGGAATCATAGGGAGAAATGGACTAGCCAAGTGTAATCCCCACGGCCTACTCCTCCTCAGCAGGTGTGCTGCACACAACCTCACTATCACCAAAACCTTGTTTAGGCACGCCAACAAATTCAAGGGTTCGGCGCAACATCCACGATCCAAACACTTGAATCTCTTTGACTACACCATTGTCATAGAAAGAGATCGCAGAGATGTCCTCATCATCCGTGTCATGCGTGGCTCAGACCACTGATCACCGGCAATAATAGCCAAGCTCTCACTTTACGTCTCCTCAAAACGGCAAAGGCAACAAGCCTCCAGAAGGGTTTTAAAACTAAGCGTCTGGAGGATCCAGTGGTTGCACATGCTTTCAGGGAGCAGCTCGAACATGGGCTGATAAACAACCCGACAACAAACAACCCAAATCCTAGTGCTGAATTGGGGTATTCTCGACACTGTTATGACAAAACCCTGCAGAGAGGCCCTCGGCCAGATCTAAATAATACACCAGGACTAGTTTGATGAAAATGACCCGAAAATCATTGTACTCGTCGAAGTTAAACGTGTTGCTTTAACTGACTGGCTGAACTACCCTCAGTTTCAGACTAAAGCTGGTACCTTTCGCAAGGAGAAAGCGGCTGGCCAGCATGAACTTCACAAACTAAAGAATGACTGGTTTGAAAATATAGCATGTGAAATACAAAAACTTGTAGATCAACACAAGATGCTTTAATTTTTCAATTCCACTTAAACATTTTATGGGCCAATTAAATGGCGCAACCCCCCTTCGCTCATCCGACGGAAACTCCGTAATCAAAGATAAATAAGGCATCCTTCAACACTGGACAGAGCACTACCATTCGCTTCTTAACCGAAATACCGATGTGGATGTCCTGACTACCTAGCAGGTCCTTCAGCATCCCTAGATGACCCATCTCATCTATCCTCCATCTCTACATGAGGTAGCTACTGCCATGAAACAAATGAAAAATCACAAAGCCTCAGGGCCTGATGGAATCCAAGCCGAGGTGTATAAAGCAAGAGGACCTCTGCTTAATAGCCGTCTCCACTCTCCTGGACAGTAGATGGGAAAAGGAAGAAATCATCCAAGTTCTTAAAGACGCCTCCATCGTCAATATTTATAAGAACAATGTCAGACTGTGGCAATTACCACGGGATCTCGGTGCTATCCGTAGCTGGCAAGGTTATTGCCCGAATCCTCCAAAACAGACTTCTTCATGAGGCGATAAACTTCCTCCCAGAATCTTAATGTGGCTTCAGATCATCACATGGCACCACTGACATGATCTTTGCTCCCCAGCAGATACATGAAAAGTGCAGAGAACAGTGTCGTGACCTGTACATGGCCTACATTGACCTAACCAAGGCCTTCGACTCGGTTAACAAGGAAGCCCTCTGGCAGACCCCAAGCTGCTTTGACTGTCCACCAAATTCATCGCCATTGTGAGGCAACTCCACGATGGCAAGAACGGTAGTATCATGGACAATGGCACCCAGTCTGAGTGCTTCCCCATCCGAACGTGGGTAAAACAAGGATGTGTAATGGCACCACCTCTTTTCCATTTTCTTGGCTGCCTTCCTTACTCGTACCAGTGCGAATTTAGCCGGCGGGGTGGACATCGAGTACTGGATGAAGGGTCTTTTCAACATAAGATGACTCCATACAGAAACAAAGGTGTCGGCAGCTTTCATTACTGAACTTTAGTATGCAGATGACCTCATCCTTATCGCTCACACTAAACGCGACCTACAGGAGATCCTGAACACCTTCACAGATGCATATGCACACTTCGGCCTTGAGGTGAATGTGCGTAAGAATCAGATTCTCTTTCAGCCTGACCCTAGTTTAGCCACACCTCCACCATCCATCCAGCTTAACGGTACTACCCTCTCTAATGTTACCCACTTTCAGTATCTCGGCTCCCACCTGTCCACCGCCGCGGACATCGATGGAGAGATTCAACATCAGATCAGATGTGCATCTCAAACATTTGGCAGCGAGACATTGGTCACATGCAGGAGGCACCTCAAGGCCCTTGAAAACTTTCACCAACATATTCTACGTTCTATCTTTCGCGTTCGCTGGGATGACTAGAAAACAAATGCCACTTTTCTCGGTGACACCAACTGTTGGAGGATCGAGGCTACCATTATCCATGAACCACTACTGTAAGTTGGACTAGCCATTTTACCCGCATGAACGATAATAGACTGCCAAAGCAGCTACTTTACAGTCACCGAACGAATAGTAAATGCAACACTGGCGAGCAATTGAAAAAGGTATAAGAATAGTCTTAAGACAACCTGAAAAAGTGCCAAATCAACCCCCTCACCTGGGAGACGATTACTCCACACCGTAACGCTTGGAGGAGCACCACACGAGAAGGTGTCAATACTTTCGAATTACCCCGACTGCAAACCGAGGCAGACAAGCGCCAACACCGGAAAGACTCAGCCGCCGTCTCTCCCGCCCTATATGTAGCCCTCCACATGTGCAACATCTTTGAACGATCCTGCCGTTTCAGTATCGGCCTCTTTAGTCACCTTAAAACTCACCAATGAAAGTGTCATCATTTATATCTCATATCATTGTCTCCTAGCTGGATGATCGTCATACTCGATTCCGAGTGACAGCAAAATTGCACTTGCTGTGATTGTGCGAGAAACAACGACCATGTGTGGTTTGCAGAAAGGGAAACAAGTGTCGGAGCCCACATGGCAGGGAGCCGACACAGGAGGCCACAGTGGATATCGCCAAGACCCAACCGTCCGATGATATATCCTGAATGATAGCAGTGAGTCTACTCAACCTGAAAATGTAGTACCAATAAACGCTGCTCCAATAGCAGCAGATGTCCACGAGGTGAATGAGAGACAGCCACCACAGTGGAATGGCATGTCGATGGAAAATGCGGACAAATGGGTTAAAGAAACTTACTCAGAAATTGTCAGTTGGTCGCCAGCTAACCTGTTTGAACCAACCAAGTGTGCAGCCACCAAAGAAATGATTCGGGAGATGACTCGCCTCATAACCGAGTACACCCAGGACTGCTTCCTTGCCCATTTAGCTCTTCAAATACTGGCAATAATACCACATCTATTCTGTCAGTTGACACACACAAAGACTAAGCACAAAGAAAATGTGGCAGCAATGAAGAGAAGATTGACAATGTGGCAGAATGGGGCCCTTGATGATCTCTTATGTGAAGCATGAACACTGCAGGAGAGACTAAAATTTATAGGAGACGGAAAGCAAAACACCAATGACGTTGCAACAAAGTTTGGGAAAAGTGTCTTTGGCGGTAAGATCTCTCACAGAGGAATCCTCCCTTGGGGTTCTCCCAATAAACAGAGAGACATTAAAAAAACTGAAAGAAAAACATCCCCCTGCAAGTGAAGACGAATGCATCAGGTTCCAGGGCGACTATATCCCACCACATTCTGTCCTGTTCGAGAAAATAACAAGAGGGATGGTGTGGAAAAAGGCACTGAAAACTCAGGGAGGGGGGGCCGGCCCTTCAGGTCTGGATGCAAACGGTTGGAGAGTCATCCTTAGCACTAACAAGTTTGGTCCCGTAGCAAATGATTTCTGCACTGCCATTTCCGCCCTTGCAGGAAAGCTGGCAACCTCGTGCTGCCAACACCTCCATGCTCTGACGGCCTGCCGCCTCACTCCCCTGGATAAGAATCCTGGATGTAGGCCTATAGGGGTGGGGAAAGTGCTGAGGCGGATCATCGGAAAATGCATAATGGAGGTGGTAACGGATGATGTCAGGGCATCAGCAGGGAACCTGCAAGTTTGTGCTGGCCACCAGGCTGGAGGGGAAGCTGCCATTCACTCCATGAGAACGATATTTGAGCAGCGTGATAGTGAAGCCGTTCTCCTGCTTGTTGCTTGAAACGCATTCAACAAACTTAACCGCAAGGCCGTACTGCACAACATCAAGATCAAGTGTCCAAGCTTTGCAAGATATGTTGAAAACACCTATAGGAATCCATCAGACCTCTATATCATAAACAACAAGGCTCTAAGAGGTGATAACATCATACGGTCAACTGAGAAAACAACGCAGGGTGACCCAGTTGCAATGGCAATGTACGCAATAGGCCTATCCATGCTCCAACACACAATCAAATTTGAAAAAACTGAGGTCAAGCAAGTGGCGTATGCTGACAACCTTACAGGAGCAGGAAAAGTGGAGGACATCAAAAAGTGGTGGGACCTGGTAACATCACGAGGTCCACAAATAGGGTACCACCCAAACGCCAGCAAGTCCCTCCTCATTGTGAAGCCAGAACATTATGAATGGGCAATGGAGGTGTTCGGTGGAAGTGAGGTCAAAATAACAAAGGAAGGCCAAAGACACCTAGGCGCAGTAATCGGCACGACGGACTTCAAGACCGAGTACGTAACGGGAAAGGTGAATGAGTGGGTTAGGGAAACCCAAGCTCTGTCTGATATTGCTAACACAGAGCCACATGCGGCTTTTGCGGCATTCACCCATGGAGTCAAGCATCGCTGGAACTACCTGATGCGCACTATCCCTGATATCGGACCCCTGCTCCACCCTCTGGAAGAAGCTATCAGCGTCAATTTCATTCCCAAATTAGTGAAACACCTTTACTTAACCCCAGCAGAAAGATCACTCCTTGCACTACCACCGAGACTGGGAGGAATGGGATTGACTAATCCAGAGGAGATTGCTGCCACTGAACATCAAAACTCGGTTAAGCTCACGGCATCCCTCACTGACCACATAATAGCTCAGAACGCAACAGGGGAGGTGGATGCCAGTGAAGTAAACAAGATTCGAATGTCCATTACGACAGAATGACAGCACGGTGAAAGTGATAAGTTGCAGCAACTGATGCTGTAAGTACCAGAGAATTTGAAAAAAAAGTAGTTATTGCGCAGGAGGTGGGCGCCTCGAACTGGTTAAGTACGTTACCGAAAAGGGCAAATGGTTTCAATCTCAATAAACAAGAATTTACAGATGCCAATGCTCTAAGGTACGGTAGGCCAGTAGAAGGTTTGCCCTCCCAATGCGTGTGTGGCTCTTCCTATGACGTCGATCACGCCATGGTGTGCAAGAAAGGGGGCTTCATATGCATGAGGCATGACGAAGTAAGGGATCTCACAGCAAATATGTTGAAGGAAATCTGTCGTGATATCAGGGTAGAACCGACCCTCCTGCTATTGGACGGAGAGAATTTCCAACATAGGACTTCAAACATCCAACGAAGCCTGTGTTGACGTCAGTGCTCGAGGATTCTGGACGCGGGGACAGCGAGCCTTCTTCGACATCAGGATATTTTATCCCATGGCCGCATATCACCGTAACTTAGCTCTCGATGTTGTACACAGGAGGAACGAGAACGACAAGTTAAGTGAAAAAGGAGAGAGAATTCAGAACGTTGATCAAGGCAGCTTCACTCCTCTGGTGTTCACAACCTCTTGTGGGATGGGAATAAGTGCAAGATGATTCTACGCCAGATTCGCGGAGGTGCTATCCGAACAGAAGCAGCAGCCCAGAAGTTATGTTACAGCCTGCATGAGATGTCGACTGTCCTTCTCTCTCCTTAGGTCTGCTTTGCTCTGCCTTAGGGGAACGAGAGCATCGGCCTCAAAGCCGACAACAGTTGCAGATATTGACTATGAGGCAACAGTCACTGAATGCCACATAGATATGTGGCTCAACTTACTCAACACAGCTAGGATAGCTACTTATGTATTAGGATATTTAATTTTAAGGTAATAAAATGGCGGCGAATGTGTTTCTATTGGGGGAGGATGGAGGCCACGTTATTAAAAAAAAAAGTAGTAGTAGTAGTAGTAGTAGTTGTAGTGTGTGTGTGTGTGTGTGTGTGTGTGTGTGTGTTATTCACCAAAATGCTGTCGTAGCTTGCCGCTGATGAGAGTTATCAGATGCTCCACCAATACAACATGACACACAGAGACGAAGTTGTGCTCAGAGGTCGTATTTAAATACCAATAATACGCAGACTACTATTCATACAAACACAATACGTAGAGGCGGAAGAGAGAGAGAGAGAGAGAGAGAGAGAGAGAGAGAGAGAGAGAGAGAGTATTGTATGGAAAACTTCGAGTAGTTTGAATCAAACTGCTCGTTAGCAGTTTCAATCTGTGTGTTGGTGGGAGATTCGGCGTAGTGACCTGACGTCCAGGGAAGGTGCAACAGGCAATGTTCCCTTTGCCGCGGGTGTAAAAGGAACTTCTGAAAAAAACTGTTCCCTACCTGAGAATCGCCAACAATTAAGGTTTTCTTATCATCCTTGTCAACCTCTTCCCAAACTAGCGTACCTTCAATTTCGTGTCCCAAAGGACTAAAGATATTAGTACACTTTCCAGTTGTCATTTCCTTTTTGGCTTTTTTTTTCACGACCAGTTTTTCCGGTCCTCTCCTTACTACCTTCCACTGAACAGGGTTGTCGTCACACAGACTATCCCTGTCACACATCTTTCTCCTTCATCCTCGCAATCACTTCTATCAACGTCAAGTTATCGCTTTTGACCTCCTTTAGTTCAACCTTCAGAGAGGCACAGAGCTATTCACAACTAACACTAGACATAGTTGCACTGTCAGTTAATCCCCGGGAGGTAAATCTGCCGTGACCTTTCCTCTTGTGAGATCAGTACAAAACGTGAGTGTAAGTTTATCCATGTTTCAATGAATGATATTATATCGATTTTATATCAGTACATAACAACGTTCAAATATCATCCATTTTATTTTTCATATTTCTATTGTTTACACACTAAACATTTAAGTTACATGTGATCAGAGTTCTCTCTCTGTTTTAACTCCTTGACTGCTTAAGCTTGATCATCAATCCTGATTTTACATCTCCCTCAACTACCAGGATAATTGAGGTCCCACATCTATTTACAGTATATACTCATTGTGTTTGTTCTTTTCAAAGTGTGAATACACAGAAGCACTTGGGACGCTTTTGTATCATGTATTAATGTGTTTACCGATACAACGAAGTTAAGGTGATAATAGCGGCTATACCTCCAAAATGAGACTATTAAAGTGCTCATACCTCTGAATTAAAGTGATAACAGCTGCTATACCTCCGAGTTGAGGTGATAATAGCGGCCATACATTTTAAACTTCCTGAAGTAAAGTTTGACCGTGTTCAACGCGTCGAGAAACCCAACTCCTCCCGCCCCTGTGACATCATAACAAAATTCTCATCCCCCTATGACCGTGACAAAGTGTTTTATCAACGCAGTAAACTGAAAGGCACCACTATCTTTGTCAACGAGGATCTCTGCCCAGGTACGACTAAAGCCGTCTACAGCAAATGGACCAGTTTAAAGAAGGCAGGAAACAAGGGAAACACGTGACGTTCAGTCATAAAACCCTTGTTGTGAAGGATCGGGCAAGTGGACACCCGCCCACTCAGCCCCTCGAGAACCCCCTCCCCACTGAGGGGGAACCAGCCACTGTCGCTATCACCTGAGGAGTTTCCCCCCCCCCTGCCGACCAACTCGAGAACTACACGTCTACCCTCTGTGGTGGAAACCAGCAACCCTCAATACCGAGAGACAGGCGCACCACCCACTCTATCTGGGAATCACCCTCAACAATACCGGTTATCCTAATTCTGTTGGTTGTAGCACTTGTGAGTACGTCACCCCCCCCACTAGTTTAATTTCATAGCTCTCCCTTTTTCACACCTCAGTGACCCTAAGTTTTTACTGTTCCTTAATCAGTATCAATGTTCCCACAATGATGATCCTAGTGTCATTCCCTTATATGTGCTAGATCGTATGTGTTACACCCCATCCTCATGCCTTTCTACAAAACTCACTGGGTTACACCAACCCCAACTGTAACTATTACTTTCCTGACTCTCCCGAGTTTAGTTCTAGTCTTCTACTACCTCATTCCTTCTCCTTGATTAGCCATAACATCAGCAGTATTCCCCTTCATCAAGAAACCTTTTTAGATAAGTGTTTATCTTCTATTACCCACAAATTTGATGTACTTGAGCTCTGTGAGACCAAACTCACAAACGATATTGAACATTTGTATAACATTCCTAATTATAATAGACACTGCGTCAACACGTCACGACACAGTGGTGGTGTCGCTCTATATGTTGATATCACGTATAACACTTCTGTAAGAGATGATTTAAAGGTCAGGAGGAGTACATGGAGAGTGTTTTCACTGAATTACGTAACGACACACGAAATATCCTAGTAATCTACAGAAGACCCCACACTAATGTAAGGAATTTTCTTGATAAATTTTCGAAGCTTATCTCTATCATAAGTTCAGAGAGGAAACGTTGCTACATTACAGGAGATTTCAACCTTGATCTATTAAAATCAGAAACCGACACCTAAGTATTAGACCTTCTCGCTACCTGTCATTCTAAATTCTTCTTTAACACTATAACTAAACCCACTAGAGTAACTGCCACCTCTGCCACTGTGATAGATCATATCTGGACTCACAACACTCCTAACAATCTTGCAAGTGGAATTATCTATAACAATATCTCAGATCACTTCCCAGTTTTTACCATATATAAAAAAGCCACAAGACCTGAAAGGTCTAGTAGAGTCTCAATACAATACAGACTACTGCACCGACAACATGCTCCTCTTTAAAAACAACCTACTGAATGCTAACTGGGATCTTGTCTATGCCTCTGACAACCCTAACGTGAACAGCTGGAACTTCTCTTCCATCTTCAATGTTTGCTTTGATAAATGCTTCCCTCTCAAGACTAAGTCAGTGAAAACTGTATCCATTTCAAATCCTATATCACAAGCGAAATTAAGATAATGATAAAAGAAAAACACAAATTCCAAAGGAAATTTGGACAAAGACACATAACTTTCGATGATGCTGAAGTATCAGACATAGAGTAACTAAAGCAGTTAGAAATGCCAGACGTAGCTATTATACAAATAAGCTCCAGTCAATACCAGGCGACGGTAAAATAACCTGGAATGTCATAAATTCTATTCAGAACAGGAACACTCAGTTTTCAGCGTTCCACTCAGCTTTTATGATAAATGATTCAGTTGTAATGGAACCCTCCCTCATTGCCAACCACTTCAATGATTATTTGATTAATGTTGGCAAATATCTTGCAGAGAGCATCCCTGATGACCATCAGGAATTTAGAGCCTACCTGCAAAACAGACAGCAAAATGAGCTGTTCTTATCCCCTGTCACAGCAGATGAATTACTGGCCATCATAAAAATGTCCAAAGATGCAGCAGCAGGCAAAGACAATATACCAATGAGCATCATTAAGAAAGTAGCCCACTTATTACTACCTGTTCTCCTACACATTTGTTACTCCTCCTTCACTAGTGGCGTCTTTCCGGATAAACTGAAAATTGCTAAAGTTCACCCAGCATATTAAAAAATTGGGGAAAAGGGTATTTTCAAGAATTACCGCTCCATATTAGTCCTCCCAGCCCTGAGTAAGATACTGGAGAAGCTAGCATGAAGTAGAATAAATTCCTTCTGCAATACCAATAACATCTTTACAGGCTCCCAGTTTGGATTTAGAGCTAGAAGGTCGACTGAGAGTGCTCTGCTATCCTTTACTAATGATATCTTAAATTCCTTTGGTGACTGTTAGATCACAGTCGGTATATTCTTGGACCTCTCTAAAGCCTTCGATACTGTCGACCACACCATCCTCCTTTCTAAGCTTGAACATTACGGCGTTAGGAGCCTGTCCCACAATTGGTTTAACTCATATCTGTCCAACAGGAAGCAGTATGTCTGCTATAATAATCACCAATCTGACTCCTCGCTAATCTTGTATGGCGTCCCCCGAGGTTCCACTCTCGGCCCAGTACTGTTTTTGTTGTACATAAACGATATAGTCCACTCCAGCACACTAATAGAATACAACTTATTTGCAGACGATGGTAATCTCTATGCCAGCAACTCAGACCTCCATTCCTTGATGAGAACTATGAACACTTAATTGACTAAAGTCAGGACGTGAATAATACGTAACAAACTGACCTTAAACCTTGAAAAAACCCACTACACGATCTTTCACAGAAGGAAAAACTCACCCCCAGACTTGGACCCCTTGTACCTTGGTAATACAGTCCTCAAACGCGAACAAAATACTAAATTCCTCGGGGTTATTGTTGATGAGAAACTTAACTGGAGAAACCATATACAAGCCATTCACAGTAAAGTTAATAAACAGTAAGGTATCATGTATCACACTCGACAGTCACTCACTCTCACAGCATTGAAAGAAGTCTATCATGATCTTGTTTACCAACACCTGATACACTGTCACACACTATGGGGGCCTCTGGCTCTTCAAAAACACAATCTCTGGTTACTGCCCAAAAGAGAATTGTACGGACAATGACCTACTTGAAATAAACAGATCACACAAACGAAAAATTTGCTAAATTGAAAATGTTAAAATTCGAAGATATTGACACCTACTGCTGTGCCCTCTTTGTTTACAAATCTATCAATCACTTGCTTCACAATAATTATTTCCAGCTCCAAAATAATTAGAGATACAACTTAAGGCACCCAGAGCTACTAAGACCACCCCCCTTGCGCTCCTCTCATTCCCAGACCTCCATAAAATATCACGGTGTGATGGTGTGGAACAACTTACCCCCACCCATCCGAGCAAAGACTAGGCTCCCTTCCTTTAAATCATCTCTTAAGAAAGATCTATTTTCTAAATATTAATATTGCTTGTAATACCTGCTATATTTACAGTACCTGCTTTTATTGTACCATCAAAACCATTTTATCGGAAATTATCATGTAAATAGATAAGAAATTACCATTGCAATAAACATATTTGCCAACTAGACATAATAATGACAGCTCTGTCCTCTTGTTCAATCTTATTACTGTACAACCCATGTTGTACTGCTCCCGCATTATACTTATGTTTTTCAATTCCACTGACATTTATGTACATACTTATAATTAAAAAAAATAATTAAACTAGTAATAAATAAATAAAATAAATGAATATTGAAGTGATAACCGTGGAAACATTATGAGATGTTCTTATTACCACCATGCTATTATACTATTTCAGATGTTACTAAATGTTACATAATACTTCGTTGAGATAAATTTATAGTATATATCAGGTGCCTAAAAGAGAGCTCAGGTTCTCAACTGGCTCAGCCATGTTAATTGTGTTATTATTATCAACTCTGTATCTGCGCATTTCTGGCTAAATAAACTGTTTCAACAACCTCAAATTTAATGATATTAGCGGATATACCTTCAAGTTGAGGCTATAATAGCGGATATACCTACGAATTGACGAGAAAATAGCGGCCATAAATCCAAACTGAGGTGATGATAGCAGCTGTACTTCCAAATTGGGGGTGATGATACTGGCTATGCCTCCAAATTGAGGTGATATTAATGTCTATACCTCCGAGTTGAGATGATAATAGCGGCTATACCCCTGAGTTGAGGTGATAATAGTATCTATACCACCAAGTTAAGGTGTAATACCGGTTATACCTCCAAGCTGAAGTGAGAACAACGGCAATACCTCCGAATTGAGGTGACAAAAGCAACCATACCCCTAAATTGTGGTGATAATAGCGGCTATAACTCCAAGTTGAGGTGACTTTAGCGGCTATTCCTCCTCTAAGTTGGGGTGTTAATAGCGGCTACACATCCAAGTTGAAGCAATAAAGGCGGCTATGCCTCCAAGTTGAAGAGATAAATGCGGCTATAGCTCCAAGTTGAAGTGATAATAGCGGCTAAGCCTCAGAGTTGACGTGACAATGAAAGCTATACATCTTAAATGAAGTGATAATAGTGTCTATACTTCCGAAGTGAGGTGACAATGGCTACTGTACCTCCAAGTTGACGTGATAATAACGGTTATACCTCCGAATTGAAGTTAGTTAGGGAAACGAAGTCAAACCCCAAAGGATTCTTCCAAATGTATCAATCTAATACACGAGACAAGATTGGACCAATACAGTCAGATACCGGCGAGCTAACGGATAACGACGGAGAAATGAGCAATAATCTGAACAGATATTTTTCAAATAAGTTATCACCACCGAAAACTTAAACATGATACTCGAGGCACCTACTATATACAGAGATAGTGAAGAAAATAGATTAATGAGATAGTACTGTAGTGACTAGTAACGATGTTAATAAGCAAATAGACAAGCTAAAGACTAATAAGTCATCAGGTCCCGATGAGATATTTGCCAGAGTATTAAAGGAATGTAAGGAAGAGCTTATATGCCCTTCAAATTTGTTTAACATGTCATTGAAAGCGGATGTAGTACCAGAATCCTGGAGGATAGTGAATGTGATACCGATTTTCAAGACGGGAGATAGATCACTATCATCTAACTACCATCCATTCAGTTTAACATCAATTGTAGGTAAATTGCTGGAAGAGATAACTTCAAACTCTATTCGAAATCACTTGGAGAAGCATAAGTTGACCAATGATTCCCAACATGTCTTCACAGGTGGGCGTTCATGTCTGACTAATCTATTAACATTCTTTTTAACTGTTTTCGAAAAGTGGAGGCTCATGGAATTGGGGGAGATATTCTAAAATGGATTCGGGGGTGGTTACAGGACAGGAAACAGCGAGTAAGCATTAATGGCACTAATTCCGATTGGGGTAACGTCACTAGTGGAGTACCCCAAGGCTCAGTACTTGGACCATTACTATTTATTATATACATAAACGACATAGGCGTAGACAGCAACATACTGTAAGTAAATATGCTGATGACTCTAAAATAGGGCAAACCTACAGGAATATCTAAAAAAAATGGCATGGTCTGAGAAATGGCAGATGAAAATTGATATGGACAAATGTAAAGTACTTACTCTAGCAGATGTAAGCAGAGAAACCAGATATCAGATGAACAACGTTGTTATAGAGAAATCCGACTGTGAGAAAGATTTAGGAGTAATGATTAGTGGGAATCTTAAACCTTTCAAAAATGTGTATTTTCCCCAAAACAAGGCTAACAAAGTACTTGGGTTCATGCAAAGGAGTGTTAGTTATCCGAAAACTATATCTTGGTCTTGTGAGACCTCACTTGGATTAAGCTGTTCTGTTCTAGTCACCGTACTATAGAATGGATATAGAACCTCTAGACCGAATTCAGATGAAAAGACAAGACTAATTCCGGGCATTAGGAACCTTGAATACAGAGACAGGTTAAAGCATCTTAATTTGTATTCCCTCGAGACACGTAGAATGGGGAGCGTTGTGATCGAGGTGTTTAAATGGAAGTCAGGGCTCAACAAAGGTGATATAACAAAGGTACTCAAACTATCCAACCCGGAGCAAACTCTTCGCAGTAGTTTTAAATTAGACAAATTTAGATTTAGGCTCGAGATAAGTAAACGTTGGTTTAGAAATATAGTAGTGGATGAGTGGAACAAGTTATCAAACATCACCATTAACTCGAATGCGCTGGATAGCTTCAAACATAGGTTGGATGGATTATGATCAATAGGGGTTGGGTGTAAACGAGACTGCCCAGTATTGGCCAATAGGCCCGCTGCTGTTTCCTCTAATTTTATGTTTTTATGATAGCTGATATACCTTCGAGTTTAGGTGATACTGTAATAGCGGTTATGCCTCCTAGTTGAAGTGATAATAGCGGCTATACCTTCTGTAGGTTATGTTTCTAAGCTACTGTGCCGAGTAGCAACCTTGTATATCAGCTACTGTGCAGAGTAGCAACCTTGTATATAAGCTACTGGGCCGAATAGCAACCTTGTATATCAGCTACTGTGCAGAGTAGCAACCTTGTATATAAGCTACTGTGCCGAGTAGTATTTATATATGTAATTACGTGGCAACACTGCACGTGTTATGTGGCAACATTGCCCCGAGGTTGCCATATGGCAATGCAGCCTCAGTCTGTCTCTCTGGGTCGTGCAAGTCACACGCTAGTCACCACTTGTATTTCTCCTATCCGTTAATAAATGGACTTCAGTGTTACCCGGTGTTTCCCTACCCATCACTGCCTTCTTCAGGGAACACTTGGAACCTTCATGGCGCAGTGAGTAGGATTTTTGGACTTAGATGTGTCGAGAGCAATGCCGAGACAGTTACGTCTGCTGGTTGATGTGGGTGTCGACTCTTACTGTGTTGCTTTGTGTTTCTCCGCGACATGCAGTGTTGCGCCGTCACAGTGCGTTTTAGTGACGGTGGCAGTGTTAGTGTCAGTGTATTAGTGTGTCTAGAGCTGAGAGTTGAGCCTTGGCCTGTTTTTTGTGGTACCCACGGAGCACGCAGGCGTACACCCTTCTCGTGTGACATCCAGGGAGACACTAACGTTCTCAACTCCTCCGCGGCGCCAGCCACCCACATTAAGGCCACCACGATCTGCTCTCTCAGACACACACACACACACACGCATGTACGCACGCACTCACGGACAGAACAGTGGACTCTATGCGTTATTTCTGCGCTGTATACGTCATATATATGTGGTTCGAGCTGATGAGGCGCCTCTTTATATACTAAACAGCGCAGTTCAAGCATACTAAGATGGGCGGTAAGAAGGGACATCGTCAAGATGGGAGACACGACTCCCCACCTTCTCCTCTACCGGGAGCAGATGGAGCTTCTCCTCCACCTCCAGCGACGGACATTGCCAAAATTCTGAGGTGGATGGACGACAGGGACGAGAGACACAGAAATGGAACTTCAGAGGGAGGAGATACGAAGAGAGGAGGAAAAGGCGGGCTTTGATGCAATATTGGCGACCCTGGCATTAACCCACCCTCCCTTACTAGCAGGTTTCGCGCAGGCGCCAGTACCCTCCCTCCTCCACCACACCAGCATCCTCCAGGTACTCTTGCTACTCCAACAGCTCCCAAGGCATCTGTTCAACCCCCACCCGCCCTCTCACCAGACGTCACGTTTCAGCTTTTTTCGTGAGTGGAGGCGGCGGTGGACAGATTACTCCACGATGGTGGACCTTGATAGTATGCCTCAAAACAAACAGCTCATCCAACTGCGGATGTGTTTGTCGCTGGAGACCCAGAGAGTTTTGGAGCACATGTTGCAAGTGCCTACCGATTCTACGTCTTCAGTGACGGATGTGCTGGACCTTTTGCGGGAGCACGTTAAGGGTCGGAATATCGAGGCTTTGCGTCGCCGCGCCTTCACCAGCTGCAAGCAGGGGGAGAATGAATCCTTTGACGACTTTTTTGTAAGTTTGAAGAGTTTGTCGGAGGAGATCGACGTCTGCAAGGCGCACAGCAGGGAATGTGAGGAAGCCTGGATCAAGCACGGGATCTTGACAGGTGTCAGGCAAGAAGAGTTTGTGCAGCGACTCATCCCCTTAGACGCTTCCTCCACACTCCAGGTGGTAGTGACTGAATGTGGGTCATACGAGGCCACCAAGTCCGCCACCTCTGCCTTACGGGCCCCACCTGCTGTGAGAGCTCTCTCACAGTACAAGAAGGGTAAGATGGCGGCCAACAACGTGAAGGCTGCTGCACGTCCTTCCATGTCTCTGCCTAGTGCTTCCCGTGGCAGCTGTGGAAAGCAGCATGGCCCCAAGACATGCCCGGCCGCCGACGCACTGGGTCGTGGATGTGACCGTAAGGGCCACTGGTCTAATACAAACAGGTGCCCTGCATGAGGCCACAAGTGTCAGGCCTACGGTCGCTATGGACACTACGACAAGTGCTGCCGCCAACCCAAGCCCAAAAGCCCAATTCAAGGAGGAAAGCAGCTCACTTCCCTCGGGGTGGTTCGCACGCAGCCCCCTTCAGATGGCCCACGCAGTCCCAAGCAGCAGCCGAGTCACATCAGGAGAGTGAAATTGTCCACACGCCGCTGGGCTACCCCTTCCCCTACCATCCGCGTCGCCGTCACACACGGTGATGTGTCGGGTCACATCGAGGTGATACCGGACACCGGCGCTGATACTATGGGTGATAGGCCTGAAGCACCTCCAGAAGCTGGGCCTCACCAAACGCGACCTGGGACCACCGCCGCAGCTGCAGTACTACAATGCGAACGGTTCCCAGATGCCGGACGCTGTGGGCTCCTTTCAAGCGGAGATTACCTACGGCGACAGGTCGTGTCACGGATGGATGGGCGTGCAGCCTACTCTCGCTACACCCTTGTTGTCGTGGGAGCACTGCAAGGAGTTAGGCGTGGTGCCCAGAGACTTTCCGTAGCAGATCTCAGCTGCTCGGTACACCGCCAGCAGGCTGCGTGGGTCAACGAGCGATGCAGCTGCCGCACAGAGCTGCCCAGAAGTCCACTCCGCCCCGCCTCCACCCAAGTCACAGCCGCTTCCTCTTCACAGCGAGACGTCTCCTTCAGCCGCAAGGGCCTACTTCCTGAAAGAGTACTCGAAAGTGCTGGTGACGAAGGAGGCCCTACGGACCGCGCCACTGAAGGCTATGGTGGGTCCGCCTATGAGGATACACCTGAGGGAAGATGTGCAGCCGTTTGCCATACACACTCCCCGGTTGATTCCTCTCGCCTTCAGGGATTCAGTCAAGAAGGAACTGGATTCCATGGTGGCCCAGGGTGTCATCGTACCTGTTGGTGACGACCCGTCCCCTTGGTGCCACCCTCTAGTCGCTGTGGCTAAGACTAACGGTGGAGTGCGTATTACTACCGACTTGTCTAAGCTGAACAGCCAGGTGTCCAGTCCCGCCCACCCTTCACCCACACCTTTTGCAGCTATACGGAGTGTGGACCCGAAGGTAAGGCACTTTTCGACAATGGACGCCCTCTGTGGTTACTGGCAGATCCCACTGAAGGAGGATCAGCCACTGACCACTTTTATCATGCCTTACGGACGCTTCCGCTACTGCCGTGGCCCTATGGGATTCGCTGCTACGGGGGACGCCTTCTGTCTCCGTGGTGACATGTCACTTCAAGGCGTGACCAACTGCGTGAAGGTAGTGGATGACGTCCTCCTCTACGATGAGGACTACCTGACGCATCTTCGCCGCATCGACGAGGTACTGACCAGGTGCAGAACGCACGGCATCACTCTGAATGCCGAGAAGTTCGTCTTGGCCGCACCTGCAGTGTCTTTCTGCGGCTACCGACTTTCAAGGGATGACATTACTGCGGACCCGGAGAAAGCTCGCACCATAGCGGGCATTGCCAAACCTGCCAACTTTACGGATCTCAGGTCTTTCATGGGCCTGGTGAACCAGCTGGCAGAATTTTTTCCTGACACCTCCGCCGCTGCCGGGCCTCTCCGCCCCCTAATGAGCCCCAAGAGGACTTTCACGTGGACCCCTGACCACGACCTCGCCTTTCATAAGGTGAAGGAGGCCCTGTCAAGTCCACCTATCCTCGTTACTTTCGACCCAGCGCTCCCCACCGTCCTCCAGACAGACGCCTCGCGCCTGTACGGGGTTGGTTACGCCCTTCTCCAGGATCACGGTGGAGGGAAGCACCGGCTCGTACATTGTGGCTCTCTCTTCCTCACCGATGCTGAGTCTCGCTATGCTACCATCGAGCTGGACCTCCTGGCAGTGGTATGGGCCTTATCGAAGTGCAAGTTTTACTTGATTGGCCTACAGCACTACGACCTCCTCACAGACCACAGGCCTTTAGTCCCCATTCTTAACCACTATTCGCTGGACGCCATCGAGAACCCCCGCCTCCAGCGCCTGAAGGAGAAGATTTTGGCCTTCGTCTACACCCCGGCTTGGCGTGCAGGTAAGGAGTTGTGCATCCAGGATGCCCTCTCCCACTCCCCGGTCAGCCGCCCGACACCTGAAGACCAAATGCTCAGCACCGAGGCCGGTTTCTCCGTCAGCAACATCGTCACTTTGCAGGCCGTACAGTCCCTCACTAGCACCCAGGCCTCAGTGTCGCCACCCGACAGCGATCAAGCCCTTGAGGAACTACAGACCGCGGCACGCGACGACCCAACCTCGCAAGGACCAATAGCTCTGTATATAATGCGTGTTCACGCGCTAAAATGACCTAGTATATTTTACTAATGTCTCATTGTCCATGGGTTTTCTTTCAGTCTGGATGTGAGTTTTCTATTTTGTCTACCTGCCAGTTCAACAGGACTGCTAACCATCCTCCCAGCAACTCATATGCCATTCCAGACCCACAGCCTATACTTATGGTGCAAGACCTCAGTCCAATACATACAAGTCAGGCAGTCAAGCGTTGGTTTGAGGGTCCCCCGCAGATTACTCTATTGGACTGGCCCCCTAAAGCAGCAGATTGTAATCCAATAGAAAATCTATGGGCTCATATGGTTGTTGAATAGGATGTTGAGGAGAAAACGAGTGAGGCAGTGAGGAGACATGCACATAATGTGTGGGAGGGAGTAAGGACGAGGCCAACATCTGCAGAAATCTGGTAGATTCCATGCCCACCAGATTGCATGAAGTTATAGCAGCAGATGGAGGTTGGACACGGAATTAATCTGTGATCAAGAATTATATCTCCGCCCACGACGGTGCCTTATAGGGGGGGGGGGGGTAGTTAGCTCTCTGGTGTAACCTCGTTGGGGCCACATAGACTTCGTTTCCTAACTCTCGGGAATTTGTCCAGGTATTTTACTATGTGGTTTTACGTCACTTCACATAAATATGCTTACAAAATCTATGCATTAATATGCATAACTCTTGGGAATCTGCCCAGACATTAATTATATGCTACATACTATAATAATCACATAGATATGTTTGCAATGTTTATGCATAATAAATGTGAAAAATATTTTTGGGGTTTCAATTAACCAATAGTCATGCCTACAATACAATCTTGATGCTCTAAGTGCATGTATGAGTTAAATAACGATTAAAAAAATCCACATTATTTTGGTAAATAAAGAAAAGAAAAGCAAGCACTCAGCCATATGGATATAGTTACACGGAAGAAGGGAAATAAGGATGAACCATGGTTTTGATGGAAACAATGTGCTCTGGGACGATGCTCACAATGACGAATGGGAAAAACCTCTTTACGAAACATCTTACCTACTAAGGATGAAGCTTAATGTTACAGAACACACACATACACACACAGACAGTGTAACTTTGTGTGACGCGTTGTAAGACTTGGGGTGGCTTTGAGCGAACCATACACTTGATATTACATTTTATGAATCCTTCCTGTCCATGATTTGCAACAATAACTGAAGGGTAAAAGTAACAATATTATACTAATAAAACTGTCATGTATTGATATTATGACTAGTTACCAAGATGCAGAGCACGATGAACATAACATGATAATGATAGTGAAGCCTAGAAGGGTTCATATCATAACTTGTGTGTTCGTGCATATGTTGCCCCGTGAGAGTTACCGTGGGCCTCCATGTGCCCAGGTCGGATGGTCAAAGTATTACACTATACTATAAGTCTGTCAAATGAGGAGTGACTGGTCCACAGGCAATTTAAGGTTTTTGAAATATGTTGTTAAATTAAACACGATTTTTCATATAGTTATGCGAATGATGGGAAGCATCGTGGTCTGGCACACACACACACACACGTTGTGTGGAGTCACTGGGTGGTTTGGAAGTGTTTATTTCCATTCATACTTTCGTAACTACAACCTATGGTATTTTTTCTTCCTGTTCATATATAATGAAGATAATGCAGAGTATCAAATGACATATACAATATTTATACATAATGTCATCTATACAGACGTACTATGACTGTGTGTTCGTGCGTGTGTTGCCTCGTAATAGTTAGAGTGGGCCCCGGTCCAGAAAGGACACTGTTCTAACCTCCAGTACCGACCCAGGTGGGCTAGAGATTATGGTTTCCGAGTGTACCTCAAACAGGCAATCCCGGGCGTGACACATGCCTTGCAGAAATCGGAATTTATATTTGTATATATATATATATATATATATATATATATATATATATATATATATATATATATATATATATATATATATATATATATATATATGCAAGTAAATCACTGTAGGTACGAGTAATCTAGGTATATGCTCATAACCACAAGGAAAGAAGAAAACACGAAGTTCCCAAGCGCTTGGGAACTTCGTGTTTTCTTCTTTCCTTGTGGTTATCAGCATATATATATATATATATATATATATATATATATATATATATATATATATATATATATATATATATATATATATATATATATATATATATATTTATATATATATATATTATTGGAATATACGAAAAAAAATACATAGTGCAACACATTACTATATTTTCATCCTGTGCACAGCGCAAGGTACTACTTTTCCACCTGCTCTAGTGATGGAATACCCTACAACGGAACTTCCGTTTGGCACAGTCACCATTGACTTGTTACAACTTCTGAGGAATCACCAAGGATCTCTGTACGTATTGATGTGTGTCGATCATTTCTCCAGATTTGTGATTTAAGTCTCACTGCAGGATAAATCAACGGAATCTGTGGCTCACGCACTTGTTATGCATCTCATATGCCCTGTTGCTACGCCCAAGGTTCTTCTCTCTGACAACGGATTAGAGTTCAAGAATCAACTTTTAGCAAAAATATGTCTGCAATATAGCATCCTACAAATCAAGCCTCCACAACAAGCACTCTACAAATCAATTATCACAGCGAGCAATCTACAAATCAAGCCTCCTCGATGAGTGCCCAACAAAGCTTCATCACAGCTTTTCATCCACAGGCAAATAGCCTTGTTGAAAGAACCAATCGTAAAATCCTTGAGATTCTTCGTTATCTTGTAAATCCAATGCACAATGCATGGTAGGATGGGTTTACTTCATGTCGCAACCTCTATCAGCGGGTCGATCAATAGCTCCATTCACGGGCAAATCACCCAAATATACTGTTTATGGCACAGACAAAAGTTATACCTTATGACATACTTCCAGGCAAATCTCGCTCTGTCTTCAGTACGGACGATTTCGCTACTTAGCAAATCAGCGTCTTCACAGACATCCATGGTCAAGTGCGGACACATTTAGCAGCGTCACACTCTGAAATGAATTACAAGAAACACAAACAGGCTAAGCCTACAACACTATAAATAAGCGACTCTATCATGGTTAGAGAACCTGAACGGATCACCCAACTTTCGCTAAAATTTTTAGGTCCATCCCTGATTATTGCAAGGGAAAGGGGGCCCCAGATTAAAAAAAATTGGAGCCAAACACAAATCTCAGATGTAGCACATGCGGCCAGACTTAAAAGGGTACACCTAGAGTTCCTACATAGGAATGTCAACGATATCCCGGACACATCTGCTCAAACCGCAAACACATCAAGTACACCAGCTTTATCTAATGATTATCGTTTAAAATTACGCTCTGCAAACCAATAATGAATTTTTTTTATCTACAATTTCTAAATTATAACCAGTGACAAGCTCAAAGAAAAACATTAATACCAGTGACAAGCTCATTGAAGAACATTAAGACTAATGACAAGCTGATTGAAGATCATTATTACCAATGACAAGCTCATTGCTGCTTTAAAATACACGGGCTTATGACGCGTGGATTCCACCTCTTGCTAGTACACACTCTTCATTTAACCTCTATTTTGTATGCCACAATTCTTGGATCTTTTTCTCCTTTAACTAGAAGCAATGCTACTGCATATTATACTTCTTTTGTAATTTACAGTCCAATGTTTTCACCGCATGACAAATGAAACCTTTCCTAATATAGTGTAGGTTATGACACACTTGTGACCCTCGATAAACTAACTGAACATTAGTAGTGCCTGATCACTTCTCATTTGTTTTAGCAATGGCTGATTCTAAGGTTATGATATCTCAGTGTAAATCGTCATATCTATATCTGTATGTATGTCCAGCCTCTGCATTCACGTTATAGAGAAATCCGATTGTGAAAAATGTTTAGGAGCAATGATAAGTAGGAATCTTAAACCAAGAAAGCAATGTGTATTTGCTCGAAGCAAGGCTAACAGAGTACTTGGGTTCATACAAAGGAGTGTTAGTTATAAGACTAGCGAGGCTATTCTAAAAGTATATCTTACACTTGTGAGACGTCAATTGGGTTATGCAGTTCATTTCTGGTCACCATACTATGGAATGAATATAGAATCCCTAGAAAAAATTCAGAGGAGAATGACAAGACTAATTCCGGGCATGAGGAACCTTGAGTACAGAGACAGGTTAAAGCATCGTAATTTGCACTCCCTCGAGAGTAGCAGAGTAAGGGGCGATATGATCGAGGTGTATAACTGGAAGTCAGGGCTAAACAAAGGTGCTATAACAAAGGTACTCAACTATCCAACCAGGAGCGAACTCGTAGAAATGGTTTTATATTAGACAAATTTTGATTTAGGTGTGAGATAGGTAAACATTGGTTTGGAAATAGAGTAGTAGATGAGTGGAAAAAATTACCAAACATCACCATTAACTTGAACACGCTAGATAGCTTCAAACATAGGTTGGATGGATATATGAGCGACAGGGGTTGGGTGTAAATGGCACTGGACAGTATGGGCCAATAGGCTTGCTGCAATTTTCTCCATTCTTTTGTTCATATGTTTATTCCTGTTGCAGAAGAAATACGCAAACTGGCACTCATACAAACGGCTGCTCACACAGTGCTTACACAATGTGTTTATACTCCTAGTTCCACGAATACTGTGTTTCATGCACATCTTCATCGTGTGTGATTTTTTTCCTGACCAGTCCTGTGTCTTTTTACTATGTCAGGATGGTGGTAAGTACTGCATAGTTCAAGGTTATTATTTTATTATATGGTTTCAGACTATTATGAATTCATCAGCAGTAGTGCCGTCATAATCTTGCCAGCCCATCTTTTATTTTTTTCCTTTAATTTGATTTAACTTCAGATCAGATATCTTTATTCCTTAAATGTTAGTATTGTTCCCAGCAAACACAATCAAGTTTCTGTCAATTTAACCCCCTTTTACTTATCTCAATGAAACACAAACCCCTTAATTTTAAGATATTATTTGTATATGGGTTTTTGTGATTCCCAGCTATGTTCTACCAACTTTCAGTCTCATTTTATCAATTTATTGTATGTTTTGATATTACAGACATGTCATTTCGAAAGTTGCAATTGTACAAGTTACAGTCCTGTTACATAAGGCATTTAAGGCTAGGAATTTAGACTATCAACCCCCGATTGTAGATTCCTCAGTTAGGCTACAGTACATTTTATCTTTTATAACATTGATAGACATCCATAGGTATTATGTTGTACTATGTGGTTAGTTTACTCCTCCGGTGAACTCGGAGGGTGGTGGCCAAGTAATGTATTAGCCCCTGTCTAACAGACAGTAATACTTGTATAAATGTGGGTTACACACATTAGGTTTAAATAATTACATCACCCACGGTAACTTTCCTATGCCCTCACACCTTGACCACAGAGTCATCAATTAAGTTGCTGGCCATCGCCAGTTCGACTCCCATATCTGAGCCACTGAGACGTGTGCTTTAAGAAGCTAGTTTATGCTCAAGTTTCATCTCTTATTTACGCTCACAGTTCATAGCGTTAAATATGGTGATATCCCAGTCATTGTACAATAGTTATTTTCTTAATTAATGGAGAAAAGACCACTTGGGCTTGAAAACTTAACCCACAAACATTTATGAATGCAACTTCCAGTTAACCTCTAATTAGTGATTCCACAGGTAACTGGAAACTGCAACAAGATGTTGGGAGATAGTGCTCATACCTACATAGGAAGGTGAGAGATAATTTCTATATATCTCTATCAGCATATAGATGGACAGTACTTGTATAAATGTGGGCCAAGTACATGTTATCATTATATACTGTACACTATCCAGATTAAACAGAATAAGGGCGAAGATTCATATTTCACCTTATCCTGTCATTTTGCACACAGGCACTCATTGCTTATCTCATCACTTTTTGTAACATTTCAAATGGCCTTCAAATCTTCACCACGAACCAATAAACTTTTAGAGTTCGCATTTAAGTTACCGGCGTTCAAGCCAGATTTAGATTGTATCTCACACCTATCAGATGTGTGACTTATGGCTCTAGCCCTGAGCCGAATATATTTTCTCATAGCCGTGTTTTGTTTAATCAGCAAACCAGTCCAACAATTTCTGACAAGATATAACCATATTTTTATAATAAATGTAAAAAGGTTTTAAGTGTTCACTTTGAGCATTAACACTCTGAGACAAACACAAACATAGATTACTTATTACTCCTAGGGATACTACAGTAACAGCAAGTAATATGTACAATCAATAAAACAAGGAGTGAAGTCAGCAGAGCAGCGACCAGGCTTCATCAGATTCAAAATGTAACAGTGGTGATGATTACAAACTCTTATAATTCTCCACCACAAAGTTACATTAAATTATTACCAGGTGGATTTTCAACTATCCATGACCGGTACACTATATCTCCATAGGAAGGTGGGGGATAGATTTTATACTTCCATAGGATGGTGGGAGATAGTGTATATACCTCAGTAGGAAGGCTTGAACAATCAATAGTAATACCATCTCCTAACCAGACTACCGTCATGATCGCCGTTTTCCCAATCAGGTTGGGTTATGTTAAATTCAGTTACGATAAAAAAAAAATTATAAAAATCACAGATAAAAACAAGTTATATAATTATTATAAAGCTAATCAGAATATATGTTAACATGGCACTAGCGAAGCTAGGAATGAGAAGAGCGCCCAGCCTGGCTAGTTAAGCAATTTTCGTGCATACCCATTATTAGCCAGAGGAGAGCAGAGAATTAAAGAGCTCTCAGACCTCTACACCAGACGCCCAGACTAGCGAGGTTCACTTCCTTCTACATTTCGTTTAACACAAAATAAGTGGGTGCTTCACTGATAATAATAAACAGTAAAATAAATAAAAACCTAGGAAATAAATACACAGTAAAATATGACATATTTTAGAACCTAGAAAATTCAGCGGACAGGAAAGAGGTTGGATGATTGAAAATTATACATATACTGTAGAGTCCAAAGGGACGGGCAACTATGAAATACATCACTACCTAGTGAAATATGGCCAGTTAGGGGTGGTATGGTTACAACACATTGATGATTAACTCATCGATACACATTAGGGTGTGTCAATTTAGGGGGTGAACTGGCTAAATTGAAAATCGAGTAATTTGGTAGCAATTTATTGTAGTCTTTAAGCATGCAAAACAATATTCTGGCATAAATTTTTTTTTATAATAAGTCCTACCTACATCAAATGGATTTTTAAATGTACATATTTGTGAATTTATAACATAACCAGCGTTTGCACACATGTTACTGTTTCAAGTTTCAAATTATTATATTTTATTATCCGTAGTCTATTTGAAGTAACCAATGCCTTCATACTCTCTTTGCTTTGGTTTCTTGTCATCAGTAGTCTGCTTGCTATTTGTGCTTTGATGTAACCTTCTCGCCTCTCGTGGCTGTAAACATGGCCCGCTGCTTCTGTGACCATTTTCACACATCTCTCCACACTTTGAGTGTGGGAAGGCCACTTCGGCACCTGCATTGGAGTCTCTTTAAGGTTTCTCAATTCTTGGCTAGTTAGACTTGTTGTCAATGGTGGCTCTAAGACTTCCAAACTCAAGTCAACCAATTCTGACAATTTGATGGCATTGACGTTTATTGGGGGAACTTTTCTTGAATGAAACGAACAGTCTCCCAACTGGTCGTCATCTATTAGCGTTCCTCTAATCTTTAGAATGACTTCTACAGCCTCGGTTCGGAGATTGGTACATTGACTGCAAAGCATTGCTTGCAAAATTGCTTCTGATCGAGCATACCAAGCGGACCTTCTTGCCACAGGTAACACGATGTCCCTCACTACCTTCCTCTGTGTTCTTACTAGCTGCAATTGAAACAAAAGGTGATTGGGCCCATCCACACACATAGGATTAAGTTTCACACTAAACCACTGGGGAAGATAAACTCCAATAATAAATTCAACAATTAACCTCAAATTCTTCAGCACTTTGCCCTTCAATTCGTGTTTGGAAATCCAAATCCTGCTGAAACGAAGAGCTGTAGTTAACCAACGGCTGTGACTGACAGGTCCAATCTCCAAGAGAGCCAATGACTGAGGCACTTCTCCTGATCTTATTGCTTGGGCAATACGATAAGCATAGGATTGATCTGTGCTGAGATCTTTGATGACTCCTTCAGACAACGCCGGAAGGGGAGGGCCAACTTCGACCTTTGGAAAGGTTGTATTTATTTCTAGTTGTGTTGCTTCATCCAGCATGATGCCAAGGGGACCTGACCACTTGTTGTTGCTCTTTGTAGGACCATCAAGTTCCTGGATGAGATGACGAAGAGGTAGCTCGCCTGTATGTAAATCACATACAATCCAAACAAGTCTTCTTCCTAGTTTTTTCTCTAAATGCGTCATTACACCCCCCTGCCATCCGGTGTTCACTGCAGTTGAATCTCCACCAACAGCCTGCAGTGAACTGCCAAGTCCTCTCTCCTGAACCCAACATAAAATATGATCAGCAATGACCTCTGCATGTTTCTTCCCTTCTACTTCAGTTTCGGGAGCAAAGTGAAACAAAAACCGACCACCAGGCTCAGAACAGACAGAGTAGTGTTCTTCTTTGATGAGACCTGGAAACTTTCTGTTCACTCCCTCTACTTCTAGCAAAACTTTTGTGTCATCTATTCTTCCATCAAACAAAAGACAGGAGAGCCCTCCCTCGCTTAAATCTTTTTCATGCTGATCAGATATTTCCTTCATTATTTTTTCTTGTGCTCTTCTAATTTTATTATGATCTATCACCAAAGATACATCCTCTCCGCTGATGAGGCCTGCATCTATCCAAGCGGCAGTTGCAATTTCTGCAGCCTCACGAAGTCCAGCATGGTGGCGAATACTAGCTAAAGCAATGTTTGAAATATTTCTTGTGTTGTATTTCATTTTCTTTGGTAAAGGTTCAGATGGCTCTTTGGAACTATCATCTGATGTTGCTTCCTGTTCATCAGAAGAACTATCAAAGAAGTGATAAACGTCTTGACACAGCTCTTCCTCTCTTTGGATAGCTTCTTCACTCTTCATTTTCTTCTTTTGTTCCCTCTCTCGGATTTGTTCTCTCTTCTTGGCATTAGCAATCTGCTTCTTTGTTTCTGAATAATCTATTGAACCCATTTGCATACTTCCTTGACCTTCTGCCTTTGTCCTCTGTGCCTTTATAAATTCAAGCTCTAAAACAGGGATCTTCTTTTCACGAGGACAACCACAATCAATGTGGGAATTATTTTCTCTCTTACCTGAGTGAGAACAGTTAGATTCAGAACATAATTGTATGGAGCACTTGCAGGTCAAAATGTCAAACAGAGTATCAAGTGTGTGCAGAAATTCATTTTTCCTGGCCAAGTTTCCTTTACTAAGTGATGTTTCAACTGCTTTGTGCCATAATTTCGTTAGTTTTAGCTCAATAGTGCGACACTGATTAATCACAGGTGGTTTGAATAGTGCATTAGCTTTTGTCCATTGATGCAGAAGAGGGACTATCATGTCATTTATAAGTTCTTTATCTGTATAGTTCCTTCTGTCCTTTGCATTTTTTTCTCGAAGGAGTAACCCTAATCTTAGCATGTCTCTCACTGTTGGAAGTTCTGATACAGGAAGCTCCTTCCCTTTACCAACTAGCAGGCTCAAGTGGGTTGACAACTGACTTCTTGTCTTCAATTTTGACATCTTCACACTATCTGACAAATAGAAAAATATTTCAATGTTTCATAATTCAATTGTTGTTTCAAAAAATATCAATTTGTTTATCAAAAATGCTGTAACAGAAATAACATAATAATTTCTTAGAACATAATGTTTTATACAATGATATAAGTAACTGCGACAATCAATATGCCCTACTTACAATAATTAAAATGTAGAATTCGTCTGGTAGAGTAGGTGCAAGTGCAATGAGAGCAAACCACCGTCTATGATATCTAGAAGGAGAGTGAGCCGGGCGCCTTATCCTCACGCTTGGTACAAGTCAAAACAAGAATTAAACTGTCCCACACGGAGAGCCTGTTCATGTTCATGTTCTGACATGCATATTGTACACAAGCTATAGAACCATAAAATACTCCATAATCCATATGCTTACATGAGATTAGTTAATATCAAGTGAATAATTCTAATCAAGTCTCATTAATTTGTTGAAATACTGATATTTGAAACTTTAAGGTATAATTGATGTAGGTGAGGGTTATTTCAATTCATTTTTGTTTGCTAATCTCAAGTTTAGACATAAAGAGGCACAATATTTTGACTACCAAATTTGATTTTTAACATGTTGACAAAATTGACACACCCTAATACACATGGAGTCAGCATGGCGGCACTGCTACAGCTGTAAAGTTAAATGTTCATTCTGCAACTAGGACGACTGGGGACATCCCACCTGGTGACTGGCCATAGGATTAAAAAAGGTAGCTTTTGGGTCAGGAGATGAGTGCTCTATCCACTCGGCTGCCACACCCATGAAATACGATATTTCTAAACAAAATTATAACTTCAACTTGGGGACAGTGATAAGTCACAGGTGGCGCCTGATCTTGACCAGTCTGTGTGATCATCAACAAGATGTTCAGATTTACTTAAATTAACATGTTTTGACTCCGTAGTTATATAGTTGTGATATGAGTGAGAACTTAAAATCTTTTATAGACCTTGCCATGGAATTATGAAGTTTTGCTGACCAAGTCATAAGGAAAAAATTCTGTTCACTTAGTCATTATTGAAAGCTTCACACTGACACAATATTTCTTGTTTTCGTCTTCCAGATATCACATTTACCTAGAGTGAAGACACTGACTCACAGTTGTCTAGGAATGAATCAGAGGTTCACTTTTGACATGCCCTGGTGATACTGACCTGGAAAGTGATCTGGGAGTCTCGGAGGGCGTAGTGGTGCCGGAGAAGCTGTACATGTTGGCCACACCCGATGCTGTAGAGGAACAGTGCATCTGGTAGAGTGGACCTGTCAATACACGGAGACCGGAGGTCAGAAAGAGAGAGAGAGAGAGAGAGAGAGAGAGAGACTCCAGCTAATTATTATATTAAATCAGAAAATAATTATTAATATATCTACAGGGTATAACATGAACATGGTTCATCCAAGAACAACATTGGACCTGTCGAAATAAGCGACATCTCCTCAAAACAAATCAAGAAGATAGCAACCCACACAACGACTTCACGGCGACTTCAACCCACGCCAGACGCGGATGACGACCTCCCTGGTTCAGGCCAAAATCAGCATAATCGTAGCTTCGACATGGCCAGCGACACCGTAAATCTCCGTGACTCTAAGTCATGGAATCCTAGCGACGACAACGACCATCGAGCTGCAACTATAGCCAGTGTGGTTGCGACTGGGTGATGGTGGCTTACTCCACACAGAAACGAGACCTTCGAGCTGTGGCGCCATTCAATGACTTTGCCATGCAGGTCCAGGACCTGAACATCTCCCTGTACACGGCTGATAGAAAGTTTGAGGGCTTGCCATAACTGATAGGTAGATTTTCGAAGGTTTTGCTAAAATGTTTTGGCCCCCAATAATGACAAAATTCGACCAAGCACCTCAAGTGACACCCAAGCTATAGTATCCGAAATGACAGTCGTTAGCAAGATGGAAATTGTCCTACATAATGTCCTACACTGGAACTTTTTAGTAGATGCAACGAATTGTCTAACCTATACTATCAATTAGACCCAGACATTAATCTGCTAAATAGTACCGGCATAAAGTATGAAAGTAAGGTGAAGAATTTTGACAACGCTATATCCCAAAGGAACATGACAGGTGAGCTGAGCGACGGTGTCGCTGTGGCCGTCTGGTTACGGCTGAGTCACAGATTGTTGCTGGGCTTCGAGGATTCAGTTCTAAAGTGCAGATGGAGACCACCAGAGGACCCGTTATCATATGCACGATGTACCTACCTCCTAGACGTCTTTACTTACTCGAACACGCCTTCAACCAGCTGCTGCGCCACAAAAAACTGACATACATCACATGGGAATTAAATGTGCGCCATGCCATACTCGGACACGGTAATGAGGACCCCAGCAAAGGAAAGCGGCATTAGGTAGTAGTAGGTAGTAGGCAGCTATCAAACAGGGAGGTACTACCGCCTGGGAAGATATTGGAAGCATAATGTGTTGTCTAATGATAGACCCTGCTGCCATATGGCATCACAAAAATTGTGACCAAGTCCTAGGTTGCTGAGCTGACTTTCCGCCTCATTTACACGCAATTGTAGGGTCTCAATTATTTTTTTTACTTTGACAACACAAAATACATAATGTACATATCGTATCTCATTCTTGATTCATTTTTTTCGTTTTGTATTTTTTATGGTTATTATTATTTTTATTATTTATTTTATTTTTATTATTTTGTTATTAATTTTATTAATTATTATAATAATAATAGTTGTTATTATTATTATTATTATTATTATTATTATTATTATTATTATTATTATTATTATTATTATTATTATTATTATTATTATTATAATATCTTCGCCCCCAAGGCCCTGATGTGGGTCAGTGACTTGTGCCCGGGTGGGCTAATCCCCGTTAAAAAAAAAAAAAAAAAAAAAAAAAAAACTCTGACCAGATTTCCCGACATAAATCTCGCGTGCCCACAACACCAGACATAATCATCTCTAACAACGAGGCCGTCCTGAACAGGCACCTTCCCGCGCCGGACCCATCTGCACCAGCGACCACCTACCAGTCTTCGTGACGAGAGCATCCAGCTCCATTATAATCCCCACCAAAATCAGGTCAAATTTCGGACAGGCAAACTGGGACTCCTTCAAGGAGTCTTTAAGTCTCAAGCAGAGGAGGAACTTGGAAGGGGGCAGCCCCAATGACATCGACGACGCGGTCGAGCAATGGTACAGTTCATTAATGTGATAACGGAGGCGAGCAGCAGCAACATCTGGACCACGACCCACAGGACCATTTCCCACCTTCAGACTAGTCCTCAGCTGAGGCAGCTTAGTGTCCAGAACGATCACGTGAGACAGTTAGCCAGTATCCGCGGGTGGATGCAAGAGCTGAGGGACCGGTACAGAGAGCTACGGACAGACATCCAACACGAAAGCAAACGTCTACAGGAATAAAAACGAGCCGCCTTAGAGTGGGATGCAACCAACAACTAACGCGATTCTAACGTGATGCTATATGTAGTGATGATGGGTGGTGATATATGTAGTGATGATCTATCTATCTACAGTATATAAAGCAAAGAAGTATGTCTGTTTGTGTGTGGTGTGTTTGTTTGTGTGTCCGCACTAAAATCTCAGAAACTACTTTACTGATCTGTAGTGATGATGGATGGTGTTATATGTAGTGATGATGAATGGTGTTATATGTAGTGATGATGGATGATGTTATATGTAATGATGATGGTTGTTGTTATATGTAGTGATGATTAGACGATCTATCTATATAAAACAAAGAAGTGTGTCTATTTATGTGTGTGTGTGTCCGTACGAGAATCTCGGAAACTATTTTACCGATCTGTAGTGATGATGGATGAAGTTATATGTAGTGATGATGGATGTTGTTATATGTAGTGATGATGGGTGGTGTATGTATGTAGTGATAATGGATGGTATTATGTGAAGTGATGATGGATGGTGTTATATGTATTGATGATGGATGATGTTATATGTAGTGATGATGGGTGGTGTTATTATATGTCGTGATGATTAGACAATCTTTCTATATAAAACAAAGAAGTCTGTCTGTTTGTCTGTGTTTCCGCAGGAGAATGTCAGAAATTACTTTACCGATCTGTAGTGATGATGCAGACAAGGTTTAGATAGGTCGGAGAAGAAGTTAACAATAGCTAACAGAGGATTTATTGCAGGGATTCTGTAGAGCCCACGCGGTCGAGTTGAGCAGTTTGAGGGGTGGAGTGGAGTGAGCTGTCTGTGTTGACCACTGGTTAGAGAAGTTTTAACTGGGACAGCCCGAAGGAACGAGTGTTCCTGACAACTAACTAAGTGGGACCAGCGTCCGCCCTCGGTTGACGATCATTTGGGGTCACCAGTTCTCCCCCACCATAATTCACAATACCACATATCTTCAGTCAGTTTAGTAAAAACTCTTACTAACGGAAAAATAGAACCCCCCTCAGCTGGGCAGGTTTCATTGGCTGACTGGCCCTCTCTCTCTTCCGGTTCATGGATGTTCTGAGCGTAAAACTGAGGCAGTCTGAGTGAATGAACGGTCACACACTGAGACCAGGAGTCTAGTGGGTACTTAGAGACATTTTATCTCCCCAGTTTGGGTGTGTTCTGAGTTTGTGTGACGCATGTTACGAGAAATGGTGGTAAGGTGTGTGTAGAATTTCCCAAGTCCAAGTGTGAAAACAGCGCCCCTCATGGTTGATTTTCACACGTGAGATGCTAGAATTTCTATCCAGAGTTGTGAAGGGCTTGTTAGTGCCTTGAAAATACGGGTGCATTTGGAACCTATGTGTGAGATTAAGAAGCATGTTTTACGGGTATTGGTGGAGAAAAACATTCATGACTCCTGAGATTCTAGAGAAAGTACTGTCAAAAAACCGCGGAGCACCCGCCTGCCTGGTGGGTCATGAGTGATTTTCTCTGGTTTCTTGTAAATGCCGGCCTCCTTGGCAGGCTAGTAGTTACACCTTTCGGGTTATTGGGCAGTTAGGATTGTAGTAGTTGTGGGTCATCCCAGACAGGCAATGATTGATCCATGTATGTAGTTCATATTTTCTTAATATTTTTTATACCATTTCTCAGTGACTGATTATTTTGTTGAATGCCCTTAAGGCCTGTTCATGGTGGAGTTAATAATTTCTTAGTATTTTTTATACCATTCTCTCAGTGACTGATATTATTTTGTTGAATGCCTTTAAGGCCTGTTCATGTGTGTAAGCAACATTTCTTAATAATTTGATGCTATTGTTTTCTAATGTTTATGTGTCACTAAGGGATTCTGGTGTAAGTAGCACTGTTACCTTAGTAGTGCTCATAAGGCATTTAATATTTTTACCTATTTTTTATATCATGTATAACCTTTGTTCCCCAGTGTAGTGTTTTAAGCCAGATTAAGAAGTGCGCTAAAGTTGGTGTACCATTATTGATTGTGGTTGTAGTGTTAAATGGACTAAAAATGAAGTATATATATATATATATATATATATATATATATATATATATATATATATATATATATATATATATATATATATATATATATGCAAGTAAATCACTGTAGGTGCGCGTGATCTAGGTATATGCTGATAACCACCAGGAAAGAAGAAAACACGAAGTTCCGAAGCGCTTTCGTGTAATTCACATCTTCAGGGGTGAGTACAGACTAGTCTGTACTCACCCCTGAAGATGTGAATTACACGAAAGCGCTTGGGAACTTCGTGTTTTCTTCTTTCCTGGTGGTTATCAGCATATATATATTTATATATATATATATATAATATATATATATATATATATATATATATATATATATATATATGTATATCATCTGATTCTGAGGCATAATTATAAGGGAATTCTTAGAAAGATTAAACATATGATCCAAGAAAAAGGAAATAAATTGTGTGGGATTACTTAAAGCAAAAACAATAAGATCCTGTTTGAGGCAGAACTTAAAGGCAAATGGGCACAGCACATAGGTACATTGATAAAGATAGAGTAGAGGTAAGAAACGAAAAGGAAATAAAGATCGAAATACCAAGTCTGGAAACAGAAGTTAGGGCAGCTGTGCGTAAATTGAAATATGATAAAGCTTGTGCGGTTGATCAGTTTCCAACATATTTTATGAAACAAATGGGCAAGAATGTGATATAATGTCTGACAAAAATATGTAATTCTATATACTTCAAAGGAGACCTTCCCTGTGATTTTAAAAACAAAGAAAACAATATTTGTATTATTACCTAAAAAGTCAGAAGCATTAGTGGACCCATTTTATAACAATAAGATTAATAAGTAATGCCTGTAAAGTTTTATTCAACATAATTTTAAGTAAAATAAAGTTTTGAATCTAAAGTGAGTTATCTGAAGAGCAAAATGGATCTACAAAGGTAAAAAGAACTAGAGAAGCTATATTTGGTTGAGCATTTTTCAGTGAAAGGGCTAAAGAGGTCCAAAAATATTTGCACATCTTGTTTGTTGACTTTGAAAAAGCTTCTGATATGGATATACTCAATAAGCTTATAGAGATCTTAGAAAAAAGTAATTAATGAAGGAAATATTAAAATTTTAACGAATCTTTGCTGGCAGTGTTAGGAAGTAATGAACTTACTAATTGGTTCACACTTAGACAGGTAGTAAGACAAGTTTGTATTTTATCTCCAAGATTGTATATTATATATTAGGAATTATTGAGAAGTTAAGCGTGACAATTAAGGAATAAAAGTAATATCAAATAAATGCTATGCAGATGCTACTGCTCTTATCATAGATAATGAAAGGCAATACAAAAACTCGTTAACAGATTAGTGGGAAAATATGGTTTAAGAATTATTGTTGTAAACACTAAAGCAATGGATGTTTCAAAATTGAAAATAGATCCTAAAAGAAAAATTATGTTAGGCAACAGGGAACTTACACAATTGGAGAATTTTATGTATTTGGGAAGTAGCATTAGCTGTAATGGCAGATGTACGGAAAAAATCAAATCAAGAATCGGGCAAGCAAAAACAGTATTTAATAATCTAAAGGACCTAATGAAAATGGACATTAACTTCAATTTCAATAAAATGCTGATGAAAGGCTTTACTTGGCAAAGACTGATGAATGGGGTCAGAAGAGTAGACACTTTCAACATAAACCGGAAAGAGGTTGAAGGCCGTTGAAATGTTGTGTTATAGGGTCAGTCAGTGTAGCTTATTCGCCTATATAGGCGAATAAGCTACACTGACTGGAAAATTAAATAAGAAGTACTAAGATTAGCAAAAAGTTCAAGAGAAATTCTTGAAATGTTAAGAAGAAAATGAGATATTTTGGTCATATAATTAGAGATGAGGGGGCTAATAACAAAATTATTAATGGGAAAGTTGAGGATTAGGAGGGCCAGAGGAAGGAAGAGAATAGGGTTGATGAATTAAATTAAAAACTAGGTCTCCAGAGAGTTATAAAACCTTAGAGGATTGGTAAAAACAGCCTGTAAACGCCAACCCTCAGATAGAAGAACGGGAAAAAAATATCCACGTTTTCAATGAACATTAATTTTTAGTAATCAGTAAAGAAAAAACTTAATGGGAACTTTAACCAATGTTTATCATGTCTGGGAAGCAGTCATGGAACGAGGTTACTTAGGCAGAATTGAGTGTTGGAAACATTTAAGCCAGCCAGAGTCATGGAGTGAGATTCCATTTAGCAAAATTAGGTGTCTGAGGTACAGGGAAAATGTGAAGAGCAGGGGCTCTGTGTTCCCAAAAATAGTTGTATACATCTCAAACCTCCGCATTATACTTGCACCACTATGCATTAACTGTGTCAAAAGTTTAAAATACCTGTTATGTACTTGGCATCATATTTTACTGTACCAGATGTTGAGTGGCTTGTAATTGCATTAATGTGTCCATAATTTCTGTACGGAACACTTTTTATATTCACTTAGTGCTCAGTTTATTTACATTATCAAGAAATACTCTTTATTTTATTTTATTATGAAATAGTTAAGGGTTTTATGGAAGTTAAAATCTAGCTAAAATAATAATTGGTTCTCATATTACAGCATCACCTCTGGGAATAAATATTTTTGTTTTGGATTTCGAGGAGTATTGTCTCAGAGTACCTGAAGTTTCAATCAATAGACCTGGTTTAGATACCCGACTTTCTGGTTCTGTTATGGGCTAAGACACTGAAAATCAAACCCATATTTGTTTATCTCTCGGCTATAGGGAAGAAACAAGATTTGAAGAAGAACGGAGAAAGATGGATTCCTGTGAGGGAGGGTATGGCTAAAGATAATAAGACTAATGAAACAAGGACTAAACAAAGGCAGGGGGCAAAGAACTGAGGGTTGGAGGCATGGGACTGAAGGTTGGAGGTAGGGGACTAAGAGTTGGAGGCAGGGGACTAAGGGTTGGAGGCATGTGGCTGAGGGATCGAGGCAGGGGACTGAGGGTTGGAGGCAGGGGATTGAGAGTTGGAGGTAGTGTACTAAGGGTTAGAGGCAGGGAAGTGAGGGTTAGAGGCAGGGGACTGAGAGTTGGAGGCAGGGGACTGAGAGTTGGAGGCAGGGGACTGAGGGTTAGAGGCAGGGGACTGAGAGTTTGAGGTAGGAACGAATGTTGGAGGCAAGGGGCCAAGGGTTGGAGGCAGGGGACAGATGGTTGGGGGGGCAGAGGACCAAGGGTTGGGGGTGAAAGAACGAGAAGTGAGTTAGGTGAGACAAATTGGAAACAATAATCGCCATTCTGCTTTCAGAGTAGCAGAAGCGCCACTTTATGGCATGATTGTTTTCGAAGCAACCCAAAGAGTCCAATCCTAGGAATAATCACACACACACACTCATATATATATATATATATATATATATATATATATATATATATATATATATATATATATATATATATATATATATATATATATATATATATATATATATTTCATTAGCCCAATAAAGCACGTGTTTCGAAGCCGGATTTGGTAAAACGTTACTCTGACCACCTAAGTGGTGCGGGTGGTCCCCATTAGAGGTTCACGGCGCCATAAGCTCGTTGAACAGGCTTTGTGTGAAATATAACAAAGTCTAGGACTGCTTTTAGCATCCTGGTGGTCCAGCTGTTAGCGTTCCCCGGTCACAGTCATAGGCTTGTGGGCCGTGGGTTCGAATCCTGGCGGGTTGAGGTGTTGATTGTATGTAGAAGTCCGCGTGCTTTATTGGGCTAATGAAATATATATGGATCCTCGTGTTTCGAAGCCGGATTTGGTAAAACGTTACTCTGACCACCTAAGTGGTGCGGGTGGTCCCCATTAGAGGTTCACGGCGCCATAAGCTCGTTGAACAGGCTTTGTGTGAAATATAACAAAGTCTAGGACTGCTTTTAGCATCCTGGTGGTCCAGCGGTTAGCGTTCCCCGGTCACAGTCATAGGCTTGTGGGCCGGGGGTTCGAATCCTGGCGGGTTGAGGTGTTGATTATATATATATATATATATATATATATGTGTGTGTGTGTGCGCACGCACAGGGTAGTGTAATGCGTCTAGTGTGGCAACATTTTTTTAGTGTTAAAGTACATGCACTGCTTGCTTCCTCTCGCTATCAGCTACCGCTGCTGGCTAGCTCTCGTGGCGAACAGGGAAGCAATTTGCATAAGTCCTCCCCTGCCTGTACACAGCCTCTTCACCGTCAAGACTCCTGCTGTGCCTCCTCGTTCCAACACACGGTAACTGGGTGCTACGTGGATCCCAGAGGGACGGCGCATAGTCCCACTGGTATGTGGACACGACCTGGTGCCTAACAACCACTGCTCCACTGCCTTGCGAATTAACCTTGGTCAGTATAAGGCATTGGGAGTAAACCAAGATTGAAAAAATCCACGGTGGAGCTCGGCATCAGGCAGCCATGCTTACAGAGCTCCAGTAAGAATCCAACGACAGTATAAGCGGAAGAGGTGACCGACATGGGAACCCAACGACTATACCGGCGGACGAAGGCAATGCATTATGTACAGGCTACTAAAACAAAACAAAACTCAACAGATTGGGGTATTGGCAGTCCATTGCAACTTTCCCTCTTCCCAGTCGTTGTAACACTTGCACCACTGGATCAGGAAAGGGGAGAGCCAAGATGTGTACTTGCAGCCTAAGCTTCTGCTTTGCCACATATAACAGCTCATGTGCAGCCATCATCCAGCTCATCATACTTGTCATTATCATCAACACCCTTATACCCACAAAAGACCTTTGGCGACAGACGAGTGGCGAAGGGGACAGGCTGAGATGACTGCCGGGAGTCTCTAGTCACAACTCTGCACATGGGTAGCATAGATAAGGTAGTCGTTTATTCACTGGGATCTAGACAGCAGTACAATCCAGACCTGTCTGTGCGACAGAGCAGCCCTCTCGAAGAGCCACTCTGCTCACCCCACACGGAAAGAGGGCTAGAAGAGATGCCCAAAACATAGACTGCCTAAAGAACCAACTTGACTGGGCAACCGAACCCAGTAAGGTCATCCTTATGCAGTCTAAAACCCAACGATAATCACAAATCAAAACAAAAACATACTAAACAACCTTCTATGGTTGCTGTAAGGAATGTCTACACCCTTCTGGATACTGGCACAAATGAGCATCCTGAAAGAAGAACTGCCCTTATGGAAAAAGAGCTGGTTAGGAATAACATCAACATAACAGCCACTAGTGAGTTTCGGCTCCCAGACGAGGATCGACTCACTGAGCAGGGGTCTGGCAATACCGTTTTCTGGAAGGGTAAGCCTGCTGCAGAGAGAAACCGGATTTATGAAATTGGCTTTGCCATCAGCCAATGCATCCCACATAGGCTAATTGAAATGCATGATGGGATCAACGAACACCCCATTACGCTCCGAGTCCCACTGAATCACTGACTTCATACCTTCTTCATCCGTCCATACGCCCAAACACTGGATGCAGGAGATGATATCGTGGAGGCCTTTTTTCTCCGACCTTGACAGAGTGCTAACCTGCACTCCTAGTTGACTTCAATGCCAGAGGTGCTAAAGATGCTGACATTTAGCAGGGAACCTTAGGGAGAAATGGACTAAGCAAGTTTAATCCCAACGGGTTACCCCTCCTCAGCAAGTGTGCTGCACACACCCTCACTATTATCAATACCTTGTTTAATCAGGCCGACAAGTTCAAGGGTTCGAGAAAACACCCATGATCCAAACACTCGCATCTCATTTACTACATCATTGTCAAAGAAAGGGAACTCCGAGCTGTCCTTATCACCCGAGCCATGCATGGCTTAGACCACTGTGACACTGATTATCAGCTCGTCAGAGCCATGCTCTCACATCATGTCTCCTCAAAACAGCGAAGGCAGCAAGCCTCCAGAAGAGGATTTAACACTAAGCGTTCTGGAGGATCCAGTGGTAGTGCATGCTTTCAGAGAGCAGCTCGAACATGGGCTGATAAACGACCCGATGACAATCAACCGAAATTCCAGTGCCGAATGGGATATTTTTGACACTGTCATGGCAAAAACCTGCAGACACCCCCTCAGCCAGATCGAAGGAATACACCGGGACTGATTTGACGAAAATGACCCAGAAATCAATGTAGTCATCGATGATAAACGTGCTGCTTTAACTGACTGGCAGAACAACCCTTAGTCTCAGGCAAAAGCTGATACCTCCTGCAAGAAGAAAGTGGTAGACCAACGCCAACTTCACAATCTAAAGAACGACTGGTTTAAAAATAAGGCATGTGAAACACAAAACTTGGAGATCAACTCAAGATGCGCGATATTTTTAATTCCATTTAAACAATTTATGGGCCATCGGGCCAACCATTTATGGTGCTCCCCTATTTCACTCAACCGACGGATATTCCATAATTAAAAAAGAAAAAGGCGTCATTCAGTGCTGGAAAAAACAACAACAACAAAAACACTACCATTCGCTGCTCAACCGAAACACCGATGCGGATGTCCTGACTACCCAGCAGGTCCCCCAGCATCCAGAGCTGACCCACCTCAGCTATCCTCCATCCCTGGATGAGGTAGCTACTGCCTTCACACAAATGAAAAATAACCAAGCCAAAGTGCCTGGTGGATTCCCAGCCGAGGTGTATAAAGCAAGAGGACATCTGCTTGCCAGCCATCTCCACTCTCTCCTGGAGAATATATGAGAAAAGGAGGAAATCCCCCAAGCTTTTAAAGATGCCTCCATCATCAATATTTATAAGAACAAGGGAAACCAGTCAGACTGTGGTAACTACCGTGGGATCTCGCTGCTGTCCATAGCTGTCAAGATTATCGCACAAATCCTCCAAAACAGACTCCTTTCTTAGGTGGAAAACTTCCTCCCAGAATCTCAATGTGGCTTTAACCCACCATGTGGCACCACTAAAATGAACTTTGCTGCCCGACAGATACAGGGGAAGTGCAGAGAACAGCGTCTTGACCTGTAAATGGCCTTCATAGACCTAACCAAGGCCTTCAACTCGGTCAACAGGGAAACCCTCTGGCGGACCTTCAGCTGTTTTAGCTGCCCACCAAAATTCATCGCCATTGTGAGGCAATTCCATGACAGACATTGAATGGACATCGAGTATTGGATGAAGGGTCTGTTCAGCATATGACGACTCCAGGCAGGAGCAAAGGTGGTGGCAGCTTCCATTACTGAACTTCAGAATGCAGACGACCTCACCCTTTTCGTTCACACTGAGCGCGACCTACAGGAGATCCTGAACACCTACGCAGATGCGCATGCACACTTCGGTCTTGAGGTGAATATACGTAGGACATCAGGTTTCCTTTCAATCTGCCCCTGATTCAGCCACACCTCCACCATCCATCCAACTTAATTGTACTACCCTCTCTAATCTTAACCACTTTCAGTATCTCGGCTCCCTTTTGTCCACCACTGCAGACATCGATGAAGAGATCCAATATCGGATCAAATGTGCATCTCAAGTCTTTGGCAGACTCCGTACCCATGTCTTCAGCTGTAGTGAGCTGAAATTATCTACAAAGTTGCACATATATTGAGCAGTGGTCCTTCCCACCCTCCTATATGGCAACGAGATATGGGTCACATACAGGAGGCACATCAAGGCATTTGAAAACTTTCACCAACGTAGTTTACGTTCCATCCTCCGAGTTCGTTGTGAAGACAAGAGAACAAATGTCAGTATTCTCGCTAACACATATAGTAGCATCAAGGCTACCATTATCCATGAACAACTAGGCTGGAGTGGCCATATTACCCACATGGACGACAGTAGACTCACAAAGCAGTTACCTTACAGTCACTTAACGAATAGTAAACGTAACGCTGGCAGGCAACTGAAAAGGTATATGGATAGTTTTTAAGACAAACTTGAAAAATTGCCAAATCGGCCTCCTCACCAGGGAGACGATTAGTCTATACTCTTGGAGGACCACCAAACAAGAATTTTTCAAAAATTTCGAGTTAGCCCGACTGCATACCTAGGCAGACAAGCTCCAACTCCGGAAAGACGCTGCCGCCGCCTCTCCAGCACTTGATGTCGCCCTCCACACGCCCAACATCAGTGAACGACCCTGCCGGTACCGTATCGGCCTTTTTAGTCACCTCAGAACTCTCCAACGAAGGTGACATCCTTAATAACTCATATCATTGTATAGGTGGATGATCCTCATTCTCGATTCCGAGTGACCGTAAAGTAACAGTACCAATGTGTGTGTGTGTGTGTGTGTATGTGTGTGTGTGTGTGTGTGTGAGTGTGTGGTAATTCGTTCCTCTTATCCACAAATCTATCCCCAAATCAGTGCTCTCCTATTTCCTGCCTAGATCTAATTTTGTCTATTTTATGAACATTGTTAAATGGTCAGATAGTTTAACAACTTTTGTTACCTTTCTTTATCCCTCATTTCTATTTATATACTTCGATCATACCGCCCCCTCACACTACGAGTCTCTTGAGGGAGTGCAAATATTTGACCATACTCAAGGATTTGCCTTGCCATCCTCCTCTGAGTGCTCAGAACTACATATTCCAAGCGAGGTTTCATATACGCGGGATATAATTTATGGATAATTTCGCGAGTATCATAACTAAAATACCTCGACATTTAATCCAAGCATCTTGTTACCCTACTTATTTGTATCCCTTGATCATTTCCTAGGTTAAGTATTTTACTTATTTCCACATTAAATTTCATCTTGCACTTTTTAGACCACGAGAAAAGTTTTTTTTTTTTTTTTGGTCTCTCTGTAGTATTGCGGAGAGCCTCGTCTAATTTGACCACAAATTCTATTTTAGTGAAGTCAACAAATTTTCTTATTTTGCTGTCTACGCCTATATCTATGTTGTTAATGTAAATAATAAATTGCAATTGTTCAAGTACTGAGCCTTGGGGTACTCCAGCAGTGATGAAACCCAATCGGTTTTGGTGTCATTAATGCTAACTCTTTGTTTCCTCTTCTTTAGCTTCGCCCTATTCAAATTTAGAACATACTATCCAATTTCGTGAGCCCCCATTTACGTATTCTCTTATGGGGGACCATGTCGAAGGTTTTGCTGAAGTCAAGGTAAACCTTGTCCTAATCTAGTCTGTCATCCACTAATTTGAAAACAATTTAAAATAATGTTTATAGATTTGTGAGACTCATTCCTCAATTTGCTTCCAGTAATATTCCTACAATTTATGTTAGGCTGATTGGACGGTAGTTAGAGGATCGCGATCTCTCTCCATTTTTTTTTTAATTAGTATCACATTCACAATCTTCCTGGATTCTTGTACTACAACCAATTTTATTAACATGTTAAACGTTAACTCAGGGCAAATTAATTTCTTCAATACATTCCTTTAATACTCTGGCTATTTATCTTCGGGACCAGGGGACCTATTAGATTTTAGTTTACCTGTTGTTTATTTACATTGTTACTAGTCATTACTATATCATGTAATTTCTTTTCTTTGTTATCTCAGTAGATAGTATGTAAGTCGGGGTCAGGAATTCGTGATACAGCCAGGCTGTTGAGTGAGCAAGCCGTTCCACTCTTACTTGACGGCGTGTCGGTGTGCCAAATCTCTCCACCGACCCAACACATAAAGTGGATCTGGTAATGAATCAGAATGATATGGAACAAGACTCGACACACTAGGTGTAACGGAGGATGTTTATCAATATGAGTGGGTGAAGCTACTAATGAAAGATGAGGAGTGATGCTAATATCATGTTTACTAAATGTAGCAAACCTTATACTGTAATATATAATTTGTGTGTGTGTGTGTGTGTGTGTGTGTGTGTGTCCATTTACCTGCTTAACTCAGAATATACTGGGGAAGTCGGGTGTGTAACAACATAGACCAGTGGTCACACAATATCAAGTTACGTTAAGTGAAGCGTCACAAAGAAATGACAATAACAACATAGCCCAAAGCAGTATTTATGCTTACATATAGAAACACCGATCCATCATTGCTAAGAAGATACGAAATTTTCCTTATGAAACACATTATTCTAGGAGTTAACCTTAAATATTGCGACAATAAACTATGTTACTTAACAGAATACTGACAGCTGATATACGTCACCGCCCTGTAAAAAGGGATCTCCATCGATCACCTAACCCTTAGGTATAATTTGGATTTCTTATGATGGTAAACGATGACTTATATGATATTTTACCAGATGCAAATTAATTTCCATTAAATTTTATCAATAATAAGAGAAAGTTATTCCTATTTGGCAGAAACGTCAGTTATATACTTTTTAAAGCTTAACTGGTGATTATTCCGATGACTGATTGATATTGAATACTGTATGGTAAACCCTCTATATAAAGGAATGGCGCAGGGAAAAATATCACTGATAGAATAATAAAAGTTTTCAGGTTCTTGCACTACCCTGAGAATTAAAACTACATTTTGTTAAGTCAATAAATTTCTCAATTTTGAACTACCTGACCTAGCTTCAGACCTTACCTGACCAAGCTTGGAGAAGGAATTGGCCCAAAGTGTTCGTGTTAGTCACCAGAGGAAATAGCCGCCGTGGATCGTTGTGTTGTGGGGGAAGAGGGACGGTGTGTAAAGAACCTGGCTACTTTGTAAAGTCAGATGGAGCAGTTGAGGAGAGAGATGGACGTGTTAAAGGGGGAGAACGACGCCCTCAGGACTGAACTCCTTCAGGTAGGTGTCCTGCCTAGCAGGACACCTACGAAGGAGAAACAGGCGTGGAGAGTGGTTGCTTCCAAGGGGACTAGGGTGAGACTCAGGAAAGCTCACCAGGGTGTGGAGTGCAGTAACCCCTACCAAGTGTTGGAGGAAGCTGGCGAGGAGGAGAAGAGGCAGGACGAGGAGAAGAGGCAGGACGAGGAAGAGAAGAGGTAGGACGGTGTGGTGCCAGGAGAGAAAAGGGCAGTTGTTCAGACCCTGCCCAGTGGTAACGTCGTGGTAGTTGGGGACAGCCAGGTGAGGTTCTTAGATAGGACTTTTTGTGCAAGAGATAGGAAACATAGGACTAGGGTGTGTTTTCCTGGGGCTGGAATAGGGGACATAGCTCAGAGGATAGATAGGGTTTTGTCAGGGGAGGTTACCAATCCAGTAATGTGTCTAAGTGTCGGAGGTAACGACATAGGAAAAGTTAGGAGTGAGGAACTTTTCAAGAGGTATAGGGAGGCGCTGGGGAAGGTCAGAGATAGGGGACGGATCCCGATAGTATGTGGTGTCTTGCCAAGAAGGGGAGTTGGTCGTGAATGGCTATCCAGGGCAATTGCTATAAATTGCCGACTGGAAAAACATTGTGCAAGCAATGGGCATTCATTGATAACCGGCAACCCTTCTATGGCAACTACTACCTGTACGGTCGTGACGGAGTACATTTGTCTCGCGCGGGGGTAAAGACGTTGTCTGCATCCTTGGAGCGTGAAATTGTCACTCAAAAGGGGGGGGGGGTTTCGCCAGTAGGAGAGGTCGGGGTAAGTGGGAGTCAAAAAACAAGCAGGTCCTGGGGAGTAAAAGTGGTTACTCAGGACAAGGGGTAAAACAGGACCAGGTAAGGGTAGGTTTAAATGTATACTATACAAACAGTAGGAGCGTTAGAAATACAATAGACTTGCTGAGAGCGGTTGTATGTATCAAGAATATAGACGTCATAGCAATCACCGAAACTTGGATGAACCTGGAGAGCAAGAACTTTTTATCAGAGTACCACATAGAAGGGCACAATCTTTTTCACAAGGACCGGGAAGGTATGAAGGGGGAAGGGGTCGCACTCTTCGTCAGGGATACATAAAAATGTTGTATTAATAACTCAATAAAGGGTGAAATTGGAACCGAATCTGTATGGGTAGAAATTGCGGAAGGAGAGAAAACTAATTATGGGAGTGATTTACAGGCCCCCAAGTCTTGGGAAAGAAGCATCTCAGCCCATATGGCAGGAAATGAGTAGGGCAGCAAGATAGAACAACGTCAGAAATATTGACTGGAACAACATCGTAGGTGACTATGAATCTGAAGACTTCCTAGACGCAGTACAGGACAATTTTTTTAAACAACTAATTACAGAACCTACTAGAGGTAACAATATATTAGACCTAGTATTGAGAAATAAAGAAAATATTATCAGAGATATCACAGTAGGGGAAGAACTAGGGAACACTGATCACAGAGAAATCAGGTTCACCCTAAATTTTGTAACGAAAAACCATGACAATATGGTCAGAGTCCCAAACTTTCGATTGGCGACTTATCAGGCGTTAAGAAGGTACCTAGGTGAGGGTGCCTGGGAACAGTCAGGTCAGTCCCCAGAAGGAAAGGGTGAGGTCACAGATGACACAAGAATTGATCATGACTATAATATATTCACTGGTATACTATGTGAAGCACACAAACAAAATATACCATACAGAAAAATTAGGTCAAATAAGAATGAACCAAGGTGGATGACCAGAAAACTTAAACATGACATAAGAATAAAGAAAGGAATTTATAAGAAATTAAAGGGTGGCGAGGAGCAGCTCAGAAATAGGTATAATGAACTATCTAGGAATGTTAAGAAAAATGTAAGGAAGGCAAAGAGAGACTACGAAGTCAGGATAGCGAGAGAATCCAAGGGGAATCCCAAGGGATTTTTCTAAGTATATAGGACAAAGGTCAAGGACAAAGTTGGGCCTTTAAATTCAGAGAGCGGCGCAGTGATCGATGACAGTGAGGAAATAAGCAAAGCATTGAACAGCTACTTTTTATCAGTTTTCTCAGAAGAAATTCACGAGGAAATTCCAGAGGTGGAACTGATATTTAGGGAAATGAACAAGATAAATTAAAGAATATCACTATCAAAAAAGAGGATGTTCTTAAGAATATAAATAAATTAAAGAAGACAAAATCGCCAGGGCCGGATGAAATATTTCCTCGAGTTTTGAAAGAGTGTAAGGTACAGATTAGCGGACCCCTCGTAAATTTATTTACAAAATCATTAGACACGGGAGTTGTGCCAGACTTGTGGATAAAGGCAAATGTAGTACCCATATTCAAAAAGGAAGACAGAGCATCAGCGTCACATTACCGGCCGATTAGTTTGACGTCAGTAGTGGGGAAATTTCTTGAATCAATTATAGCAAATAGCATTCGATCGCATTTAGAGAGAAGCAAATTAATCTACGACTCTCAACATGGGTTTACAAAGGGAAAATCTTGTCTCACAAATCTGCTGACGTTTTTTTAGGAAAGTCTTCGAGGAAGTAGATAATGACGATAATTACGATATTATTTACTTTGACTTTAGCAAAGCGTTTGACAGAGTACCACATCAGAGGCTTCTGAGAAAAGTTAAGGCTCATGGTATCGCGGGGAAAGTTTTTTATTGGATAAAATCGTGGCTCACCGATAGAACACAGAGGGTCAGCGTAAATGGTGTTAAATCTTAGTGGGCTGTTTAACCAGTGGGGTTCCCCAGGGGGTCAGTATTGGGCCCACTCTTGTTCATAATCTATATAAACGATCTAGATACTGGGATCAGCAGTGACATAAGCAAGTTTGCGGATGACACCAAAATAGGGCTGCAGATTAATTCAGGGCAGGATGTAAATGCGCTACAGGAGGATTTATATAAACTGCAGAAGTGGTCAGAGAAATGGCAGATGAAATTCAACACCAGCAAGTGCAGCGTACTTAATATTGGTAGAACATATACTGTCAACGTATACAGCCTTAGCAACATCAACCTAATGTTCGAAATATGGCAAACAGAGTATTGGGTTTTATATCTAGAAGTGTAAGTAATAAGAGTGCAGAGGTCTTATTGCAACTATATCTTGCGTTAGTCAGGCCGCACCTCGATTATGCGGTTCAGTTCTGATGCCATTGTAGAATGGATAACAATTCACTGGATTCGGTGCAGCGAAGAATGACGAAAATGATTCCGGGACTTAGAAACCTTCCATATCAAGATAGGTTAAAGAAACTAAACTTGCATTCCCTAGAAAGACGAAGAGTGCGGGGAGAGATGATAGAAGTATTTAAGTGGGTGAACGGAATCAATACTGTTAATATAGATAAAGTTCTTATAATATCCGAGCAGGATAGGACTCGTAGCAACGGATTTAAGTTGGATAAATTTAGGCTTAGGAGGGAGATAAGAAGGAACTGGTTCACAAATAGGGTGGTGGACGAGTGGAACAAGCTTAGCAACTTTGTAGTAAGTGGGAGAAGGGTAAAGTACAAGGTAAAGTTCAGAAGTGGGAAGTAAAGGAGAAGGTTAACAGCAGGTGGGCTATCCACCTTGCGGAGACGGGTTTTTTTGTCTTCCGTAACTGTGCTGCATTAGAGGTTCAAGGTGTTAGGGAAGGCCGGTCTCAGCCAAGCTAAGCTAAGTTATTCTAAGTGTCCATGGGGCATATTATCTTAGGGTGGAGGGGGAGGTCCCTCCAGGTCCTTTGTAGTAAGTGCTGGAACGCTGGAGAGTTTTAAAAGGAGGCTAGACAGATTCATGGATGATAGAGAGTGGTAGTAACTCTCGAAAGGAGTTGCCATGCATAGGCCAACCCCCTATTGCACTCCTTATTTTCTTATGTTCTTATTGTTACGAACCCCTCCACCGATTGTCATGATCTACCTACCCAGCACCACGAGCAACGCCATCTAGGGACGAGACACGAGTATGACTCGTCTTAGTTACCACTCCGGGGTTTCCCTTCTCCATATTCTGGTTGTTGCGTCACTTCCTCCAAGTCTTCTTTGTCAGCTCGAATTCGAGGAGAGAGCAGTTCACTCTGGGAAGTGACCACGGGATCACCTATCCTGGAACCCTACGGCACAGTGACTACCTATCGTCTTCTACAATACTCAGCCTTACTCGTCAGCCAACTCAGCTCCTCACTTAAGTATTTGTAATCTTGTATTGCCTCTCCCACCTCCACCTTGCTTCACTATTGTTTTATGTTTTATTAATATGTATATACTGTTCATGTTTAGGCTAAGTTTGGTTAAGGGTAGTTTATAAGCTGAATATTTTGTTAAGGAATTTATGGTACTTTATTATATACAACAAAATCTCTCATCCTTTGTCTACCCTTTTATAGTCCGATTGTCTTTGTTTTTTTTTTGTTGTTACTTGTTGGGATCTGGGTAGACGCATAACTATATTCTAAATCCCCAACTCGTAACAAATGGCGACCGTGACAGGACCCGAACCTGCAATCTTCGGATTACCACCCACAATCCCAAGGTTGCTTGGAACGGTTCCATCAAACTTTCAAATCAATGATCAAAAAATACTGTATAGAACACCAAAAGGAATGGGATGAAAGCATAGACTTGTTACTCTTTGCCATCAGGGAATGTCCCCAGGAGTCATTGGGTTTCTCGCCGTTCGAGTTACTATATGGGAGACAAATTAGAGGACCCCTAAAATAGTAAAGGAGCAGTGGTTTGACACTCCATCTATTAAGTCCGCAACAGTTTCCCAATACATTGACACTTTACGGGACAAATTAACTGAAGTCCGAACCATTGCTCAGTCAAACTTAAAAAAAGTCCAAGAGAAAATGGTGAAGTCCCAACCTAAATTAGTTAAAAGATCATTTTCTCCAGGTGACAAAGTGTTACTCTTTCTACCCATTCCAGGCTCTCCCCTTAAAAGCAAGTTTACTGGTCCCTATATAGTTGCTAATAAACTATCTCCTCTCAACTATATAGTCCATACTCCTGATCGCAGAAAAGATTCACAACTAGTTCACATTAATCTCATGAAACTTTACCATTCCAGGCAGTCAGAGGAAGACATCCCAGAGGCTGTAAGCCTACCTGTATTGCATACGGTTTTGTCAGGGCCGGAGACAGATGACATGGGCCTATTGGAGAATTTAGACTTCCCTCTACCTAAAGAGAACCCTGCTAACAGTCACATACTCAACAACTTGGATGAGTTTTTCTGTTCTGAATCCGTCTCAAGCAAAAGATCTCGCTAAGTTATTATCAACATTTCCTAAAGTCACATCAGACCTCCCAGGGTTTTGCAATATACTTAAACACGATATTAAGCTAATCTCAGATGATGTACAACCCATTAGGCAATCAGCATATCGACTTAATCCACAAAAAAAAGAGATTATGAAAAAGGAGGTAGATTTTTTGTTAAAGCATAACTTAGCTGAGCCTAGTACCTCCCCCTGGGCTTCACCTTGCCTTCTCTTTCCAAAACCCGATGGCACCTTTCGTTTCTGTACAGATTATCGTAAAGTGAACCAGGTCACTGTCTCTGACTCCTACCCTTTACCTTTGATTGAAGATATAATAGACAGCATAGGCTGTGCCACATTTATCAGTACCGTGGACCTATTGAAAGGATATTATCAAGTGGGACTCACGGATAGGGCAAAAATAATCTCTGCATTTATAACTCCATTTGGTCTTTTTCAATATTTGGTTATGGCGTTTGGCTTTTCTAATGCTCCGGCCACATTCCAGAGGGCCATCAACTTCCTAATTCAAGACCTAGGTGGGACGTTCGCCTTCCTGGATGACCTGGTGGTGGTGTCGGACAGCTGGGACGAACATCTGGTGCGTTTGGAGATACTGTTTGCACGACTGCAAGAGACTGGATTCACCATAAACCTGGCTAAATCTGCTTTTGGCCGGGCCTCGGTGACTTACCTGGGACATATCGTTGGGCATGGTATGGTGAGACCCAAGGACGCAAACGTTAAAGCCATCTTGTCCTTCCCCACTCCAAGGACGAGGAAGGAACTCGTGCGCTTCCTGGGGATGTGCGGCTACTACCGTCGGTTCTGCAGTAACTTCTCCAGCGTGGCCGGACCCCTCACAGACCTTACCAGTTCTGCGGTCCCTTACATCTGGAACCAGAAGTGCGACCAGTCTTTCCACCGCCTCAAAGCCTTCCTTGCCTCCAAGCCTGTAGTCCACCCCCCTGACTACACCTTGCCCTTCCATCTGCAAATCGACGCTAGTGGTGTCGGAGTTGGGGCTGTGCTCCTACAACCCGACCCAACCACTGATGTCCTTCACCCTGTGGCATATTACTCCGCCAAGTTGAAAAAACATCAGACCAACTACTCGACCATAGAGAAGGAGGCCCTGGCTCTGGTGTTGGCAATAAAGAAGTTTGAATGTTACCTCCAGTCTTGCCCACGAACAACCCTAGTCTTCACCGACCATAACCCACTCACGTTCATCCAAACCAACAAGACCTCCAACCAGCGAATCCTCCACTGGGCTCTCCTCACCCAGCCCTATAATCTACAAGTCCGGCACATAAAGGGAGTGGACAACCTGATTGCAGACTCCTTATCCCGAGCTCCAGTGGAAATGCAGCAGCTACTCTCCAGACGCACCAGGTGATCACCTCCTTCGCGCCCGCGCTACGGAGGTCTTTGGAGGGGGGGGTGTGTTACGAACCCCTCCACCGATTGTCATGATCTACCTACCCAGCACCACGAGCAACGCCATCTAGGGACGAGACACGAGTATGACTCGTCTTAGTTACCACTCCCGGGTTTCCCTTCTCCATATCCTTGTTATTGCGTCACTTCCTCCAAGTCTTCTTTGTCAGCTCGAATTCGAGGAGAGAGCAGTTCACTCTGGGAAGTGACCACAGGATCACCTATCCTGGAACCCTACTGCACAGTGACTTCCTATCGTCTTCTACAATACTCAGCCTTACTCGTCAGCCAACTCAGCTCCTCACTTAAGTATTTGTAATCTTGTATTACCTCTCCCACCTCCACCTTGCTTCACTATTGTTTTATGTTTTATTAATATGTATATACTGTTCATGTTTAGGTTAAGTTTGGTTAAGAGTAGTTTATAAGCTGAATATTTTGTTAAGGAATTTATGGTACTTTATTATAAACAACAAAATCTCTCATCCTTTGTCTACCCTTTTATAGTCTGATTGTCTTTGTTTTTTTTTTGTTGTTACCTGTTGGGATCTGGGTAGACGTATAACTATATTCTAAATCCTCAACTCGTAACATTATGTTCTACTTGGCTTTCAAATTAATCATGCTCATGATGCAGAGAATACAAAACCATGCATTGTGTATCGTCACAAATGAGAAATCTCTTCCGACGAAAATACTGGACAAATAATCTATGACTAAACGCTAAACCAGCTGACACATGCTTTAGAAAACATCTAAGAAGATACGGCATAAACTAAAATACAAAGAAGTCGAATTACAGACACACTCAATAACTGGAAGATACAAGAAATATGGAGCTCATATGGTTCCCTCAGACACCTTCCGAGCCCAGAGGGAAACACTAACCTACCATCACTATATAAAATGAATATCAATTAGGCCAGCTCAGCTATTTTTTTTAAACCAATGTACAGTATCACTAAACACACAGTTTGTGGGTATATAACTAAGGCTCCAGAAAAATAAATTCGAAAACCACTCAGAAACATGGAAAAGAAAATACACCATCAATCTGTACACTCTACATGTATGAATGTATTTATTTTTATTTGTCTACTTCATTTTACCTGTCCCAAATTCTTCTTTCCCTCCCAACCTTTGTATCACAAAAAAAGAAAACAAAAAGAAAAAACGGACGCCAAGTAAGCTAAAGAGATATGAGAAAGGTCACTGACAGAGGAAACAAGAGGACGATTGCGGCGGCAGAGCAGAAAACTGAGGTAGAAGAGTAGAGAATGGTAGAGAAAGCAGCGGAATAAAAAAGGAAGCGTTATCTCAGAGGAAGAAGAGAAAGTACAGATGAATAAAATTCGCAAGAGCTGTAGCACGCTCAAATTAGGGGAGAAGGAAGAACGTCGCAGGGAGGGAAGGAGGAAACAGGAGTAGGAAGCTGGTTGGAGTGAGGGGTGAAGATAGTAAAAGTGAAGTGAGTACGCGGGAAAAAGTGAGAATTTTTTTTGCAGAAATTTAAAAACTGTGGATTGCATAAGAAATATAGAAAGAGAAGAAAGGATCAAATAGGAAAAGATGAGAATAGATTAGGAGGAAGTAAGTGAAAAAGTTAAGGATAAGGTATAAAAAAGACAAAGGGGAGTGTGAATTACTAGGGGAAAATGACAGTCAGGAGAAGAGAAGGAGGGTGAAGGAAGAAAGGAAGGACAGTGGAATAGGATCTGAAAAGGGTGAGGGTCGGGGAAGAGGAAGGTCTGAGATGAGGGATAAGGTGTGGGGGGGTGGGGGGGCGGGAGGGGACGACTTGAAGCAGTAAACTCGAGATATTCGCAGAAAATTTAACATATATAACACTTATCCTTTAAGTTTGTAAAACATAGACCAATAAAAGTCAACTGCAGGATTGAGCCAGGGATCTTAGCGTTGCTTTCTGAATATTTTTGGATAATATGGGGTAAGAAATTTATTAAAACCAGCACAATTTTGTCTTAAGATATAAGAGTCTTCAGTTAAATCATAAATGCGCAAAAAAACCTTAAGCGTTGGAAGACTTTGTCTTGAATGTAAGCGAGATTTCCTGTGATGAGCAAAGGAGATGTTCTTGGCTTACTGCTTTTGAAAAACAACATAATCATGTGGGAGTTTTTACAAATCTTACGAATGATAGAAAACATATTTGAGCTTTTTTTTTAAGGAAAACTCAAACAGTAACTTATTCAAAACAGAGACAAAACGAAGACACCCACCTCCGTTAGTGGGTTGTCGTTTCTTGTAGAGGAGGCAGCAGGAACAATGGAAGCAGGAAACAACCACGATGACAACGAAGGCCACAGCTACGCCGAATACCACGCCCAGGATCAGCGGTAACCTGTGGGAACAGGAGGTCATTCTTACTAAAACAATAAAACACCAAGGATCATTAAGTTGGGAGGGATAGGAGGCTACTTTTACTATAGCACTACAGCAGCAGCAACAACAACAACAACACACCCAGGATCACCAAGTTGTGTTGCCAGGTCACACTTACTTCATGAAAGGCATACCTGTTGAAGCAATGCTGAAAAAATGCAGGATTTTACTTCTCCCTCATAGATCTCCTTTACCTTTTATTATATAATTTTTGTTTCACTGTCCAAACATAGCAGGAATCATCTAGTACAACCTGAAACCCTCTACTATCCTGACTCCACATAACCCCGTACTTTCATCGTGAAAACTGTTTTTCTCTGCAGGTAAGCTAAACTTAAAATTAGTTGTTGAGAAAAGTTAGTGGTATTGTAGACTCTCTCGTGCATGTAAATCTATATGTATGTGATTTTGTGCACCAGCAAACCAGGCTACAGCTATATGAAAAAATACTCTAGAATCTAGAGTACTAGACCATATCAACACTAGACTGCCTAGACTGGTGCTGATGCCATTTTGATAAGTATTCAACAGAAGTAGTGCATTATGTGATTCTTACATTCCTTTATTAAAATTTAATAATATTTGAGGACTACGTCACACGTCTCTTGCTTCCGAACACTGTCGTCTGGCTTGTATTTGGTCATATATTCTACATTAGTGGAACATTTTCTCTCATTTTAATGTAACATTACTATATATTGAATTCGACCATAGTGAAGGCATCAATTAAAGATGTTTGGAATCAACACAATTTTTAAGACGATAATGCTATATGGCACTACATAATAAGATGTGAACATCAAATAAAGAAAATAGGTTTCTAAGAGAAGGATAAACAATTTAATACTATGAAGTGAACGAGGCTGGCCAGAGTGGAGGGAACAATCAGTAGACTCGAGCAGGCGGATGATCTGCTGCCAGTCAATCAGAACGTCGCCATGACCGGCTCTTGATTGGTGCCGTAAGAGCCAACCGCCATTCCGATGCTGGAAGAGCTCCACTCTCAACTTGGGGGTTGGTTGTGGGACTCAGAGAGGGGATGTTTTTGAGGATGAGTGAGGTAGCTATTTTGGGGGCTCAGTAAGGTAGCTGTTTTGGGGCTCAGGGAGGAGATATTTCTGGGCCAAGGGACTGTTTATCGGGTTCCTTGAAGCTGTTTATGGGGCTCAGGAGCGCTGTTGATGGGGCTCATGAGGGATGTTGATGGGGCTTAGGGGTGGCTGATTATTCAGCTCAGAGAGAATGTTTATGGGGCTTTGGAGTCTCAGGGGCTGTTTATGGGCATTGGGGGGGGGCTGTTGATGGGGCTCAGGGGGCCGCCTCCCGAAATCTAGGAATGCTGGACAGATGCCATCTATAACCAAACACACTCCTACTTCACACTTTAGAACATTACCCAACAACAGACTATCAGAAGAAGTTAAATTAATCCAGACCTATTACAATGAAATAAACAGGTATATGGAAAGACACGGCAGTAACAGATGGCTATATACGACACAGATACCACTACAGATAAAATTAAGAGACGCATGTAAGGAAGCAAACAATAAAAAATGGAATGATATTATAATGGCGGCTGACATGACTAAAGACACAAAAACATTTTGGACTTCCATAAACAAGATGATAGGGCACAACAAGCAAAAAACACCATACATTAAAGACCAAAATGGAACAAAATTGCACGAGGAAAATGAACAAGAGTCAGCATTCAAAAGGGAATGGGTAAAAGTTTTTTATATATCAGATGAGGAAAATGAAGATTTTGATAGTGAACACGAAGAAAGGATAGAAGAAGAAATGGGAAGACATATACATAGAATCACCCCAAGGCAATATATAGACTATAACTTATTACCTAATAATCAAATAATAACCATGGGAGAAATGATGCACTGTCTGAGGAAGTTTAAGGAAAAAGCCCCTGGGCTCACAGGTATTACACGAAATATGATCATGAATCTACCTGAAAACATTTTAAATACACTATTAAACATTTATAACGCATGCTTAATAACTGGTTACTTTCCAGACAAACTAAAATATGCTAAAATGATATTTATTCCGAAGGAGGGTAAGGACAATAAGGAAATATTAAACTACAGGCCAATATCTTTATTAGAAATTACTGGGAAACTATTGGAAAAAATTTTAAATACAAGACTTATAGCCTTTTTAACACAACATGGGAAAACTAACAACAAACAACATGGATTTATGCCCAATAGAAATACCCTAACTGCAATAGCTATAATAACGGAAATAATTGCAATAGAAAAAAGCAAGGGTAACCAGATCAATATAATTTTAAGGGATGTTTCTAAGGCCTTTGATAAGGTTTGGCATTTAGGTTTAAAATATAAAATATTAAAACTGGGACTTAATGAATGCTTGCTAAGAATATTGTGTAATTTTTTAGATGGTACGAGAGCACAAATTCAAATTGGAAACTTTTTGGGAACTATGTTTAATCTTGAGAGTGGAGTGCCTCAAGGAGGATGCCTTTCTCCAACACTATATACAATTTATACTTCAGACACACCTCAACCTACCCCCTTTAGCGAATATGTAATGTTTGCTGATGATAGTACTCAAATAGTATCATACCCAGGAAAATCAACCCAATTTATGGCACTCTACACGGTAAGAGCGATAAAAAACATAAATGATTTTGAGAAAAAATGGAAAATCAGGACAAATAAGAACAAATTCAAGATAATACCAATAGCCAAGATTAAAACAAGTCCAGTAATAGTCGACCAGGAACTATACCCATACGACACTGAAGGCAGGATGCTTGGATTAAAACTAACAAAAAGAGGATATATAACATACTTAAAAGATAAAGAACGACAGGCAAGAATAAGATTATCAAAAATAAAACGCTTTAAGAACCTTAGCATTAATAACAAGAGAAAGATATATATTGCCCTTGTCAAATCAATTATGGACTACCCACCCAGCCCATTGAACACCCTTAGTAAAACGTGCATTAAAAGGTTACAAACAGTACAAAATATAGCCCTTAGATTTATATATAACATAAAATATACAGACCACATCAGTAATGAACAGCTACACAAGAGAGCAAATCTCTTTGCAATCAATGTAGATATACACAATAAAGCTGTAAATATTTGGAAAAAAGTGACTGAACTTAACACAGAAACATATCAAAACTGGATAAATAATATAGACAACGAAGAATTCCAAGAACACAGTTGGTTTAAATCAGCCAGGAAGAAAGTAATTGAACCATCTCCTGCCCCAATATACATATAAAACCTTAATAGAGAGAATAAAAGATGAGAGTGACCTACCAGCTCCACTAAGAACCTGGCAGGCCTCTCCATACAGTGTACCTTTAGACTAACATAACTAATATTTAACAATTAACATTTAACATTGAACTAACATCCTAGCAAAAAAAAAAAAAAAAAAAAAAAAAATGTGAGTACCCTCCCAGCTACATTAGCCAGGAAGAAGTAATTGAACCACGTCCTGCCCCAATATACACATTTACACATAAAACATTAATAGAGGAATAAAGATGAGAGTGACCTACCAGCGCCACTAAGAACCTGGCAGGCCTCTCCATACAGTGTACCTTTAGACTAACACAACTAACACTTAACTAACACCTCAAAAAAAAAAAAAAAAAAAAAAAAAAAAAAAAAAAATGTGACTACCCTCCCAGTTACACAAGGACCTGGGCGAGCTCACTAACTCCAACAATAATAAAAATAATAATAATAAGCAGCATTATATAAATAAACCAATATTAATACAAAGGTCTGACGACCCAAGGGAGCAGAACAAAGATAAAACACCAATAAGAAAGATGAAGCGATCTGGTTGAGCCCAGATTCTTTCTACTCCTGCTGTATTTAAGTTTCACCACTTTTCCTTCAACCCCAAATAATCTTCTTTCACCTCTTAACTAAAGACTTCGTACTCGTACATACATACTTCACCTCTGAGCAGTTGATTCAATTTTATAAGCGATTCAATCGTCCTAACTCGGAGTACTGCTCTCATATCTGGGGTGGCTCTTCTTCTGTACAACTATAAGATGGGGTGGAATCAAAGGCATTTCGTCTTATTGACTCTCCTCCTTTAGTTACTTCACTCTCTTCCTTACAGTTACTTTAACGGGCAATGTTCGGTGGATTTCGCATCCTCTGTACTGCCAGCAATGCCGTCGGCTCGAAACACTTGTCTTGCCTGCGGTGCCCACAGTTTCTCTGTGGCTGTCGGTCACACTAGAATAACCAGTTATAGTACACCCTTCTTTCCTCACATAGCCAAACTGCGGAATGCTCTGCCTTCTTCTGTGTTTCCATACTCATACAATCTGTCTCACTTTAAAAAGCTGGTTTTCCGGCATCTTCGTTGTGTAGATTGATATAATCTTTTTATTCTCTATCTTTAATTTCTTTTTCCTCTTATTTTTTCACTTCCTAGGTCGATGACCTGTGCCAGGTTGGACTATTCCCCGTAAAAAATAAAAAAAAGCAGTTTATGGGGCTCAGGGGGGCTGTTTATAGGGCTTATGGGGGCTGTTTATAGGGCTTATGGGGGTTGTTTATGGGGCTCTGGTGACTGTTGATTGAGCTCAGGGGGCTGTTTGTGGGACTCAGGGGGCTGTTTGCGGGGCGCATTGGGCTGCTTGTGGGGTTCAGGGAGGTAATTCATGGGGTTCAAGGAGGCTGTTTAGGAGGCTCAAGGTTAACTGTTGATAAGGCTTAGGTGGTGTTTATAGGGCTCAGAGTGCTGTTTATGGGCTCAGGAGGAAGGCGATTTCTGTGGCTTAGGGAAGGGGCTGTTTTTGTGAACAGAGAGGGAGTGGGGTTCGTGTAGATATACTTTATAATGTTCGGAGGGTGAGGTCCTATGAGTAACAGGGAAATTTACAGAGCTCTTGCATACGTAGGCAAGGAGAGGGAGACCAATCTAAATGCTCAGAAAGGCGAACTTTTTTTTTTTCAGGCATTACCCACCAGGGCTCAGGTCGCTTACCCACATCGGGGCCTGGAGAGCGAAAATATAACAATAATAATAATAATAATAATAATAATAAAAATAATAATAATAATAATAATAATAATAATAATAATAATAATAATAATAATAATAATAATAATATTAATAGTAATATTAATAATAATAATAATTCATAGTAAATTAAATTCATAATATAAAATGCACAATTAAAAATCACATAATAAAATAATAATGATAATAACAATAACAACACTAATATAAAAAAATAGTATATGTATGTTGTGTTGTCAAAGTAAGAGGAACAATGAAGATCCTGCAATTGTGTGTAAATGAGGCAGAAAGTCACATGAGCAACCTGGGACTTGGTCACAATTTTTTTGTGATGCCATATGGCAGCAGGGTCTACCATTAGACAACACATTATGCTTCTAATATCTTCCCAGGCGGTAGTACCTCCCTGCTTGATAGCTGCCTACGGCCTACTACCTACTTGTGGAGTTCAGGTCAATTAATTGTTCATGTCTTAGGTAAACGTTATGTTATTAAGTTCTAGCCCTCTAATGCAGGTTGGGGAGAAGTGTTTGTGAATATACAATGCGTAAGGAGTGGATTCAGTCTGACTGTTGTAATATAACTTTTTATCGGGTTTAGTGTGGGTGTGTACAGTCTACTGAACATTGGGATGGAAGGTTATAGAGCAATTGAGCCCCAGCCCTAATAGATTCCAACCCTAATTCGTTCCAATGAGAGACCCAATGAGAGCGTAGTCCATTCAGACTGGAGCCAATTAAGACTGGAAGTCATCTGACCAGGCAAGGATTCTTAACCTTTTCTGGGGTCACGGACCCCTTTGAAAATCTGATGAAAGCTACGGGCCCCCCTCCACAGAAAATTGCACACAAACATGCACACAAAATTGTGGTTTGACATTTTGCACCTTGTTTCAATAAAAAAAAAGTCAAGGATGTTAAATAAGATTTGAACAGTTTTCTTTCAATAGCCTTATTCTTTTGACACTGACAATCTCAAAGAAATGCCCAAGCTGTCAATATGGTATGCAGTAGTAAACAGACGAGGGTAGGCTTGTGTCAAAATCACCAAGATTCTCCAAGACTCTTCGAATTAAATTCATGTCGCATCATTTTCTTTGTCTTCCAGTCATTGAGGTCATCTTTGGCAAAGTTTGCATCATTGATACTGTTCAGATCAGGAAGGAAAGGATTACGAGTCCACGTTTATATTTTAAAGTCTTCTGAGCTGAAGTAGCCTTCGAAAGAGTTCTGCAGTGTTTCCAGGTGTTTTTAGATTCCTGCCTACAGAGAAACTGACAAGGCTTTGTCACTTTCAACTGCAGTCTGTAGAAGCACTTCTTCCAACAATGGCTGGTTGATCAAAAAAGCTCGTAGTTTTCAGCAGCATCCATGATGGTGACTAAAGGATCTTGAATGGAAAGATCTAGTCGTACTTCATTTATATGGCCCGAAATATCAGCCAAGTAAGCCACGCCATGAATGAACTCCCTGTCAAATTGTTCTGATATTGGGGTTTCCTTTTCTCTCATAAAAAAAAGAAAAAATGAAAACGTGTGGCCCAAGAATAATGAAGCCATTGAAGAATCGTTCTCTGGAAAGCCAGCTAACTTTTGTATAGTAGTGAAGAACTTCACATTTCGCTTCCATTTCTTGGCAAAACTATTTGAAGAGACGGTGATTTAAGGCCCTGGCTCTGGTGAAATTGACGAGTTTTACGGCGGTAGGCTACTGAATAATTTTACAAAGACAATTTTCAAAGTAACAGGAAAGAACTCGAGGACAAAATCAAATATTTGTCCCCGGTTTTAGGGGCTTAATTTGTTAATGAAATTGAAGTCGACGGGCAAGTCATACTGTTCAGAGAGGACGACAATTAATGAGGGTGAGAGTGGAGAGAGTTTATGGGGCACTATAGGAAGGAGGGAGGCTGGTTAAGGGTCAGGTCGTTGTTTATAACCTCAGAGAGAAATATGTTTATAGACTAAGGGAGAGTTTGTTTGTAGACTGAGGGAGAGTTTTTTATAAACTGAGAGAGCGTTTGCTTATAGACTGATGGAGAAGTTGTTTATAGACTGAGAGAGCGTTTGTTTACAGACTGAGGGAGAAGTTGGTTATAGACTGAGGGAAGGACGTGTATATACTGTACAGGTAAAAAAATCAATAAATTTTAGAGATTATTTATAAACCTCAATAAGAAAGAATATCTAAAATGCGTAAGAATTTCTATAACGAGAAAGGAAAATGTTTGAGGAGTACCGTATTGTTTTTTTACGTTTCAACTGTGTGTTAGTACAACCAAATATCCAGAAGAAATTTCCATTAATTCTCTGAAATATTTTATTAGGATCTCATACTTTGCGTTAAATTTTGAGCAGCCTAATCTACATGCAGTTGGATTGACAAAAGGGTAATGTACACATATAGGTGTAAGTTATCTATCAGCCATTTTTGTAAACACTCGGGTTACTTATAGTATCCTGAAAGCGCCCTCCAAGCCGCAATGCATTGTTTTAAACCATTTTGTAATACGATAATATTATTGGAAAGTTCGGGTGTGGGTAGGTACCCGAAAGACTTATCCCGAATGTTCAAACTAGTTATAAATGAATAGAAAAAGTCTCTGAAATACAATATATGAAAATTAAGATGAAATAATAAAGAAAACAAATATTTAAATATCCTTATAACCGGTTCCGACGGAAATGTATCTATTTTTAAGAGACCGCCGTGTACCCCCGTGATGTTTTACCTTCAACTCCGAAGATTTTTCGTCTCCCCATCGCCCTTCTTCAATTTTATCAAGCATTGCATTCCTACAATCATCCTTTCAAAGCTTCAAGTATGGTAAGTAACGCACTTTTGTTTGTGATAGATAGATGTAATGGCATTTCCAATTCGCCTATATATTGTATAGGAAAGATCTAAGATGAGCCGAATGTACGAGGTAGATTGCTAAGGTAATAGTTTACAAGTGTTATCTGTGACCCACCTGATAATTACCATGGAAAAAAATTCTCCTGCTTTATTTCACTTTCTGGATTCTTGTTCCTATTGTGTTTAGGTACTACCAATGTTTGTAAGTTTAGGTTCGGTTACATAAAACATTTTTAGATGAAATGTTCGAACTCAGGGTTAGAAAAAAGTGCTATAATTGATTAATGGTGTATTCAATCACTCGATTTAAATCGTGTCAGTCCTATCTTAACTTAATTGGAACAATAATAAACAAAAGTTAGATATACTATGGACAAATTTCTTAAGGAAAATCTCTGTAATAGCTATACAACAAGCTTGTAAACTATCATCAAAAGTAATTTACCTAATATACAGTAGTTACCGCATTATATAAATAATAGATATTAGATTTTGTTTTGTTTTTCAGGCTGGCATTATAGCATCGTGGTATGCAGAGCTAGCTGCTACTGTGAGGCTACCAAGGATTGTTATTAGAGAGCATCAAAATCCTTTTGCTTATCTCTCTAAGGAGGAGTTCATAAGGATGTATAAGCTGTCCAAGGAATGCATCCATGAACTTCTTGAACGAGTTGGGCCACATATACCAGGAGTTCAAGATGGACGAGGTAAGAAATTTCTGGCGCTACTATAGTGTGTGGTCTACAAGATAATTGGGTAAAGTCAGGACATCCACATTGGTGTTTTAGTTGAGCAGTGAATGGTAGTGATCTCTCCAGCACTGAAGGATACCTTCATCGATCTTTAATTTGGGAGTCACTGTTGGATAAGCGAAGGAAGGGCTGCGCCACAAGTGATTGACCCATAAAATGTTTTAGTGGAATTGAAGAATTCGTGCATCTTGTGCTGATTTGCTTTTTTTTTTTTGTTTCACATGCTTTGCTTTCAAATCAGTTGTTCCTTAGATTGTGAAGTTCGCACTGGGCCGCCGTTTTCTTTTGTGGAAGGTATCAGCTTTTGGTTTGAGACTGAGGGTTGTTCTGTCAGTCATTTAAAGCAGCACGTTTATCGTCGAGGAGTACACTGATTGTCGGGTCATTTTCATCAAATCAGTCCTGGTGTATTCTTTCCATCTGGCCGGGGGTCTCTCTTCAGGTTTTTGTCATGACAGTGCGAGAATATTCCATTCGGCACTGGGATTTCGGTTGTTTGTTGTCGGGTTGCTTATCAGCCCATATTCGAGCTGCTCTTTGAAAGCATATGTTACCACTGGTTCTTCCAGACGCTTAGTGTTAAAACCTCTTCTGGAGGCTTGCTGCCTTCGCCGTTTTGGGGCGTCGTAAAGTGAGAGCCTTGCACTGACATGCCGATGATCAGTGTCGCAGTGGTCTGAGCCACGCATGGCATGGGTGATGAAGACATCTCGGTGATCTCTTTCTCTGACAATGGTGTAGTCATTGAGATGCCAGTGTTTGGATCGTGGGTGTTGCCACCAGCCCTTGAACTTGTCGGCCTGCCTAAACAAGATATTGGTGATAGTGAGGTTGTGTGCAGCACAATTGCTGAGGAGGAGTAGGCCGCTCGGATTACACTTACCTAGTCCATTCTCCCTATAGTTTCGTGCCAAATGTCAGCATCTCTGCCAACTCTGGCATTAAAGTCACCAAGGAGCACAACCTTATCTTCTCTGGGGATAGATGTTAGCACTCTGTCAAGGTCGGCGTAAAAGGCCCCCTTGATGTCAGCCTCTGCATCAAGTGTTGGGGCGTATGCACTGATGAGAAATGCATGACGTGAGTGATTCAGTGGGACTCCGATCGTCATGAGGGGCTCGTTGATCCCAATAGGCATTTCAGTTAGCTTCTGTAGGATGCGTTGGCGGATGGCAAAGCCAACTCCATGAATGTAGTTTCTCTCCACAGCAGGTTTACCCTTCCACAGCCAGACCCCGTGCTGTGAGTTGACACTCGTTTGGGAGTCGGGACTCACTAATGGTTGCTATGGCGATGTTATACCTAGCCGGCTCTTTTGCCTCAAGGTCGGTTCTTCTTTCAGGATGCACATTTGTGCTAGCATCCAGAAGGGTCCTGACATTCCATGTAGCGACCATAAGAGGTTATATACTGTAGTTTGTTTTTGTTTTAATCTGTGATTATGATTGTGTTTTTTACTGCATAAGGATGACCTTAATGAGTGCGGTTACCCAGTCAGGTTGGCTTTTTAGGCAGGCTATGTTTAGGGCACCTTATTGTATCCCCCTCTTTATGTGGTGTGAGCAGAGTGGTTCCTCGAAGGGTTGCTCAGTCGCTCAGACAGGACCAGATTTCACTGCTGCCTAGATCCCAGTGCATAAACGACCATCTTATCTGTGCCGCCTATACGCAGAGTTGTGACAAGAGACTCCCAGCAGTCATTTCTGCCTGTTCGCGTCGCCACTCGTCTGTCGCCATTGGACTTTTGGGGGTATAGGTGTTTTGATGATGGTGAGAGGTATGACGAGCTGATGATGGTTGTGCGTGAGTTGATTTATGTGGTGAGGCAGGAGCGCAGGCTGCAACTACACACCTTGGCTTTCCCTTTTCCTGATCCACTGGTGCAAGTGTTGCAACGTCTGCGGAGAGGGAGAGTTACAATGGACTACTGATAGCCCAGTTTGTTGGGTTTCGCCTCAGTAGCCTGTCAACCATCATTGCCTTTCTCCCCCGGTGTAGCCATTTTTGTTCCCATTGTTGTTACCTTTTCCACCCATACCGCCGTTGGGGTCTTTTTGGAGCTCTGTAAGTATATTTGCCTGATGCGAAACTCCTCTGCAGATTTTTGTTCCGGGTTTATTCCCGTAGCCTTATACCTGCCTAGGTTAATTCGCGGGGCAATGGTTGGTAAGTGCTAGGACGTGTCCACATGCCAGTGGGCCTATGCGCCGACCCTCTGGGGCCCACTGCTATTCCGACATCCCCTGCTGGTCTAGCCTGGGCCCACGAGACACCCAGTTACCGTGTGTTGCCACGAGGAGGCACAGCAGGAGTCTTGATGATGAAGAGGCTATGTACTTGGAGGGGAAGACTTACGCATGTTGCTTCCCTTTTCGTCACGAGGGCTATCCAGCGGCGGTAGCTGAAAGCGAGAGGAAGCAATCAGTGCTGACATAATGCTGCTACACTATACGCATTTCACCACCCTATGTGCGAACACACACCCATTATAAGCTACGGTAGCAGTGCAGATGCAGATGCAGGTTCCAGTTGCCATTCCTCTCTACCTTGATGAATCCCAACAAGATCTCCGCCATTTACATGTATGTCAACCACAAGGTGCAGTCCAGGTTCACTGTGTATTGCCAGAGAACTTCCATTAGATCTTAGAATTTGTCACCACCCAGATCCAGTGACAACTTGTCCACTGCCGTGCTGAGATCGGCGCTATTTGAGCTGTCTTTCTGTCTAAACTGTTGGGCCACCAGCTGGGCAAGTTCCTTGACTTTAGCCTCGTCTGCGTGACATTTGCCATCAGCCATGACTTAAACATCGGCCACAGAATACGCCAAAGAGGTCAGCCTGGGACCCCTTATTGCTCGATGGTATGCTTTGCCGCCTATCATGGTCTCATGATGTGTGTAGCATACGCATCAGATTCAGCCCACAAATAACAGAGACCAGCATTCTCCATGTGTTACCCAATGGCTTTCGGCAGGTTGAAACTGATGTGTAGACCCTCCAATATGAGTACGATGTTTTCGAATTCTAGGTTGACCCGCACCAACTCCTTTCCCCTGCTGTAGTGGTTGATAAGCAGTGATGGTTGTGTGTTTCTGGCCGAAGTGGTCCCAATTATGACAGTGGTCATCGTATAGTTTTCATCAGCTGGGGCCTGAAGCATAATCGCTGTTGTAATGGGTGGGTCCATGAAACTGATGAATTTATTGAAAGGTTCCTCATGCCGGGATATGTTAGGTTTTCATCATGGTAAATGTGGGAGACCATCCAAGACAAATCTTTTAACTTTACCTTTGGCCTTTCTTCATCAGTGTTGACACAGCCATCGACGTCAATCTTGCTAACTACACTGAAGGAGGGTAAGGGTCTCTGATCATATGGTAAATGAGTCTGATCAATAGCTTGAAATACATGCAGGGCATTAGGCTTGATCGCCAAGGATCCCACGATCTGCCTCTCTTCCGAATCATATTCTGGTGGCAGTGGACCTCTCTGCTACACCGTTTCATGTATAAAGTGGAAGGTATTCTTTCCATCCAGAGTGGCCTTCAAGAACGCCAATGTTATCAAAGGAACAGTGGACCATTCGCTCCAAGGCAATGTTGTCCGGGATGTAGACAAGGCCATTCTTGACAAACTTGTCGACAACAGACTCTGCTAGGAGATGTCGATTCATCTCACCATGTCGATTTTGAGAAAAATACCATTTTGCAATCATAGTTTTCACACAGAAAGTGTAAATCCACAATCACTTTTCATTATATCACTGTCTGTATGTTCTGGAAAAACAGACAACATCGCATTTTGTACAATGATCTTGACGTAGATTTGACCAAATAGAAGCATTTGACCTTAAGAATTTCCTTGAAGTCAAAATCTAGAGTTGGCGTCCAGCCACACTTTTGTTCTTATGCTGTGTTTGATAGAGCGAGCATGGGTGCCTGATTTTAACAGAAAATACCGTAAAAATGAAAGCCCTTTTTGGTAAATGACCGGTCTACTATTGGAAGGAATAACGGAAACAACAGGAAATTTCAGCCCTTCACCACTCGGGACTTACCGCCAAGAAGTCATCACTTTCTCACGTCCCAACATCACAATCATCACTACAGAACCACCAGCAGGAACCAAAGCACCTACGGGAAACGGCAAACACAAGAGGGCGTGGTAGCAGAGCAGCGATGAACGAACGGGCGAGTGACGGTCAACTAGTTAACCCGCCTCGCACACCGTAACTGGCCGACACACCTCCTCATCTTACCGGTGTGGGGATTAGGCTACCATCTCCCTACACACACTATCGAGGACTACTTTCTAATCATGCTCGTCCACGTCTTTGTTCCAAAGTCCTAGACGACTGGTTTCTCAAGACGAGGAGAGTAGAGACATTAGTAATATCGAAGCGTCTGGACAAGACTCAGACACACTTACCTCTGAATTAGGAGAGGTTAACAATCACTGTCATGTAGTAACTAGGCACACAGTCGGAATCTTAGGACCCTGAGTTAGAATACAAACTTTCCAACCCAGGGCTCACCCACTCATATTTAAACTCCAAAACTCTAACAAAAAACCACTAGGAACCACCGTGTCTCATCCCCTGAATATAAGAACCGGTTACCAACACTAAATCGCTATTCAAGATCAGACCTACCTTCACAATTCACAGGAAATAGTAAAGAGAGATATTATAACAGATAGGGGAAAAATAGTATTAATTGCGAGCAGGACAGACCATCGTAATGTCCAGAGTTTGGGTTGTCCCAAAATTTAGCAGTTGCAATTCCCAAATTTGGGATATACAGTAAATTAACTACTGTATTATATAGAGTCAGAGAACACGTCCCCTAACCCAACTGGCTTCAAACATGGTACATTTCTAACTATATATGGTGATGAAAGACAAGCAAACCACACTTCTTAGCCAAAAAACTACAATTGATATTGTTAATGATAGGCAACTCATATTTATTGTACAATTTAGCCAAAATGGACATAGGGAAATGCATAATACATTAGGTGAGTGGCTATCTCATCAACAGAAAAACTTGATTTCATCATTTTCATTAGAAAACTAAAGAATTCAACAAACACTATTAATTATGTCTCCTCTATAAATATTCCGGTGGTCTCTAAATCCTATACCTCACCTGCCATACAACAGCTAACCCAACAATGTACAGACAGACTAAAATCCTTAAGCACTGTAGCGGGGTACTACCCACACTATGGTGTCAATATAAAACTTGTTAAAACAACTGTATGTACAATCGTGGACAAAAGTTCGCTTCCCGTGGTGAAACTGAGTCACGGGAATGAGTCTCCGAACTGACCTAACCCTGACTGTCATCTGGTGTGGGTGTGCTGTTTTATCTCATTGGGGGTCGATACTGCTTCAGTTTGGGAGGGAACGAATTTTTTTCCACGATAGTACAGTCAGCCAAAGATCCATCGTCCCCACCAAGGCTCTCGTTCTCTCAATTTTACCTGGCAATACTTGGTGAAAGGAGGCTCTAGTATGTAATGGGGATTGTGATTGGTGCATCTATTTTCGGCTGTATCACTGTTAGGATGAATATTAAACAAACCATAGCTTGCATTTTTATAATAATAAACTATTCAGCGTTATTTACGATGATGGCAAGTTTCCAAATGTTCGTATATTTGCTTAAATAATGAAAAAAATGAATTAATGAATTGACAAGGCACCTACTACCAGGGCAGCTACAAAATTCTCACATCAAATTTAATCTTGAGTGTTTCATGACTGAATTAGTTGCCTTTATAATATGAGCATCTAATATACTGTAGGTCTAGCTGCCTGTCTGTCTGTCGGTCTGTCTGTTCTGGGCAGCCGAAATAGCACAATCGTTTTTCATCAAACTTGGTGGAAAAATCGCAAAAAATTCGTAGAGTGCAACAAACCTGGTCTCATGTCGATGGTTTCTTTAGGAAGGCATTAATTAACCATTTTATTTACGATGGAAAACGATGCAAGTCTACGGACTTGGCGCACCCTAATTAACCATGCAAGTCTACAGACTTGCTGCACCCTCATTCACTGTACGCTGTCAGCCGGATACAATACATTACAATACCATGTAATACCATGCAACACCATACTATACAATACAATACACAACGAACTATAAATATTTGTAAGAATAAAACATAATTATATAGACATATAAGACTCACAACTTCATAAGATATCCGTAAGACATTAGCAATTGGAAATGTGATTAATTGTTTTGTTATTAATCCAGTGTGAAATGTATGGGTAGTGGTGGTACAATCCTAATGGTCTCTAATCCTGTTGATTAGGTGAGGTTAATCTGGGTTTATTAAGATTAAAGACAAGGTGTGGGGTTTATTCTACCTGTGTTAGTCTCAGGTACGACCCTTATTGTAACAATCATGACCATGATTATAACAACCACGACCATGATTATAATAACCACGACAACGATTATAATAACCAGGACCATGATTATAACAACCAGGACCATGATTATAACAACATCGACAATGATTATAACAACCACGACCATGATTATAATAACCACGACCATGATTATAACAACCACGACTATGATTATAACAACCACGACCATGATTATAACAACCACGACCAAGATTATAACAACCAATACCATGATTATAACAACCACGACCATTATTATAACAACCACGACCATAATTATAATAACCACGACCATGATTATAACAACCAAGACCATGATTATATCAACCACGACCATGATTATAACAACCACGACCATAATTATAACAACCACGACCTTGATTATAACAACCACGACCATGATTACAACAACCACGACCATGATTATAACAACCACGACCATGATTATAATTACCACGACCATTATTATAATAACACGACTATGATTATAGCAACCACGAACATGATTATAACAACCACGACCATGATTATAACAACCACGACCATCTTTATAACAGCCGCGACCATGATTATAACAACCACGACCATGACTATAACAACCACGACCATGATCATAACAACCACGACTATGAGCATAACAACCTCGATTATAATCATAACAACCACGACCATGATCATAACAACTACGACCATCATTATAACAACCACGACCATAATTATAACAACCACGACTATGATTTTATCACCCACGACCATGATTATAACAACCACGACTGTGATTATAACAACCACGACCATGATTATAACAACCAGGACCATGATTATAGCAACCACGACCATGATTATAACAAGCACGGCCATGATTATAACAACCACAACTATGATTATATCACCCACGACCATGATTAAAACAACCACGACCATGATTATAACAACCACGACCATGATTAAAATAACCACGACCATGATTATGGCAACCACACCATGATTATAACAACCACGTCTATGATTATATCAACCACGACCATTATTATAATAGCCACGACCATGATTATAACAACCACGAACATAACTTAACAACCACGACTATGATTATAACAACCACGACCATGATCATAACTGTAGATATATGAGACGAATATTGCTGTAATATGTAACTCTGTACTATTTACCATTATTGATCCAGGTCTCTGTATTATATGTTTTATAATCATACTCCCTTTTGTCACTGAGTGTTAGTTCAGACTTTGGGGACATGCCCAGATAGAGATACCCGGAGAGATTCCAAGACAGGACGCTGTTTACCCCTGTCTTAACTCCTTTTTGTGTTTGTCCCAGAAATAGAACTTACGAACTTGACATCAGTGTGTTTCCTTTACCCCTGAGTAGAAGGGCCACCTGAGTCTCCTACATGGTGCAGTGTTTAGCTGGGACATCACATTATTCAGAATTGGAGTGGACACAGAATCTCTCTCGGAGCCGCCATCTTGTCAACTTCCCTTGTCGAGTGGATCTCGGCGCGTACCTCAACACGATATTCCTGGATTTACAGTGCAGTGTTGTGAAGTGCTTTTTCAGTGTTGTGTGTGCCCTTTAGTGTCTTTAAAGTGTTTCCCCGTGTTCCTGCACTTTTTACAAAAGAGGGAAGCCTTTTTAAGACCTATGGGAGAGCTCAAGTTTTGACATCAACCCCAGTTCATGTCTCGACTGGCACTGCGCGAGTGAGCCAGCCATCCCGCTCCCTAGCCGGCCTGCCCTGAGTACACCCACGGACGAACGCACACACACACACACACAGACGCTCGCAGATATCTTCCATTTAAAGACGATTGCTCTTCTGTTCACTTATTAATTACAGTAATTGTGAGAGAAATAAACCAGGCCATATGGAAGATCAGGAATTAATTAAGTTTTCTTCAGATACCCAACAAGCCCAACTTCAGACGGATGTCGGTGCAGTAAGTAGACTCCAAGTGGATCGGAAAGTGGATCAAGCGGCTCCACCCTCCCTTAGCCCCCACTACACACGTCCGCAATCTGCCAGAGGTGTCGACTTCCTTCATTTAATTCAGTTTATGGAAGAAAACCGACGACAAGACGACATCAGGAGGCGACAGGAAGACGATGAACGAAGACGTGAAGAGAATCACAGACATCAACAAGAAAATGCCAGATTCAGTGCCATTATCGAGTTGTTGGCACCTGTTAACTTTCAAGCAGCTACTACACCTGCCTCTTCGTCCACAGGTGCACCTGCAGGGTCCTCTTCAACTTCTTTGCCACCCCCACAGAAAGCACTCACTCAGAGTCCACCGCCACTCCAAGCTGATGCCTCGTTCCAGGTATTCCGTGAATGGCGTCGGAGGTGGGACCTTTATTCGATGATGGTCGATTTATCAAGGTTGCCTAGGGAGAAACAGCTGATCCAGATGAGGATGTGTCTCACCCTAGAGACGCAACGTATCCTGGAGCACACCCTGCAAATTTCCCACGACACAGACAAGACTGTGAAGGACGTCTTGGATGCTTTACAGACGCATATCAAGGGCCTCCGTAACGAAGCTCTCCGTAGGAGAGAACTTCTCAGTTGTAAGCAGCTGGAGGGTGAGTCGTTTGCCGATTTTTACGTACGACTCAGACGCATCGCTGAGGAGGTTGACGTTTGTCCTGGGAACTCGTCGACTTGTGAGGAAACACAGCTAAAGATGATTATCCTCATGGGCGTGCGGGACGAAGATCTTATTCAGAAGCTTATCTCCCTCGACACTGCCTCTTCTCTACAGGATGTTGTCACCACCTGCCGCTCTTACGAAGCCACCAGAAGTGCGACTTCTGCCATTCGTGCTCCATCTAACCAGCTGTGTGCCATCTCCTCATATAAGAAGAAGAAAGGACGTGACCGGACTTCAGCTTCACATCCGACTTCAGCTTCACATCCGACTTCAGCTTCACATCCGACTTCAGCTTCGCATCACTCTTCAGCATCACTTCAGACTTCGACGTCAGGTCATTCCTGCCAGTATTGTGCTCGTCGGCATGGTTCTGAATGCCCTGCCGCTGACAGCACCTGCAATAACTGTGGCCGTCGTGGTCATTGGGCTAGGACACTGAAGTGCCCTGCCAACATAGTTCAGTGCCGCTCCTGTAGCCGCATTGGACACTATGACAAATGCTGTCAGTCACAGAAGAAGAATAATACTACTTGCAAGTCTCAGGCGGCGAAGAACAAGCGCTGTCGTCGCGTGGGATCCTCTTCTTCCCCTGTCAGCAAGACACCTCAGCCCATCTGTGTTCACCTGTCATACGGCGACGTTACATCCCGTATCCAGATGCTTCCTGACACAGGTGCGGACGTCACAGTCATCGGCACAAGACACCTCGACATTCTGGGGATCCCTAGGAGCAGCTTGCAACCACCGTCAACTTCTACAACGCTCACCGCAGACGGTTCTGCAATGGCACCTGCTCTGGGTACATTTCAGGCTACCCTCACCCTAGGTAAGCAGTCATGTTCTGCCAGGATTCAGGTCCACAAAGGTGTTCAGATGCCACTACTGTCTTATGGCCACTGTCAAGAGTTGGCCATAATATCTCCAGACTTCCCTAAGCCAATTCTGGAAATAAAACATGTCAACAGGTGCAAGGAGCTGTCCCTCCTACCCAATACGCCACCTTCTGTAGCCAGGTAGTTCTTCCTACTGCAATTCAAGGACATGCTGGTTTCCAAGGAGGAATCTCAAGACGGCTCCACTCAAGCCAATGGCTGGCTCCCTCATGAGAATTCACCTGAACGATGACGCAGTACCTTTCGCCATCCACACACCGAGACAGATACCCTTCGCTTTTCAGAGCCAAGTTAAGAAGGAACTCGACTCTATGGTAGCCCAGGGGATCATTAAGCCTGCTGGTGACGACCCCTCGGATTGGTGTCACCACATGGTAGCAGTCGCCAAGAACATTACTGGAGTTCGTATCACCGTCGACCTCACCAAGCTGAATAGCCAAGTTTCCCGCCCGACCCACCCTTCACCGACACCCTTCGCCGCTATACGCAGTGTGGACCCGAAGGCAAGGTACTTTACTACAGCAGATGCCTTATGTGGGTACTGGCAGATGGAACTTGCGGAAGAAGATCAGCACCTCACGACGTTCATCACACCGTATGGCCGATTTCAGTACTGCAGAGGACCTATGAGTTTCGCGGCTACTGGCGATGCTTTCTGCCTCCGTGGTGACATGGCCCTTCAGGGTGTGGCGAACAGTGTCAAGGTCATCGACGACGTGCTCCTATATGACGAGGATTACTCCACGCATCTTGAGCGTATTCACCAGATGCTCACCAGGTGCCGCAAGTACGGGATCACCCTCAACAAGGATAAGTTTGTGGTCGCCGCACCTAGTGTGAACTTCTGTGGGTACACTCTCTCAGGCAAGGGCATCTCGGCTGATCCTGGAAAGGTCAGCGCGATCCGGGACTTCCCAATTCCTGCCAACCTGACCGACCTCCGCTCGTTCATGGGCCTGGTAAACCAGTTGGCTGAGTTCACCCCCGACATCGCCGCTGCAGCACAGCCCCTACGCCCCCTGATGAGCCCCAAGAGAACATTCACCTGGACAGCTGACCATGATGAGGCATTCCGTCGCGTCAAGACAGCTCTCCTTAGCCCACCTGTTCTCGCTTCCTTCGACCCGGCCCTGCCAGTTGTCCTCCAGACTGATGTCTCTCGTCTCTACGGGATTGGATACGCTCTGCTACAGGACCACGGCAATGGACGCCTTCGTCTGGTTCAGTGTGGCTCTCGGTTTCTCACTGACGCCGAGACTCGCTACGCCGCCATCGAACTGGAGCTGTTAGCCGCCGTCTGGGCTATGTCCAAATGTAGGTTGTATCTGATCGGCCTACAACACTTCAACCTCATGACGGATCATCGGCCACTCATCCCGATCCTGAGCCACTACTCCTTGGATGCGGTCGAGAATCCCCGCCTCCAACGCCTTAAGGAGAAGATCTTGCCCTACCTCTTCACAGCTGTGTGGCGTGCTGGCAAGCTGCTCTGCATCACTGATGCTTTGTCACGAGCCCCATTCAGCCACCCCACACAAGAGGACGAGATCGCATGTGCTGATGCTACTGCACACCTCAGGACCGTAGTGACCGTGAACGCCGTCATCTCAGAATAGTCTCCACCGCAGGACGCCGACAGGACTCTTCAGGAACTCCGAGCCGCGGCAAGAGCGGACCCTTCGTACATCCGTCTACTGAACTGCGTGACCTCGGGATTTCCCTCCAACCGGTACGACTTACACAGCTCTTTACTCCCATACTGGAAGATGCGGGACGACCTCAATGCTGATGGCGACCTCGTCTTGTATGGAGCAAGAGTTGTGGTTCCTGGCGCCCTCAGCCGTCGCACCCTAGCCCACCTGCACGAGAGCCACAGGGGTGTGGAAGCTACGAAGCGTCGGGCGAGACAGGCTGTTTTTTGGCCAGGCATCGACTCCGACACCGCTAGTTCCGTTCAAGTCTGCGAGCCATGCCAGGTGCTGCAGCCTAGTCAGCAGCAGGAACCCCTCATGAACAACGACAACCCTACGAGGCCCTTTGAGTCCGTCTCTACGGATTTCTTCGTTGTGGCGGGAAAATCCTTTCTCGTCATCGCCGACCGGCTCTCAGGGTGGCCTGTTGTCGATCTCTGCGGAGGCAACACTACTGCCTCTCATACAGTACGTATGTTCTGTCGCTACTTCCGGGAAGTTGGTGTCCCTCTCCGCCTGAGGACTGACGGCGGGCCCCAGTTCACCAGCAACGACTTCCGGGACTGCATGGAGCGATGGGGAGTTTATCATGTGGTGTCCTCGCCACATTATCCCCAGTCCAATGGACATGCCGAGGCTGCCGTAAAGTCCGTCAAGCATCTCATCCTCAAGACGGCACCCTCAGGCAACATTGACTGTGAGAAGTTTGACCGGGGTTTATTGGAATTGTGGAATACCCCCAACTTCACAGGTCGCTCCCCAGCACAGATGTTATACGGCCACCCACTACGGTCATGTGTCCCTGCCCATCCTGAGTCCTTCTCGAAGGAGTGGCAGGCCAAGACCGAGGACTGCGATCGTCGTGCAGCCGCCCGTGCTGGCCAGGTAAAGGCACAGTACGATCAGCACGCCCGACCCCTTCCCAGGTTGAGTATCGGGCAAACAGTTCGGGTTCAAGACCCGACGTCTCACCGCTGGGACAAGGTCGGGGTTGTCATGGGCTGCGGCAAGACCAGGGATTACGAGGTCCGTCTCCCTAGTGGTCGGGTATGGTGGCGGAATCGCCGCTTTCTTCGTTCAGTACCGTCACCTAGTGGTGAACCCCTCCCCCACATCCCTGTGAACCCTTGCTTGGACGAGAAAAGTAAGTCCTCATTCAGTGACCCCCCAGTTTTCCCACGTCACTCTCAAAGGCTCCTGGAAAAAGAGTCCGCTCGAGATTGCACTACGAGCGTGAGGGGGAGGGAGGTGTAGATATATGAGACGAATATTGCTGTAATATGTAACTCTGTACTATTAACCATTATTGATCCAGGTCTCTGTATTATATGTTATATAATCACTCCCTTTTGTCACTGAGTGTTAGTTCAGACTTTGGGCACATGCGCGCTGTACGCGCATGTGCAGATAGAGATACCCGGAGAGATTCCAAGACAGGATTCTGTTTACCCCTGTCTTAACTCCTTTTTGTGATTTTCCCAGAAATAGAACTTACGAAATTGACATCAGTGTGTTTCCAATACCCCTGAGTAGAAGGGCCACCTGAGTCTCCCACAATAACAACCACGACCATGATCATAACTACCACGACCATGATCATAACAACCAAAACCATGATTATAACAACCATGACTATGAATATAACAACAACGACCATGATTATAACAAACACGACCATGATTTTAACAACCACAACTATGATAATAACAACCACGACTATGATTATAGCAACCATGACTATGATTATAACAACCACGACCATGATTATAACAGCCACGACAGTGATTATAACAACCACGACCATGATTATAACAAACACGACTCTGATTATAACACCCACGACCTTGATTATAAAACCCATGACCATGATTTAACCACGACCATGTTTAAAACAACCACGACTATGTTTATAACAACAACGACCATGATTATAACGGCCACAACCATGTTTATAACACCCACGAATATGATTTTATCACCCACGACCATGATTATAACACCTACGACTATGATCATAACAACCACGAGCATGATTATAACAAACACGACTATGATTATATCACCTACGACCATGATTATAACACCCATGACCATGATTTAACCACGACTATGATTATAACAACCACAACCACGATTACAACAACCACGACCATGATTATAACAACCACGACCATGATTATAAGAACTACGACCATGATTATAACAACCACGACCATGTTTATAACAATCACGACTATGATTATAACAACCACGACCATGATTATAACAACCACGACCATTATTATAACAACCACGACAATGATTATAACAACAACGACCATAATTATAACAACCACGACCATGATTATAAAAACCACGTCCATGATTATAACAACCACGACCATGAAAATAACAACCAGGACCATGATTATAATAACCACGACCATGATTATAACAACCACGACCATGATTATAACAACCACTACTATGATTATATAAACCACGACCATTATTTTGATAACCACGATCATGATTATAACAACAACAACCACTACTAAACAACCATGACTATAATTATAACAACCACGACCATGATTATATCAACCAAGGACCATGATTATAACAACCACGACCATGATTATAACAACCACGACCATGATTATAACAACCACGACCATGATTATAAAAACCACGTCCATGATCATAACAACCATGACCATGATCATAACAACCACGACCATGATTATAACAACCACGACCATGATTATAACAACCACAACTATGATTATATCAACCACGATCATTATTATAAGAACCACGACCATGATTATAACAACCACGACTTTGATTATAACTACCACGACCATGATCATAACAACCACGACCATGATTATAACACCCACGACTACGATTATAACAACCACGACCATGATTAAAACAACCAGGACTATGATTATAACAACCACGATCATGAATATAACAACCACGACCATGATTAAAACACCCACGATCACGATTATAACAGGCACAACCATGATTATAACAACCACGACCATGATTATAACAACCACGACAATGATTAAAACAACCACGACCATGATTATAACAACCACAACCATGATTATAACACCCACGACTATGATTATATCACCCACAACCATGATTATAACACCTATGACTAAGATCAAACAACCACGAGCATGATTATAACAACCACGACTATGATTATATCACCCACGACCATGATTATAACAACCACGACCATGATTAAAACAACCACGACCATGATTATAACAACCACGACCATGATTATAACAACCACGACCATGATTATAACAACCACGACCATGATTACAACAACCACGACCATGATTATAACATCCACGACCAAGATTATAACAACCACGACCATGATCATAACAACCAGGACCATGATTATAACAACAAGGTCCTCGATTATAACAAACACAACCATGATTATGAAAACTACGACCATGATTATAGCAACCACGACCATGATTATAACAACCACGACCATGATTATAACAACCACGACCATGATTATAGCAACCAGGACCATGGTCATAACAACCAGGACCATGATTATAACAACCATGACCATGATTATGTCAACCACGACTATGAACATCACAACCACGACCATGATCATAACAAACACGACAAAGATTATATCACCCACGAGCATGATTATAAAATCCACGACTATGATTATAACAAAAACGACCAGGAATTTAACAAACACGACCATGATTATAACAACCACGACTATGATAATAACAACCACGACTATAATTATAGCAACCACGACTATGATTATAACAACCACGACCATGATTTTAACAGCCACGACCATGATTATAACAACCACGACCATGATTATAACAACCATGACTCTGAATATAACACCCACGACCTTGATTATAAAACCCATGACCATGATTTAACCACGACCATGTTTAAAAGAACCATGACTATGTATATAACAACCACGACCATGATTATAACGGCCACAACCATGTGTATAACACCCACGACTATGATTTTATCACCCACGACCATGATTAGAACACCTATAACTATGATCATAACAACCACGAGCAAGATTATAAAAAACACGACTATGATTAAAAGACCTACGACCTATGACCATGATTTAACCACGACTATGATTATAACAACCACGACTATGATTATAACAACAACGACTATGATTAAAACAACCACAACCACGATTATAACAACCACGACCATGATTATAACAACCACGCCCATGTTCATAACAACCACGACTATGATTACAACAACCACGACCATTATTATAACAACCACGACAATGATTATAACACCCACGACTATGATTATATCACCCACAACCAAGATTATAACAACCACGACCATGATTAAAATAACCACGACCATGATTATAACAACCACGACCATGATGATAACAACCACGACTATGATTATATCACCCACGACCAGGATTATAACAACCACGACCATGATTAAAACAACCACGACCATGATTATAACAACCACGACCATGATTATAACAACCACGACCAAGACTATAACAACCACGACCATGATTATAACAACCACGACCATGATAATAACTACCACGACCAAGATTATAACAACCACGACCATGACTATAACAAGCACGACCATGATTATAACAACCATGACCATGATTATAACAACCACGACCTTGATTATAACAAACACGACCATGATTATACCAACCACGACCATGATTATAACAACCACGAACATGATTATATCAACCACGACCATGATTATAACAACCACTACCATGATTATAACATGCACGACCATGATTTTAAAAACCACGACCATGATTATAACACCCACGACTATGATTATATCACCCACAACCATGATTATAACAACCACGACCATGATTAAAATAACCACGATCATGATTATAACAACCACGACCATGATGATAACAACCACGACTATGATTATATCACCCACGACCAGGATTATAACAACCACGACCATGATTAAAACAACCACGACCATGATTATAACAACCACGACCATGATTATAACAACCACGACCAAGACTATAACAACCACGACCATGATTATAACAACCACGACCATGATTATAACAACCACGACCATGATTATAACAACCACGACCATGATTATAACAACCACGACCTTGATTATAACAAACACGACCATGATTATAACAACCACGACCATGATTATAACACCCACGAACATGATTGTATCAACCATGACCATGATTATAACAACCACTACCATGATTATAAAATGCACGACCATGATTTTAAAAACCACGACCATGATTATAACAACCACGACCATGATTATAACAACCAACAACCATGATTATAACAACCACGACCAAGATTATAACAACTACGACCATGATTACAACAACCATAACCATGATTATGACACCCACGACTATGATTATATCACACACGACCATAATTAGAACACCTTCGACTAAGATCATAACACCAACGAGCGTGATTATATCAACGACGACTATGATTATATCACCCACGACCATGATTATAACAACCAGGACCATGATTATGACAACCAGGACCATGATTATAACAACCACGACCATGATTATAACAACGACGACCATGATTATAACAACCACGACTATGATAATAACCACCACGACCATGATTATAACAACCACGACCATGATTACAACAACCACAACCATGATTGTGACACCCACGACAATGATTATATTACCCACGTCCATAATTATAACATCTTAGACTAAGATCATAACAACAACGAGCATGATTATATCAACCACGACTATGATTATATCACCCACGACCATGATTATAACAACCACGACTATGATAATAACAACCACGACCATGATTATAACAACCAGGACCATGATTATAACAACCACGACCATGATTATAACAACCACGACCATGATTATAACAACCACGACCATGATTATAACAACCACGACCATGATTATAACAACCACGACCATGATCATTACAAAAAGGACCATGTTTATAACAACCAGGACCTTGATTATAACAAACACGACAATGATTATGAAAAATACGACCATGATTATAACAACCACGACCATGATTATACCAACCACGACCATGATTATAACATCAACGTCTATGAATATAGCAACCACGACCATGATTATAACAACCACGACCATGATTATAACAACAACGACCATGATCATAAGAACCTCAACTATGACCATAACAACCACTACCATGATCATAACAACCACTTCCGTAATTATAACAACCACGACCATGATTATAATAACCACGACTATGATTATAACAACCACGACCATGATTATAACAACCAGGACTATGATTATAACAACCACCACCATGATTATAACAACCAAGACTATGATTATAACAACCACGACTATGATTATAACAACCACGACCATGATTATAACAACCACGATAATGATTATAACAACCACGACCATGATTATAACAACCACGACCATGATTATAATAACCACGACGATGATTATAACAACCATGACCATGATGATAACAACCACGACTATGATTACAACAACCACGACCATGATTAAAACAACCACGACCATAATTATAACAACCACGACGATGATTATAACAACCATGTCCATGATTATAACCACGACCATGATTACAACAACCACAACCATGATTATTACACCCACGACTATGATTATATCACCCACGAACATAATTGTAACACCTTCGACTAAGATCATAATAATAATGAGCATGATTATATTAACCACGAATATGATTATATCACCCACGACTATGATTATAACAACCACGACTATGATAATAACAACCACGACCATGATTATAACAACCAGGACCATGATTATAACAACCACGACCATGATTATAGCAACCACGACCATGATTATAACAACCACGACCATGATTATAACAACCACGACCAAGATCATAACAACCAGGACCATGATTATAACAACCAGGACCTTGATTATAAAAAACACGAAGAGATTATGAAAACTACGACCAAGATTATAACAACCACGACTATGATTATAGCAACCACGACCATGATTAAAACAACCACGACCATGATTATAACAACCACGACCATGATCATAACAACCTCAACTATGATAATAACAACCACGACCATGATCATAACAACCACTACCGTAATTATAACAACCACGACCATGATTACAACAAACACGACAATGATTATAACAACCACGACCATGATTATAACAACGAGGACTATGATTATAACAACCACCACCATGATTATAACAACCAAGACTATGATTATAACAACAACGAATATGATTATAACAACCACTACCATGATTAAAACAACCACGACCATGATTATAACAACCACGACCATGATTATAACAACCACGACCATTATTATAACAACAACGACCATGATTATAACAACTACGACCAAGATTATAACAACAACGTCTATGATTATAACAACCACGAGCATGATTACAACAACCACGACCATGATTATAACAACCACGACCAAGACTATAACAACTACGACCATGATTATAACAACCACGACCATGATAATAACTACCACGACCATGATTATAACAACCACGACCTTGACTATAACAACGACGACAATGATTATAACAACCACGATCATGATTATAACACCCACGACCATGATTATAACAACCACGACCATGATAATAACAACCACGACCATGATTATAACAACCACGACCATGAATATAACAACCACGAACATGATTATATCAACCACGACCATGATTATAACAACCACTACCATGATTATAACAAGCACGACCATGAATTTAAAAACCACGACCATTATTATAACAACCACGACCATGATTATAACAACCCCAACAATGATTATAACAACCACGACCATGATTATAACAACTACGACCATGATTATAACAACCTCGACCATGATTATAACAACCACGACCTTGATTATAACAACCACGACCATGATTATAACATCAAGGATCATGATTATATCAACGACGACCATGATTATAACAACCACTAAAATGATTACAACAAGCACGACCATGATTATAACAACCACGACCATGATAATAACTACCAGGACCATGATTATAAAAACCACGACCATGACTATAACAAGCACGACCATGATTATATAAACCATGACCATGATTATAACAACCACGACCTTGAATATAACAAGCACGACCATGATTATAACAACCACGACCATGATTATATCAACCATGACCATGATTATAACAACCACTACCATGATTAAAACATGCACGACCATGATTTTAAAAACCACGACCATGATTATAACAACCACGACCATGATTATAACAACCAACAACCATGATTATAACAACCACGACCAAGATTATAACAACTACGACCATGATTACAACAATCATAACCATGATTATAACACCCAAGACTATGATTATATCACACACGACCATAATTATAACACCTTCGACTAAGATCATAACACCAACGAGCGTGATTTTATCAACCACGACTATGATTATATCCCCGACGACCATGATTATAACAACCAGGACCATGATTAAAACAACCAGGACCATGATTATAACAACCACGACCATGATTATAGCAACGATGACCATGATTATAACAACCACGACTATGATAATATCCACCACGACCATGATTATAACAACCAGGACCATAATTATAACAACCGCGACCATGATTATAACAACCACGACCATGATCATAACAAAAAGGACCATGTTTATAACAACCAGGACCTTGATTATAACAAACACGACAATGATTATGAAAAATACGACCATGATTATTACAACCACGACCATGATTATACCAACCACGACCATGATTATAACATCAACGTCTATGAATATAACAACCACGACCATGATTATAACAACCACGACCATGATTATAACAACAACGACCATGATCATAAGAACCTCAACTATGATCATAACAACCACTACCATGATCATAACAACCACTATCGTAATTATAACAACCACGACTATGATTATAATAACCACGACTATGATTATAACAACCACGACCATGATTATAACAACCAGGACTATGATTATAACAACCACCACCATGATTATAACAACCAAGACTATAATTATAACAACCACGATTATGACTATAGCAACGACGACCATGATTATAACAACCACGATCATGATTATAACACCCACGACCATGATTATAACAAGCACGACCATGATTTTAAAAACCACGACCATTATTATAACAACCACGACCATGATTATAACCACCCCAACAATGATTATAACAACCACGACCATGATTATAACAACTACGACCATGATTATAACAACCGCGACCATGATTATAACAACCACGACCTTGATTATAACAACCACGACCATGATTATAACATCAACGATCATGATTATATCAACGACGACCATGATTATAACAACCACTACAATGATTACAACAAGCACGACCATGATTATAACAACCACGACTATGATTATAACAACCACGGCCATGACTATTACAACCACAACCATGATTATTACAACCACGACCATGATTATAAAAACCACGACCATAATTATAACAACCACGACCATGATTATAACAACCACAACCATGATATTAATAACCATGACCATGATTATAACAAGCACAACCATGATTATAACAACCATGACTATGATTATAACATCCACGAACATGATTATAACGACCCCGACCATGATTATAACAAACTCGACCATGACTTTAACAACCACGACCACGATTATAACAACCACGACCATGATTATAACAACCACGACCATGATTATATCGACCACGACCATGATTATAACAACCTCGACCATGATTATAACAACCAGGACCACGATTATAACAACCACTACCATGATTATAAAAACCACGACCATGATTACAACAACCACAACCATGATTATAACACCCACGACTATGATTATATCACCCACGACCATAATTATAACACCTTCGACTAAGATCATAACAACAACGAGCATGATTATATCAACGACGAATATGATTATATCACCCACGACTATGATTATAACAACCACGACTATGATAATAACAACCACGACCATGATTATAACAACCAGGACCATGATTATAACAACCACGACCATGATTATAACAACCACGACCATGATTATAACAACCAAAACCATGAATATAACAACCACGACCATGATCATAACAACCACGACCATGATTATAACAACCAGGACCTTGATTATAAAAAACAGGACAAAGATTATGAAAACTACGACCAAGATTATAACAACCACGACAATGATTATAGAAAACCACGGCCATGATTATAACAACCACGACCATGATTATAACAACCAGGACTATGATTATAACAACCACCACCATGATTATAACAACCAAGACCATGATTATAACAACCACGACTATGATGAAAACAACCACGACCATTATTATAACAACCACGACTATGATTATATCTCCCACAACCATGATTATAACAACCATGACCATGATTAAAATAACCACGACCATGATTATAACAACCACGACCATGATGATAACAACCACGACTATGATTATATCACCCACGATCATGATTATAACAACCACGACCATGATTAAAACAACCACGACCATGATTATAACAACCACGGCCATGATTATAACAACCACGACCATGATTATAACAACCACGACCATGATTATAACAACCACGACCATGATTACAACAACCACAACCATGATTATAACACGCACGACTATGGTTATATCACCCACGAACATAATTATAACACCTTGGACTAAAATCATAATAACAACGAGCATGATTATATCAACCACGAATATGATTATATCACCCACGACTATGATTATAACAACCACGACCATGATCATAACAACAACTACCGTAATTATAACAACCACGACCATGATTATAACAACCAGGACTATGATTATAACAACCACCACTATGATTATAACAACCAAGACTATGATTATAACAACCACGACCATGATTATAACAACCACGACCATGATTATAACAACTACGACCAAGATTATAACAACAACGACTATGATTATAACAACCACGAGCATGATTACAACAACCACGACCATGATTATAACAACCACGACCAAGACTATAACAACCACGACAATGATTATAACAACCACGACCATGATAATAACTACCACGACCATGATTATAACAACCACGACTATGATTATAACAACCACGACCTTGATTATAACAACCATGACTATGATTATAACAACCACCACCATGATTATAACAACCAAGACTATGATTATAACAACCACGACTATGATTATAACAACCACTACCATGATTATAACAACCGCGACCATGATTATAACAACCACGACTATGATTATAACAACCACGACTATGATTATAACAACCACCACCATGATTATAACAACCAAGACTATGATTATAACAACCACGACTATGATTATAACAACTACTACCTTGATTATAACAAACACGACCAAGATTATAACAAAAACGACTATGATTATAACTACCACGACCATGATTATAACAACAACGACCATGACTATAACAACCTCGACCAAGACTATAACAACCACGACCATGATTATAACAACCACGACCATGATTATAACAACCACGACCATGATTAAAACACCAACGACCACGATTATAACAACCATGACCATGATTATAACAACAACGACTATGATTATATAACCCACGACCATGATTATAACAACCACGACCATGATTAAAACAACCATGACTATGATTATAACAACCACGACCGTGATTATTACAACCACAACCATGATTATAACAACCACGACCATGATTATAAATTCCACGACCATGATTATAACAACCACGACCATGATTATAACAACCACAACCATGATTATAACAACCATGACCATGATTATAACAAGCACAACCATGATTGTAACAACCACGAGTATGATTATAACAACCACGAACATGATTATAACGACCACGACCATGATTATAACAACCTCGACCATGATTATAACAACCTCGACCACGAATATAGCAACCACGACCATGATTATAACAACCACGACCATGATTACAACAACCATAACCATGATTATAACACCCACGACTATGATTATATCACCCATGACCATGATTATACCAACCACGACTGTTATAATAACAACCACGACCATGATTATAACAACCTCGACCATGATTATAACAACCACGACAACGATTATAACAACCACGACCATGATTATAACAACAACGACCATGATTACAACAACCATAACCATGATTATAACACCCACGACTATGATTATATCACCCACAACCATGATTATAACAACGACGACTGTGATAATAACAACCACGACCATGATTATAACAACCAGGACCATGATTATAACAACCACGACCATGATTATAGCAACCACGACCATTATTATAACATCCACGACTGTGATTATAGCAACCACGACCATGATTATAACAACCACGACCATGATTATAACAACCACGGCCATGATCATAACAACCTCAACTATGATCATAACAGCCACGACCATGATCATAACAACCACTACCGTAATTATAACAACCACGACCATGATTATAACAGCCAGGACTATGATTATAACAACCACCACCATTATTACAACAACCAAGACTATGATTACAACAACCACGACCATGATTATAACAACCACTACCATAATTATAACAACCACGACCATGAGTATAACAACCACGACCATGATTATAGCAACCACGACCATGATTACAACAACCACAACCATGATTATGACACCCACGACTATGATTATATCACCCACGACCATAATTATAACATCTTCGACTAAGATCATAACGACAACGAGCATGATTATATCAACCACGACTATGATTATATCACCCACGACCATAATTATAACAACCACGACTGTGATAATAACAACCACGACCATGATTATAACAACCAGGACCATGATTATAACAACCAGGACCATGATTATAACAACCACGACCATGATTATAACAACCACGACCATGATTATAACAACCAGGACCATGATCATAACAACCAGGACCATGATTATAACAACCAGGACCTTGATTATAACAAACACGACAATGATTATGAAAACTACGACCATGATTATAACAACCACGACCATGATTATAACAACCACGACCATGATTATAGCATCCACGACTATGATTATAGCAACCACGACCATGATTATAACAACCACGACCATGATTATAACAACCACGACTATGATCATCAGAACCTCAACTATGATCATAACAACCACGACCATGATCATAACAGCCACTACCGTAATTTTAACAACCACGACCATGATTATAACAACCACGACTATGATTATAACAACCACGACCATGATTATAACAACCACGACTATGATTATAACAACCACGACCATGATTATAACAACCACGACTATGATTATAACAACCACGACTATGATTATAACAACCACTACCATGATTATAACAACCACGACCATGATTATAACAACCTGGACCATGATTATAACAACCACGAGTATGATTACAACAACCTCGACCATGATTATAACAACCAAGACCAAGACTATAACAACCATGACCATGATTATAACAACCACGACCTTGATTATAACAACCACGACCATGATTAAAACACCCACGACCACGATTATAACAACCACGACCATGATCATAACAACCTCAACTATGTTCATAACAACCACGACCGTCATCATAACAACCACTAACGTAATTATAACAACCACGACCATGATTATAACAACCACGACTATGATTATAACAACCACGACCATGATTATAACAACCAGGACTATGATTATAACAACCACCACCATGATTATAACAAACAAGACTATGATTATAACAACCTCGACCATGATTATAACAACCACAACCATGATTATAACAACCACGACCATGATCATAACAACCACGACTATGATTATAGCAACCACGACCATGATTATAACAACCACGACTATGATTATTACAACCACGACTATGGTTATAACAACCACTACCTTGATTATAACAATCACGACCATGATTATAACAACTACGACCAAGATTATAACAACAGCGACTATGATTATAAGTACCACGACCATGATTATACAAACCACGACCATGACTATAATAACCACGACCAAGACTATAACAACCACGACCATGATTATAACAACCACGACCATGATTATACCAACCACAACCATGATTAAAACACCCACGACCACGATTATAACAACCACGACCATGATTAAAACAACCACGACCATGATTAAAAGAACCACGACCATTATTATAACAACCATGACCATGATTATAACAACCACGACTATGATTAAAACAACCACGACCATGATTATAACAACCACGACCATGATTAAAACAACCACGACCATGATTATAACAACCACGACCATGATTATAACAACCACGACCATGATTATAACAACCACGACCATGATTATAACTACCACGACCATGATTTCAACAACCACAACCATGATTATAACACCCACGACAATGATTATATCACCCACGACGATAATTATAACACCTTCGACTAAGATCATAACACAACGAGCATGATTATATCAACCACGACTATGATTATATCACCCAGGACCATGATTATAACAACCACGACTATGATAATAACAACCACGACCATGATTATTACAACCAGGACCATGATTATAACAACCACGACCATGATTATAACAACCACGAACATGATTATAACAACCACGACCATGATTATAACAACCACGACCATGAATATAACAACCACGACCATGATTATAACAACCACGACCATGATTATAACAACCACGAACATGATTATAACAACCACGACCATGATTATAACAACCACTACCATGATTATAACAAGCACGACCAAGATTATAACAACCACGTCTATGATTATAACAACCACGACCATGATTATAACAACCACGACCATGATTATAACATCAACGACCATGATTATAACATCAACGATCATGATTATATCAACCACGACCATGATTATAACAACCACGACCATGATTATAACAACCACGACCATGATTATAACAACCACGACCATGATTATAACAACCACGACCATGATTATAACAACCACGACCATGATTATAACAACCACGACCATGATTATAACAACCACGACCATGATTATAACAACCACGACCATGATTATAACAACCACGATATGATTATAACAACCACGACATGATTATAACAACCACGACCATGATTATAACAACCACGACCATGATTATAACAACCACGACCATGATTATAACAACCACGACCATGATTATAACAACCACGACCATGATTATAACAACCACGACCATGATTATAACAACCACGACCATGATTATAACAACCACGACCATGATTATAACAACCACGACCATGATTATAACAACCACGACCATGATTATAACAACCACGACCATGATTATAACAACCACGACCATGATTATAACAACCACGACCATGATTATAACACCACGACCATGATTATAACCACGACCATGATTATAACAACCACGACTATGATTATAACAACCACGACCATGATTATAACAACCACGACCATGATTATAACAACCACGACCATGATTATAACAACCACGACCATGATTATAACAACCACGACCATGATTATAACAACCACGACATGATTATAACAACACGACCATGATTATAACAACCACGACCATGATTATAACAAACACGACTATGATTATAACAACCACGACCATGATTATAACAACCACGACTATGATTATAACAACCACGACCATGATTATAACAACCACGACCATGATTATAACAACCACGACCATGATTATAACAACCACGACCATGATTATAACAACCACGACCATGATTATAACAACCACGACATGATTATAACAACCACGACTATGATTATAACAACCACGACCATGATTATAACAACCACGACCATGATTATAACAACCACGACATGATTATAACAACCACGACCATGATTATAACAACCACGACCATGATTATAACAACCACGACCATGATTATAACAACCACGACCATGATTATAACAACCACGACTATGATTATAACAACCACGACCATGATTATAACAACCACGACCATGATTATAACAACCACGACCATGATTATAACAACCACGACCATGATTATAACAACCACGATAATGATTATAACAACCACGACCATGATTATAACAACCACGACCATGATTATAACAACCACGACCATGATTATAACAACCACGACCATGATTATAACAACCACGACCATGATTATAACAACCACGACCATGATTATAACAACCACGACCATGATTATAACAACCACGACCATGATTATAACAACCACGACCATGATTATAACAACCACGACCATGATTATAACAACCACGACCATGATTATAACAACCACGACCATGATTATAACAACCACGACCATGATTATAACAACCACGACAATATTATAACAACCACGACCATGATTATAACAACCACGACCATGATTATAACAACCACGACTATGATTATAACAACCACGACTATGATTATAACAACCACGACTATGATTATAACAACCACGACATGATTATAACAACCACGACTATGATTATAACAACCACGACCATGATTATAACAACCACGACCATGATTATAACAACCACGACCATGATTATAACAACCACGACCATGATTATAACAACCACGACCATGATTATAACAACCACGACTATGATTATAACAACAACGATCATGATTATAACAACCACGACTATGATTATAACAACCACGACTATGATTATAACAACCACGACCATGATTATAACAACCACGACATGATTATAACAACCACGACCATGATTATAACAACCACGACTATGATTATAACACCACGACCATGATTATAACAACCACGACCATGATTATAACAACCACGACCATGATTATAACAACCACGACCATGATTATAACAACCACGACTATGATTATAACAACCACGACCATGATTATAACAACAACGATCATGATTATAACAACTACGACCAAGATTATAACAACCACGACTATGATTATAACAACCACGACCATGATTATAACAACCACGACCATGATTATAACAACCACGACCATGATTATAACAACCACGACTATGATTATAACAACCACGACCATGATTATAACAACCACGACCATGATTATAACAACCACGACCATGATTATAACAACCACGACCATGATTATAACAACCACGACCATGATTATAACAACCACGACCATGATTATAACAACACGACCATGATTATAACAACCACGACCATGATTATAACAACCACGACTATGATTATAACAACCACGACCATGATTATAACAACCACGACCATGATTATAACAACCACGACATGATTATAACAACCACGTACATGATTATAACAACCACGACCATGATTATAACAACCACGACCATGATTATAACAACCACGACCATGATTATAACAACCACGACCATGATTATAACAACCACGACTATGATTATAACAACCACGACCATGATTATAACAACCACGACCATGATTATAACAACCACGACCATGATTATAACAACCACGACCATGATTATAACAACCACGACCATGATTATAACAACCACGACCATGATTATAACAACCACGACCATGATTATAACAACCACGACCATGATTATAACAACCACGACCATGATTATAACAACCACGACCATGATTATAACAACCACGACCATGATTATAACAACCACGACCATGATTATAACAACCACGATCATGATTATAACAACCACGACCATGATTATAACAACCACGACCATGATTATAACAACCACGACCATGATTATAACAACCACAACCATGATTATAACAACCACGACCATGATTATAAAAACCACGACCAAGATTATAACAACCACGACTATGACTATAACAACCACGACCATGTTTATAACAACCACGACAATGATCACAACAACAACGATCATGATTATAACAACTACGTCCAAGATTATAACAAGGACGACTATGATTACAACAACCACGACCATGATTATAACAACCACAACCTCGATTATAACAACCACGACCATGATTATATCAACCACGACTATGATTATAACAACCACGATCAAGATTATAACAACAACGATCATGATTATAACAACTACGACAAAGATAGTAAAATCCACGACTATGATTATAACAACCACGACGATGATTATAGCAACCACAACCATGAGTATAGCAAACACGACCATGATTATAACAACAACGACTATGATTATAACAACAACGACCATGATTATAACAACCACAACCATGAATATAACAAACACGACCATGATTATAACAACCACGACCATGATTATAGCAACTAGGACCATTATAATAACAACCACGACTATGATTATAACAACCACGATCATGATTATAACAACTACGACCAAGATTATAACAATCACGACCATGATTACAACAACCACGACTTTGATTATAACAACCACGACTATGATTATAACAACCACGACTATGATTATACCAATCACGACCAAGATCATAACAACCACGACTTTGATTATTACAACCACCACTATGATAATAACAACCACGACCATGATTATAACAACCACGACTATGATTATAACAACCACGATCATGAGTATAATAACCACGACCAAGATTATAACAACCACCACTATGATTATAACAACCACGACCATGATTATAACAACCACAACCATGATTATAACAACCACGACCATGATTATAACAACCACGACTATGATTATAACGACCACGACCATGATTATAACAACCACTATCATGAATATAACAACTACGACCAAGATTATAACAACCACAACTATGATTATATCACCCACGACCATGATTATGACAACCAGGACCATGATTATAGCAACCATGACCATGATTATAACAACCACAACCATGATTAAAACAACCACGACAATGATTATAACAACCACGAACAAGATTATAACAACAACGATCATGATTATAACAACTACGACCAAGATTATAACAACCACGACTATGATTATAACAACCACGACCATGATTATAACAACCACAACCATGATTATAACAACCACGACCATGATTATAGTAACCACGACTATGATTATAACAACGACGATCAAGATTATAACAACAACGATCATGATTGTTGCAACTACGACCAAGATTATAACAACCACAGCTATGATTATAGCAACCAAGAGAATGATTATAACAACCACGACTATGATTATAACAACAACGATCATGATTATAACAACTACGACCAGGATTAGAACAACCACGGCTTTGATTATAACAACTACGACCAAGATTATAACAACCACGACTATGATTATAACAACCACGACCATGATTATAACAACCACAACCATGATTATAACAACCACGACCATGATTATATCAACCACGACTATGATTATAACAACCACGATCAAGTTTATAACAACAACGATCATGATTATAACAACTACGACCAAGATTATAACATCCACGACTATGATTATAACATCAACGACTATGATTATAACAACCACGACCATGATTATAACAACCACTACTTTGATTATAACAACCATGAGCATGACTATAACAACCACTACTATCATTATAACAACCACGACCATGATTATAACAACCACAACCATGATTATAACAACAACGATCATGATTATAACAACTACGACCAAGATTATAACAACCACGACTATGATTATATCAACCACGACCATGATTATAACAACCACTATCATGATTATAACAACCACGACCATGATTATAACAACCATAACTATGATTATATCACCCACGACCATGATTATAACAACCAGGACCATGATTATAACAACCATGACCATGATTATAACAACCACGATCAAGATTATAACAACAACGATCATGATTATAACAACTACGACCAAGATTATAACATCCACGACAATGATTATAACAACAACGACTATGATTATAACAACCACGACCATGATTATAACAACCATGACTTTGATTATAACAACCACGAGCATGATTATAACAACCACGACTATGATTATAACAACCACGACCATGATTATAACAACCACGACCATGATTATAACAACCACAACCATGATTATTACAACCACGACCATGATTATAACATCCACTATCATGAATATAAAAACTACGACTAAGATTATAACAACCACGACTATGATTATAACAACCACGACCATGATTATAACAACCACGATCAAGATTATAACAACCACAACCATGATTATAACAACCACGACCATGATTATAATAACCACGACTATGATTATAGCAACCACGACCATGATTATAACAACCACAACCATGATTATAACAACCACGACCATGATCATAATAACCACGACTATGATTATAACAACGACGATCAAGATTATAACAACAACGATCATGATTATAACAACTACGACCAAGATTATAACAACCACGGCTATGATTATAACAACCAAGAGCATGATTATAACAACCACGACTATGATTATAACAACGACGATCAAGATTATAACAACAACGATCATGATTATAACAACTACGACCAAGATTATAACAGCCACGACTATGATTATAACATCCACGGCCATGATTATAACAACCACAACCATGATTATAGCAACCTCGACCATGATTATATCAACCACGACTATGATTATAACACCCACGATCAAGATTATAAAAAACAACGATCATGATTATAACAACTACGACCAAGATTATAACATCCACGACTATGATTATAACAACCACGACTAAGACTATAACAACCACGACTTTGATTATAACAACCACGAACATAATTATAACAACCACGACTATGATTATAACAACCACAACCATGATTATAACAACCACAACCATGAGTATAACAAACACGACCATGATTATAGCAACCAGGCCCATGATTATAACAACTAGGACCATGATTTTAACAACCACGGCTATGATTATAACAACCACGACCATGATTATAACAATGACAACCATGAGTATAACAAACACGACTATGATTATAACAACCACGATCATGATTATAACAACCACAACCAAGATTATAACAACCACGACCATGATTATAACAATGACAACCATGATTATAACAACCACGACCATGATTATAACAACCACAACCAAGATTATAACAACCACGACCATGATTATAACAACCACGACTATGATTATAACGACCACGACCACGATTATAACAACCACTATCATGAATAAAACAACTACGACCAAGATTATAACAACCACGACTATGATTATATCACCCACGACCATGATTATAACAACCAGGACCATGATTATAACAACCATGACCATGATTATAACAACCACAACCATGATTATAACAACCACGACTATGATTATAACAACCATGACTAAGATTATAACAACAAAGATCATGATTATAACAACTACGACCAAGATTATAACAACCACGACTATGATTATAACAACCACGACCATGATTATAGCAACCACAACCATGATTATAACAACCACGACCATGATTATATCAACCACGACTATGATTATAACACCCACGATCAAGATTATAACAACAACGATCATGAGATTAAAACATCCACGACTATGATTATAACAACAACGACTATGATTATAACACCCACGACCATGATTATAACAACCACGACTTTGATTATAACAACCACGAGCATGATTATAACAACCACGACTATGATTATAACAACCACGACCATGATTATAACAACCACAACCATGAGTATAACAAACACGACCATGACTATAACAACCACGACCATGATTATAACATCTAGGACCATGATTATAACAACCACGACTATGATTATAACAACCACGATCATGATTATAATAACCACGACCACGATTATAACAACCAAAACTATGATTATAACGACCACGACCATGATTATAACAACCACGATCATGATTATAACAACTACGACCAAGATAAAACAACCACGACTAATATTATATCACCCATGACCATGATAATAACAACCCGGACCATGATTATAACAACCATGACCATGATTATAACAAGCACAACCTTGATTATAACAACCACGACTATGATTATAACAACCACGATCATGATTATAACAACTACGACCAAGATAAAACAACCACGAATAATATTATATCACCCAGGACCATGATAATAACAACCCGGACCATGATTATAACAACCATGACCATGATTATAACAAGCACAACCTTGATTATAACAACCACGACTATGATTATAACAACGATGACCATGATTATAACAACCACGACCATGATTATGGAAACCACGACTATGATTATAACAACGACGATCAAGATTATAACAACAACGATCATGATTGTTACAACTACGACCAAGATTATAACAACCACGGCTATGATTATAGCAACCAAGAGCATGATTATAACAACCACGACTATGATCATAACAACAACGATCATGATTATAACACCTACGACCAGATTTAGAACAACCACGGCTTTGATTATAACAACTACGACCAAGATTATAACAACCACGACTATGATTATAACAACCACGACCATGATTATAACAACCACAACCATGATTATAACAACCACGACCATGATTATATCAACCACGACTATGATTATAACAACCACGATCAAGATTATAACAACAACGATCATGATTATAACAACTACGACCAAGATTATAACATCCACGACTATGATTATAACAACAACGACTATGATTATAACAACCACGACCATGATTATAACAACCACGACTTTGATTATAACAACCATGAGCATGACTATAACAACCACTACTATCATTATAACAACCACGACCATGATTATAACAACCACAACCATGATTATAACAACAACGATCATGATTATAACAACTACGACCAAGATTATAACAACCACGACTATGATTATAACAACCACGACCATGATTATAACAACCACTATCATGATTATAACAACCACGACCATGATTATAACAACCATAACTATGATTATATCACCCAGGACCATGATTATAGCAACCAGGACCATGATTATAACAACCATGACCATGATTATAACAACCACGATCAAGATTATAACAACAACGATCATGATTATAACAACTACGACCAAGATTATAACATCCACGACTATGATTATAACAACAACGACTATGAATATAACAACCACGACCATGATTATAACAACCATGACTTTGATTATAACAACCACGAGCATGATTATAGCAACCACGACTATGATTATAACAACCACGACCATGATTATAACAACCACGACCATGATTATAAAAACCACGACCAAGATTATAACAACCACGACTATGACTATAACAACCACGACCATGTTTATAACAACCACGACAATGATTATAACAACAACGATCATGATTATAACAACTACGTCCAAGATTATAACAAGGACGACTATGATTACAACAACCACGACCATGATTATAACAACCACAACCACGATTATAACAACCACGACCATGATTATATCATCCCCGACTATGATTATAACAACCACGATCAAGATTATAACAATAACGATCATGATTATAACAACTACGACAAAGATTATAAAATCCACGACTATGATTATAACAACCACGACGATGATTATAACAACCACAACCATGAGTATAGCAAACACGACCATGATTATAACAACAACGACTATGATTATAACAACAACGACCATGATGATAACAACCACAACCATGAGTATAACAAACACGACCATGATTATAACAACCACGACCATGATTATAGCAACTAGGACCATTATTATAACAACCACGACTATGATTATAACAACCACGATCATGATTATAACAACTACGACCAAGATTATAACAATCACGACCATGATTACAACAACCACGACTTTGATTATAACAACCACGACTATGATTATAACAACCACGACTATGATTATAACAACCACGACCATGATCATAACAACCACGACTTTGATTATAACAACCACCACTATGATTATAACAACCACGACCATGATTATAGCAACCACGACGATGATTATAACAACCACAACCATGAGTATAACAAACACGACCATGATTATAACAACCACAACCATGATTATAACAACCACGACCATGATTATAACAACCACGACTATGATTATAACGACCACGACCATGATTATAACAACCACTATCATGAATATAACAACTACGACCAAGATTATAACAACCACAACTATGATTATATCACCCACGACCATGATTACAGCAACCAGGACCATGATTATAGCAACCATGACCATGATTATAACAACCACAACCATGATTAAAACAACCACGACTATGATTATAACAACCACGAACAAGATTATAACAACAACGATCATGATTATAACAACTACGACCAAGATTATAACAACCAGGACTATGATTATAACAACCACGACCATGATTATAACAACCACAACCATGATTATAACAACCAAGACCATGATTATAGTAACCACGACTATGATTATAACAACGACGATCAAGATTATAACAACAACCATCATGATTGTTGCAACTACGACCAAGATTATAACAACCACGGCTATGATTATAGCAACCAAGAGCATGATTATAACAACCACGACTATGATTATAACAACAACGATCATGATTATAACAACTACGACCAGGATTAGAACAACCACGGCTTTGATTATAACAACTACGACCAAGATTATAACAACCACGACTATGATTATATCAACCACGACCATGATTATAACAACCACAGCCATGATTATAACAACCACGACCATGATTATATCAACCACGACTATGATTATAACAACCACGATCAAGATTATAACAACAACGATCATGATTATAACAACTACGACCAAGATTATAACATCCACGACTATGATTATAACATCAACGACTATGATCATAACAACCACGACCATGATTATAACAACCACTACTTTGATTATAACAACCATGAGCATGACTATAACAACCACTACTATCATTATATCAACCACGACCATGATTATAACAACCACGACCATGATTATAACAACAACGATCATGATTATAACAACTACGACCAAGATTATAACAACCACGACTATGATTATAACAACCACGACCATGATTATAACAACCACGATCATGATTATAACAACCACGACCATGATTATAACAACCACAACTATGATTATATCACCCACGACCATGATTATAACAACCAGGACCATGATTATAACAACCATGACCATGATTATAACAACCACGATCAAGATTTTAACAACAACGATCATGATTATAACAACTACGACCAAGATTATAACATCCAAGACTATGATTATAACAACAACGACTATGATTATAACAACCACGACCATGATTACAACAACCATGACTTTGATTATAACAACCACGAGCATGATTATAACAACCACGACTATGATTATAACAACCACGACCATGATTATAACAACCACAACCATGATTATTACAACCACGACCATGATTATAACAACCACGACCATGATTATAACAACCACGACTATGATTATAACAACCACGACTATGATTATAACAACCACGACCATGATTATAACAACCACGACCATGATCATAATAACCACGACTATGATTATAACAACGACGATCAAGGTTATAACAACAACGATCATGATTATAACAACTACGACCAAGATTATAACAACCACGGCTATGATTATAACATCCACGGCCATGATTATAACAACCACAACCATGATTATAGCAACCTCGACCATGATTATATCAACCACGACTATGATTATAACACCCACGATCAAGATTATAAAAAACAACGATCATGATTATAACAACTACGACCAAGATTATAACATCCACGACTATGATTATAACAACCACGACTAAGACTATAACAACCACGACTTTGATTATAACAACCACGAGCATGATTATAACAACCACGACTATGATTATAACAACCACGACCATGATTATAACAACCACAACCATGAGTATAACAAACACGACCATGATTATAACAACCAGGCCCATGATTATAACAACTAGGACCATGATTATAACAACCACGGCTATGATTATAACAACCACGACCATGATTATAACAATGACAACCATGAGTATAACAAACACGACTATGATTATAACAACCACGATCATGATTATAGTAACAACGACCAAGATTATAACACCCACGACTATGATTATAACAACCACGACCATGATTATAACAACCACGACCATGATTATAACAACCACGACCATGATTATAACAACCACGACTATGATTATAACGACCACGACCATGATTATAACAACCACTATCATGAATATAACAACTACGACCAAGATTATAACAACCACGACTATGATTATATCACCCACGACCATGATTATAACAACCAGGACCATGATTATAACAACCATGACCATGATTATTACAACCACAACCATGATTATAACAACCACGACTATGATTATAACAACCATGATTAAGATTATAACAACAACGATCATGATTATAACAACTACGACCAAGATTATAACATCCACGACTATGATTATAACAACAACGAATATGATTATAACAACCACGACCATGATTATAACAACCACTACTTTGATTATAACAACCATGAGCATGATTATAACAACCACGACTATCATTATAACAACCACGACCATGATCATAACAACCACGACTTTGATTATAACAACCACCACTATGATTATGACAACCACGATCATGATTATAATAACCACGACCAAGATTATAACAACCTCCTCTATGATTATAACAACCACGACCATGATTATACAACCACAACCATGATTATAACAACCACGACCATGATTATAACAACCACGACTATGATTATAACGACCACGACCATGATTATAACAACCACTATCATGAATATAACAACTACGACCAAGATTATAACAACCACAACTATGATTATATCACTCATGACCATGATTATAACAACCAGGACCATGATTATCGCAACCATGACCATGATTATAACAACCACAACCATGATTATAACAACCACGACTATGATTATAACAACCACGAACAAGATTATAACAACAACGATCATGATTATAACAACTACGACCAAGATTATAACAACCACGACTATGATTATAGCAACCACGACCATGATTATAACAACCAAAACCATGATTATAACAACCACGACCATGAGTATAATAACCACGACTATGATTATAACAACGACGATCAAGATTATAACAACAACGATCATGATTATAACAACTACGACCAAGATTATAACAACCATGGCTATGATTATAGCAACCAAGAGCAAGATTATAACAACCACGACTATGATTATAACAACAACGATCATGATTATAACAACTACGACCAGGATTAGAACAACCACGGCTTTGATTATACCAACTACGACCAAGATTATAACAACCACGACTGTGATAATAACAACCACGACCATGATTATAACAACCACTATCATGAATATAACAACCACGACCATGATTATAACAACCACGACTATGATTATAACAACCACGACCATGATTATAACAACCACGACCATGATTATAACAACCACGACCATGATTATAACAACCACGACCATGATTATAACAACCACGACCATGATATAACAACCACGACCATGATTATAAACCACGACTATGATTATAACAACCACGACCATGATTATAACAACCACGATCATGATTATAACAACCACGACCATGATTATAACAACCACGACTATGATTATAACAACCACGACCATGATTATAACAACCACGACTATGATTATAACAACGACGATCAAGATTATAACAACAACGATCATGATTATAACAACTACGACCAAGATTATAACAACCACGGCTTTGATTATAACAACTACGACCAAGATTATAACAACCACGACTATGATTATAACAACCACGACCATGATTATAACAACCACAACCATGATTATAACAACCACGACCATGATTATAACAACCACGACTATGATTATAACAACCACGATCAAGATTATAACAACAACGATCATGATTATAACAACTACGACCAAGATTATAACATCCACGACTATGATTATAACAACAACGAATATGATTATAACAACCACGACCATGATTATAACAACCACGACAATGATTATAACAACCATGAGCATGATTATAACAACCACGATCTGATTATAACAACCACGACCATGATTATAACAACCACGACCATGATTATAACAACAACGATCATGATTATAACAACTACGACCAAGATTATAACAACCACGACTATGATTATAACAACCACGACCATGATTATAACAACCACGATCATGATTATAACAACCACGACCATGATTATAACAACCACGACTATGATTATAACAACCACGACCATGATTATAACAACCAGGACCATGACTATAACAACCACGACCATGATTATAACAACCACGATCAAGATTATAACAACAACGATCATGATTATAACAACTACGACCAAGATTATAACAACCACGACTATGATTATAACAACAACGACTATGATTATAACAACCACGACCATGATTATAACAACCACGACTATGATTATAACAACCACGAGCATGATTATAACAACCACGACTATGATTATAACAACCACGACCATGATTATAACAACCACGACCATGATTATTACAACCACGACCATGATTATAACATCCACTATCATGAATATAAAAACTACGACTAAGATTATAACAACCACGACTATGATTATAACAACCACGATCAAGATTATTACAACCACAACCATGATTATAACAACCACGACCATGATCATAATAACCACGACTATGATTATAACAACGACGATCAAGATTATAACAACAACGATCATGATTATAACAACTACGACCAAGATTATAACAACCACGGCTATGATTATAACAACCAAGAGCATGATTATAACAACCACGACTATGATTATAACAACGACGATCAAGATTATAACAACAACGATCATGATTATAACAACTACGACCAAGATTATAACAGCCACGACTATGATTATAACATCCACGGCCATGATTATAACAACCACAACCATGATTATAACAACCACGACCATGATTATATCAACCACGACTATGATTATTACACCCACGATCAAGATTATAACAACAACGATCATGATTATAACAACTACGACCAAGATTATAACATCCACGACTATGATTATAACAACCACGAGCATGATTATAACAACCACGACTATGATTATAACAACCACGACCATGATTATAACAACCACAACTATGAGTATAACAAACACGACCATGATTATAACAACCAGGCCCATGATTATAACAACTAGGACCATGATTATAACAACCACGGCTATGATTATAACAACCACGACCATGATTATAACAATGACAACCATGAGTATAACAAACACGACCATGATTATAACAACCACGACCATGATTATAACAACTAGGACCATGATTATAACAACCACGACTATGATTATAACAACCACGATCATGATTATAATAACAACGACCATGATTATAACACCCACGACTATGATTATAACAACCACGACCATGATTATAACAACCACAACCAAGATTATAACAACCACGACCATGATTATAACAACCACGACTATGATTATAACGACCACGACCATGATTATAACAACCACTATCATGAATATAACAACTACGACCATGATTATAACAACCACGACTATGATTATATCACCCACGACCATGATTATAACAACCAGGACCATGATTATAACAACCATGACCATGATTATAACAACCACAACCATGATTATAACAACCACGACTATGATTATGACAACCATGATCAAGATTATAACAACATAGATCATGATTATAACAACTACGACCAAGATTATAACAACCACGACTATGATTATAACAACCACGACTATGATTATAACAACCACAACCATGATTATAAAAACCACGACCATGATTATAATAACCACGACTATGATTATAACAACGACGATCAAGATTATAACAAAAACGATCATGATTATAACAACTACGACCAAGATTATAACAACTACGACCAAGATTATAACAACCACGGCTATATTTATAACAACCAAGAGCATGATTATAACAACCACGACTATGATTATAACAACCACGACCATGATTATAACAACCACGACCATGATTATAACAACCACGACCATGATTATATCAACCACGACTATGATTATAACACCCACGATCAAGATTATAACAACATCGATCATGATTATAACAAGTACGACCAAGATTATAACATCCACGACTATGATTATAACAACAACGACTATGATTATAACAACCACGACTTTGATTATAACAACCACGAGCATGATTATAACAATCACGACTATGATTAAAACAACCACGACCATGATTATAACAACCACAACCATGAGTATAACAAACACGACCATGACTCTAAAAACCACGACCATGATTATAACAACTACGACCAAGATTATAACAACCACGGCTATATTTATAACAACCAAGAGCATGATTATAACAACCACGACAATGATTATAACAACCACGAATTTGATTATAACAACCACGATCATGATTATAATAACCACGACCACGATTATAACAACCAAAACTATGATTATAACGACCACGACCATGATTATAACAACCACGATCATGATTATAACAACTACGACCAAGATTATAACAACCACGACTAATGTTATATCACCCATGACCATGATTATAACAACCAGGACCATGATTATAACAACCATGACCATGATTATAACAAGCACAACCATGATTATAACAACCACGACTATGATTATAACAACCACGATCAAGATTATAACAACAACGATCATGATTATAACAACTACTACCAAGATTATAACAACCACGACTATGAGTTATAACAACCAAGACCATGATTATAACAACCACAACCATGATTATAACAACCACAACCATGATTATAACAACCACGACCATGATTATAACAACCACGACTATGATTATAACAACCACGAGCATGATTATAACAACCATGACTATGAATATAACAACAACGATCATGATTATAACAACTACGACCAAGATTATAACAACCATGGCTTTGATTATAACAACTACGACCAAGATTATAACAACCACGACGATGATTATAACAACCACGACCATGATTATAACATCCACAACCATGATTATAACAACCACGACCATGATTATATCAACCACGACTATCATTGTAACACCCACGATCAAGATTATAACAACAACGTTCATGATTATAACAACTACGACCAAGATTATAACAACCACGGCTTTGATTATAGCAACTACGACCAAGATTATAACAACCACGACTATGATTATAACAACCACGACCATGATTATAACAACCACAACCATGACTATAACAACCACGACCATGATTATAACATCTAGGACCATGATTATAACAACCACGACTATGATTATAGCAACAACGACTATGATTATAACAACCACGACCATGATTATAACAACCACGACTTTGATTATAACAACCACGAGCATGATTATAACAACAACGACTATGATTATAACAACCACGACCATGATTATAACAACCACGACTTTGATTATAACAACCACGATCATGATTATAACAACCACAACTATGATTATAACAACCACGATCATCATTATAACACCCATGACCATGATTTAACAACGACCATGTTCATAGCAACCACGACTATGATTATAACAACCATGACCATGTTTATAACAACTGCAACCATGATTATAACAACCACGACCATGATTATAACAACTTGGACCATGATTATAACAACCACACCATGATTATAACAACCACGACCAAGATTATAACAACCACGACCATTATTATAACAACCACGACCATGATTATAACAACCACGACTATGATTATAACACCCACGATCAAGATTATAACAACAACGATCATGATTATAACAACTACGACCAAGATTAAAACATCCACGACTATGACTATAACAACAACGACTATGATTATAACACCCACGACCATGATTATAACAACCACGACTTTGATTATAACAACCACGAGCATGATTATAACAACCACGACTATGATTATAACAACCACGACCATGATTATAACAACCACAACCATGAGTATAACAAACACGACCATGACTATAACAACCACGACCATGATTATAACATCTAGGACCATGATTATAACAACCACGACTATGATTATAACAACCACGATCATGATTATAATAACCACGACCACGATTATAACAACCAAAACTATGATTATAACGACCACGACCATGATTATAACAACCACGATCATGATTATAACAACTACGACCAAGATAAAACAACCACAACTAATATTATATCACCCATGACCATGATTATAACAACCAGGACCATGATTATAACAACCACGACCATGATTATAACAAGCACAACCTTGATTATAACAACCACGACTATGATTATAACAACCACGATCAAGATTATAACAACAACGATCATGATTATAACAACTACTACCAAAATTATAACAACCACGACTATGATTATAACAACCAAGACCATGATTATAACAACCACAACCATGATTATAACAACCACGACCATGATTATATCAACCACGACTATGATTATAACACCCACGATCAAGATTAAAACAACAACGATCATGATTATAACAACTACGACCAAGATTAAAACAACCAAGACTATGATTATAGCAACCACAAGCATGATTATAACAACCATGACTATGATTATAACAACAACGATTATGATTATAACAACTACGACCAAAATTATAACATCCACGACTATGATTATAACAACCACGACTATGATTATAACAACCACGACTTTGATTATAACAACCACGAGCATGATTATAACAACCACGACTATGATTATAACAACCACGACCAAGATTATAACAACCACAAAAATGAGTATAACAAACACGACCATGATTATAACAACCACGACCATGATTATTACAACTAAGACCATGATTATAACAACCACGACGTTGATTATAACAACCACGATCATAATTATAATAACCACGACTATGATTATAACAACCACGACTATGATTATAACAACCATGACCATGTATAAAACAACCACAACCATGATTATAACAACCACGACCATGATTAAAACAGCCACGACCTTGATCATAACAACTATGAACATGATTATAACAACAACGACCATCATTATAACAACTACGACCAAGATTATAACACCAACGACTATGATTATAACAACCACGAGCATGATTAAAACAACCACGACCATGATTATACCAACCACTACCATAAATATAACAACCACTACCATGATTATAACAACCACGACCATGATTATAACAACCACGACCATGACTATAACAACCACGACCATGATTATAACAACCACGACCATGATTATAACATCCACGACCATGATTATAACAACCCCGACCATGATTATAACAACCACGATCATGATTATAATAACCACGACCAAGATTATAACAACCTCCTCTATGATTATAACAACCACGACCATGATTATACAACCACAACCATGATTATAACAACCACGACCATGATTATAACAACCACGACTATGATTATAACGACCACGACCATGATTATAACAACCACTATCATGAATATAACAACTACGACCAAGATTATAACAACCACAACTATGATTATATCACTCATGACCATGATTATAACAACCAGGACCATGATTATCGCAACCATGACCATGATTATAACAACCACAACCATGATTATAACAACCACGACTATGATTATAACAACCACGAACAAGATTATAACAACAACGATCATGATTATAACAACTACGACCAAGATTATAACAACCACGACTATGATTATAGCAACCACAACCATGATTATAACAACCAAAACCATGATTATAACAACCACGACCATGAGTATAATAACCACGACTATGATTATAACAACGACGATCAAGATTATAACAACAACGATCATGATTATAACAACTACGACCAAGATTATAACAACCACGGCAATGATTATCGCAACCAAGAGCAAGATTATAACAACCACGACTATGATTATATCAACAACGATCATGATTATAACAACTACGACCAGGATTAGAACAACCACGGCTTTGATTATACCAACTACGACCAAGATTATAACAACCACGACTGTGATAATAACAACCACGACCATGATTATAACATCCACGACCATGATTATAATATCCACGACTATGATTATAACAACGACGATCAAGATTATAACAACAACGATCATGCTTATAACAACTACGACCAAGATTATAACAACCACTGCTATGATTATAAAAACCAAGAGCATGATTATAACAACCACGACTATGATTATAACAACGACGATCAAGATTATAACAACAACGATCATGATTATAACAACTACGACCAAGATTATAACAACCACGTCTTTGATTATAACAACTACGACCAAGATTATAACAACCACGACTATGATTTTAACAACCACGACCATGATTATAACAACCACAACCATGATTATAACAACCACGACCATGATTACATCAACCACGACTTTGATTATAACAACCACGATCAAGATTATAACAACAACGATCATGATTATAACAACTACGACCAAGATTATAACATCCACGACTATGATTATAACAACAACGAATATGATTATAACAACCACGACCATGATTATAACAACCACTACTTTGATTATAACAACCATGAGCATGATTATAACAACCACGACTATCATTATAACAACCACGACCATGATTATAACAACCACAACCATGATTATAACAACAACGATCATGATTATAACAACTACGACCAAGATTATAACAACCACGACTATGATTATAACAACCACGACCATGATTATAACAACCACTATCATGATTATACCAACTACGACCATGATTATAACAACCATAACTATGATTATATCACCAACGACCATGATTATAACAACCAGGACCATGACTATAACAACCATGACCATGATTATAACAACCACGATCAAGATTATAACAACAACGATCATGATTATAACAACTACGACCAAGATTATAACATCCACGACTATGATTATAACAACAACGACTATGATTATAACAACCACGACCATGATTATAACAACCACGACTTTGATTATAACAACCACGAGCATGATTATAACAACCACGACTATGATTATAACAACCACGACCATGATTATAACAACCACAACCATGATTATTACAACCACGACCATGATTATAACATCCACTATCATGAATATAAAAACTACGACTAAGATTATAACAACCACGACTATGATTATAACAACCACGATCAAGATTATTACAACCACAACCATGATTATAACAACCACGACCATGATTATAATAACCACGACTATGATTATAACAACCACGACCATGATTATAACAACCACAACCATGATTATAACAACCACGACCATGATCATAATAACCACGACTATGATTATAACAACGACGATCAAGATTATAACAACAACGATCATGATTATAACAACTACGACCAAGATTATAACAACCACGGCTATGATTATAACAACCAAGAGCATGATTATAACAACCACGACTATGATTATAACAACGACGATCAAGATTATAACAACAACGATCATGATTATAACAACTACGACCAAGATTATAACAGCCACGACTATGATCATAACATCCACGGCCATGATTATAACAATCAAAACCATGATTATAACAACCTCGACCATGATTATATCAACCACGACTATGATTATTACACCCACGATCAAGATTATAACAACAACGATCATGATTATAACAACTACGACCAAGATTATAACATCCACGACTATGATTATAACAACCACGATCATGATTATAACAACCACGACTATGATTATAACAACCACGACCATGATTATAACAACCACAACTATGAGTATAACAAACACGACCATGATTATAACAACCAGGCCCATGATTATAACAACTAGGACCATGATTTTAACAACCACGGCTATGATTATAACAACCACGACCATGATTATAACAATGACAACCATGAGTATAGCAAACACGACCATGATTATAACAACCACGACCATGATTATAACAACTAGGACCATGATTATAACAACCACGACTATGATTATAACAACCACGATCATGATTATAATAACAACGACCATGATTATAACACCCACGACTATGATTATAACAACCACGACCATGATTATAACAACCACAACCAAGATTATAACAACCACGACCATGATTATAACAACCACGACTATGATTATAACGACCACGACCATGATTATAACAACCACTATCATGAATATAACAGCTACGACCAAGATTATAACAACCACGACTATGATTATATCACCCACGACCATGATTATAACAACCAGGACCATGATTATAACAACCATGACCATGATTATAACAACCACAACCATGATTATAACAACCACGACTATGATTATGACAACCATGATCAAGATTATAACAACAAAGATCATGATTATAACAACTACGACCAAGATTATAACAACCACGACTATGATTATAACAACCACGACTATGATTATTACAACCACAACCATGATTATAAAAACCACGACCATGATTATAATAACCACGACTATGATTATAACAACGACGATCAAGATTATAACAACAACGATCATGATTATAACAACTACGACCAAGATTATAACAACTACGACCAAGATTATAACAACCACGGCTATATTTATAACAACCAAGAGCATGATTATAACAACCACGACTATGATTATAACAACCACGACCATGATTATAACAACCACAACCATGATTATAACAACCACGACCATGATTATATCAACCACGACTATGATTATAACACCCACGATCAAGATTATAACAACATCGATCATGATTATAACAACTACGACCAAGATTATAACATCCACGACTATGATTATAACAACAACGACTATGATTATAACAACCACGACCATGATTATAACAACCACGACTTTGATTATAACAACCACGAGCATGATTATAACAATCACGACTATGATTAAAACAACCACGACCATGATTATAACAACCACAACCATGAGTATAACAAACACGACCATGACTATAACAACCACGACCATGATTATAACAACTACGACCAAGATTATAACAACCACGGCTATATTTATAACAACCAAGAGCATAATTATAACAACCACGACTATGATTATAACAACCACGACTTTGATTATAACAACCACGATCATGATTATGATAACCACGACCACGATTATAACAACCAAAACTATGATTATAACGACCACGACCATGATTATAACAACCACGATCATGATTATAACAACTACGACCAAGATTATAACAACCACGACTAATATTATATCACCCATGACCATGATTATAACAACCAGGACCATGATTATAACAACCATGACCATGATTATAACAAGCACAACCATGATTATAACAACCACGACTATGATTATCACAACCACGATCAAGATTATAACAACAACGATCATGATTATAACAACTACTACCAAGATTATAACAACCACGACTATGAGTTATAACAACCAAGACCATGATTATAACAACCACAACCATGATTATAACAACCACAACCATGATTATAACAACCACGACCATGATTATAACAACCACGACTATGATTATAACAACCACGAGCATGATTATAACAACCATGACTATGAATATAACAACAACGATCATGATTATAACAACTACGACCAAGATTATAACAACCATGGCTTTGATTATAACAACTACGACCAAGATTATAACAACCACGACGATGATTATAACAACCACGACCATGATTATAACATCCACAACCATGATTATAACAACCACGACCATGATTATATCAACCACGACAATCATTGTAACACCCACGATCAAGATTATAACAACAACGTTCATGATTATAACAACTAAGACCAAGATTATAACAACCACGGCTTTGATTATAACAACTACGACCAAGATTATAACAACCACGACTATGATTATAACAACCACGACCATGATTATAACAACCACAACCATGACTATAACAACCACGACCATGATTATAACATCTAGGACCATGATTATAACAACCACGACTATGATTATAACAACAACGACTATGATTATAACAACCACGACCATGATTATAACAACCACGACTTTGATTATAACAACCACGAGCATGATTATAACAACAACGACTATGATTATAACAACCACGACCATGATTATAACAACCACGACTTTGATTATAACAACCACGATCATGATTATAACAACCACAACTATGATTATAACAACCACGATCATCATTATAACACCCATGACCATGATTTAACAACGACCATGTTCATAGCAACCACGACTATGATTATAACAACCATGACCATGTTTATAACAACTGCAACCATGATTATAACAACCATGACCATGATTATAACAACTAGGACCATGATTATAACAACCACACCATGATTATAACAACCACGACCAAGATTATAACAACCACGACCATTATTATAACAACCACGACCATGATTATAACAAGCACGACCATGATTATAACATCCACGACCATGATTATAACAACCACGACTTTGATTATAATAACCACGACTATGATTATAACAACCACGACCATGAATATAAAAACCACACCATGAGTATAACAAACACGACCATGATTATAACAACCACGACCATGATTATAACAACTAAGACCATGATTATAACAACCACGACTATGATTATAACAACCACGATCATGATTATAATAACCACGACCACGATTATAACAACCACAACTATGATTATAACGACCACGACCATGATTATAACAACCACGATCATGATTATAACAACTACGACCAAGATTATAACAACCACAACTATGATTATATCACCCATGACCATGATTATAACAACCAGGACCATGATTATAACAACCATGACCATGATTATTACAAGCACAACCATGATTATAACAACCACGACCATGATTATAACAACCACGATCAAGATAATAACAACAACGATCATGATTATAACAACTACTACCAAGATTATAACAACCACGACAATGATTATAACAACCAAGACCATGATTATAACAACCACGACCATGATTATAACAACCACGACTATGATTATAACAACCACGACCAAGATAAAAACAACAACGATCATGATTATAACAACTACGACCAAGATTATAACAACAAGACTATGATTATAACAACCACAAGCATGATTATAACAACCATGACTATGATTATAACAACAACGATCATGATTATAACAACTACGACCAAGATTGTAACAGCCACGACTATGATTATAACAACCACGGCCATGATTATAACATCCACAACCATGATTATAACAACCTCGACCATGATTATACCAACCACGACTATGATTATAACACCCACGATCAAGATTATAAAAACAACGGTCATGATTATAACAATTACGACCAAAATTATAACATCCACGACTATGATTATAACAACCACGACTATGATTATAACAACCACGACTATGATTATAACAACCACGACTTTGATTATAACAACCACGAGCATGATTATAACAACCACGACTATGATTATAACAACCACGACCATGATTATAGCAACCACAAAAATGAGTATAACAAACACGACCATGATTATAACAACCACGAACATGATTATTACAACTAAGACCATGATTATAACAACTACGACGTTGATTATAAAAACCACGATCATGATTATAATAACCACGACTATGATTATAACAACCACGACTATGATTATAACAACCATGACCATGTATATAACAACCACAACCATGATTTTAACAACCAAGACCATGATTAAAACAACCACGACCTTGATCATAGCAACTATGAACATGATTATAACAACAACGACCATCATTATAACAACTACGACCAAGATTATAACAACAACGACTATGATTATAACAACCACAAGCATGATTATAACAACCATGACTATGATTATAACAACAACGATTATGATTATAACAACTACGACCAAGATTGTAACAGCCACGACTATGATTATAACAACCACGGCCATGATTATAACATCCACAACCATGATTATAACAACCTCGACCATGATTATACCAACCACGACTATGATTATAACACCCACGATCAAGATTATAAAAACAACGGTCATGATTATAACAATTACGACCAAAATTATAACATCCACGACTATGATTATAACAACCACGACTATGATTATAACAACCACGACTATGATTATAACAACCACGACTTTGATTATAACAACCACGAGCATGATTATAACAGCCACGACTATGATTATAACATCCACGACCATGATTATAGCAACCACAAAAATGAGTATAACAAACACGACCATGATTATAACAACCACGAACATGATTATTACAACTAAGACCATGATTATAACAACTACGACGTTGATTATAGAAACCACGATCATGATTATAATAACCACGACTATGATTATAACAACCACGACTATGATTATAACAACCATGACCATGTATATAACAACCACAACCATGATTTTAACAACCAAGACCATGATTAAAACAACCACGACCTTGATCATAGCAACTATGAACATGATTATAACAACAACGACCATCATTATAACAACTACGACCAAGATTATAACAACAACGACTATGATTATAACAACCACGAGCATGATTATAACAACCACGACCATGATTATAACAACCACAACCATAATTATAACAACCACTACCATGATTATAACAACCAAGACCATGATTAAAACAACCACGACCTTGATCATAGCAACTATGAACATGATTATAACAACAACGACCATCATTATAACAACTACGACCAAGATTATAACAACAACGACTATGATTATAACAACCACGAGCATGACTATAACAACCACGACCATGATTATAACATCCACGACCATGATTATAACAACCCCGACCATGATTATAACAACCACGACCATGATTATAACAACAAACAACCATGATTATAACAACAACGACCATGATTATAACAACAAGGACCATGATTATAAACAACGACCATGATTATAACAAATACGACCAAGATTATAACAACAACGACTATGATTATAACAACAACGAGCATGATTATAACAACCACTACCATGATTATAACAACCACTACCATGATTATACAACCACGACCATGATTATAACAACCACGACCATGATTATAACAACCACGACCATGATTATAACAACCAAGACCATGATTATAACTACCACGACCATGATTATAACAACCACGACCATGACTATAACAACCACGACCATGATTATAACTACCACGACCATGATTATAACAAGACGACCATGATTATAACAACCACAACCATGATTATAACAACCACGACCATGATTATAAAAACCACGACCATGATTATAACAACCACGACCATGATTATAACAACCACAACCATGATTATAATAACCACAACCATGATTAGAACAACCACGCCCATGATTATACCAACCACGTCTATGATTATTACAACCACGATCAAGATTATAACATCAACGATAATGATTATAACAACTACGACCAAGATTATAACAACCACGACTATGACTATAACAACCACGACCATGATTATAACAACCACGACAATGATTATAACAACAACGATCATGATTATAACAGCTGCGTCCAAGATTATAATAACCACGACTATGATTATGACAACCACGACCAAGATTATAACAACCACAACCACGATTATAACAACCACGACCATGATTATATCATCCACGACTATGATTATAACAACCAAGATCAAGATTATAACAACAACGATCATCATTATAACATCTACGACCAAGATTATAACATCCACGACTATGATAATAAAACCACAACTATGATTATAACAACCACGACCATGATTATAAGAACCACGACTTTGATTATAACAACAACGACTATGATTATTACAACCACGACCATGATTATAACAACCACAACCATGAGTATAACAACCACGACTATGATTATGACAACCACGACCATGATTATAACAACCACAACCATGACTATAACAACCACGACCATGATTATAACATCTAGGACCATGATTATAACAACCACGACTATGATTATAACAACAACGACTATGATTATAACAACCACGACCATGATTATAACAACCACGACTTTGATTATAACAACCACGAGCATGATTATAACAACAACGACTTTGATTACAACAACCACGACCATGATTATAACAACCACGACTTTGATTATAACAACCACGATCATGATTATAGCAACCACGACTATGATTATAACAACCACGATCATCATTATACCACCCATGACCATGATTTAACAACGACCATGTTCATAGCAACCACGACTATGATTATAACAACCATGACCATGTTTATAACAACTGAAACCATGATTATAACAACCACGACCATGATTATAACAACCACGACCAAGATTATAACAACCACGACCATTATTATAACAACCACGACCATGATTATAACAACCACGCCCATGATTATAGCAAGCACGACCATGATTATAACCACCACGACCACGATTATAACAAGCACGACCATGATTAAAACATCCACGACCATGATTATAACAACCACGACTTTGATTATAATAACCACGACTATGATTATAACAACCACGACCATGAATATAAAAACCACACCATGAGTATAACAAACACGACCATGATTATAACAACCACGACCATGATTATAACAACTAAGACCATGATTATAACAACCACGACTATGATTATAACAACCACGATCATGATTATATTAACAACGACCAGGATTATAACAACCACAACTATGATTATAGCGACCACGACCATGATTATAACAACCACGATCATGATTATAACAACTAAGACCAAGATTATACCAACCACAACTATGATTATATCATCCATGACCATGATTATAACAACCAGGACCATGATTATAACAACCATGACCATGATTATAACAAGCACAACCATGATTATAACAACCACGACTATGATTATAACAACCACGATCAAGATAATAACAACAACGTTCATGATTATAACAACTACTACCAAGATTATAACAACCACGACTATGATTATAACAACCAAGACCATGATTATAACAACCACAACCATGATTATAACAACCACGACCATGATTATAACAACCACGACTATGATTATAACAACCACGACCAAGATTAAAACAACAACGATCATGATTATAACAACTACGACCAAGATTATAACAACCAAGACTATGATTATAACAACCACAAGCATGATTATAACAACCATGACTATGATTATAACAACAACGATCATGATTATAACAACTACGACCAAGATTGTAACAGCCACGACTATGATTATTACAACCACGGCCATGATTATAACATCCACAACCATGATTATAACAACCTCGACCATGATTATACCAACCACGACTATGATTATAACACCCACGATCAAGATTATACAAACAACGGTCATGATTATAGCAATTACGACCAAAATTATAACATTATCGACTATGATTATAACAACCACGACTATGATTATAACAACCACGACTATGATTATAACAACCACGACTTTGATTATAACAACCACGAGCATGATTATAACAACCACGACTATGATTATAACAACCACGACCATGATTATAACAACCACAAAAATGAGCATAACAAACACGACCATGATTATAACAACCACGACCATGATTATTACAACTATGACCATGATTATAACAACCACGACGTTGATTATAACAACCACGATCATGATTATAATAACCACGACTATGATTATAACAACCACGACTATGATTATAACAACCATGACCATGTATATAACAACCACAACCATGATTTTAACAACCACGACCATGATTAAAACAACCACGACCCTGATCATAACAACTATGAACATGATTATAACAACAACGACCATCATTATAACAACTACGACCAAGATTATAACAACAACGACTATGATTATAACAACCACGAGCATGATTATAACAACCACGACCATGATTATAACAACCACTACAATAATTATAACAACCACTACCATGATTATAACAACCACGACCATGATTATAACAACCACGACCATGACTATAACAACCACGACCATGACTATAACAACCACGACCATGATTATAACATCCACGACTATGATTATAACAACCACGACCATGATTATAACAACCACGACCATGATTATAACAACAACGACCATGATTATAACAACAACGACCATGATTATAACAACAAGGACCATGATTATAAACAACGACCATGATTATAACAAATACGACCAAGATTATAACAACAACGACGATGATTATAACAACAACGAGCATGATTATAACAACCACTACCATGATTATAACAACCACTACCATGATTATGACAACCACGACCATGATTATAACAACCCCGACCATGACTATAACAACCACGACCATGATTATAACAACCACGACCATGATTATAACAACCACGACCATGATTATAACAACCACGACCATGACTATAACAACCACGACCATGATTATAACTACCACGACCATGATTATAACAACCACGACCATGATTATAGCAACCCCGACCATGATTATAACAACACGACCATGATTATAACAACCACAACCATGATTATAGCAACCACGACCATGATTATAAAAACCACGACCATGATTATAACAACCACGACCATGATTATAACAACCACAACCATGATTATAATAACCACAACCATGATTAGAACAACCACGCCCATGATTATACCAACCACGTCTATGATTATTACATCACGATCAAGATTATAAAATCAACGATAATGATTATAACAACTACGACCATGATTATAACAACCACGACTATGACTATAACAACCACGACCATGATTATAACATCCACGACCATGATTATAACAACCCCGACCATGATTATAACAACCACGACCATGATTATAACAACAAACAACCATGATTAAAACAACAACGACCATGATTATAACAACAAGGACCATGATTATAAACAACGACCATGATTATAACAAATACGACCAAGATTATAACAACAACGACTTTGATTATAACAACAACGAGCATGATTATAACAACCACTACCATGATTATAACAACCACTACCATGATTATGACAACCACGACCATGATTATAACAACCCCGACCATGACTATAACAACCACGACCATGATTATAACAACCACGACCATGATTATAACTACCACGACCATGATTATAACAACCACGACCATGACTATAACAACCACGACCATGATTATAACTACCACGACCATGATTATAACAACCACGACCATGATTATAGCAACCCCGACCATGATTATAACAACACGACCATGATTATAACAACCACAACCATGATTATAACAACCACGACCATGATTATAAAAACCACGACCATGATTATAACAACCACGACCATGATTATAACAACCACAACCATGATTATAACAACCACGACCATGATTATAACAACCACGACCATGATTATAACAACCACGACTATGATTATTACAACCACGATCATGATTATAACAACCACGACAATGATTATAACAACTACGACCATGATTATAACAACCACGACTATGACTATAACAACCACGACCATGATTATAACAACCACGACAATGATTATAACAACAACGATCATGATTATAACAGCTGCGTCCAAGATTATAATAACCACGACTATGATTATAACAACCACGACCATGATTATAACAACCACAACCACGATTATAACAACCACGACCATGATTATAACAACCACGACTATGATTATAACAACCACGACCATGATTATAACAACCACGACCATGATTATAACAACCACGACCAAGATTATAACAACCACGACTATGATTATAACAAGGACAAATATGATTATATACACCACGACCATGATTATAACAACCACGACTATGATTATAACAACCACGACTATGATTATAACAACCACGACCATGATTATAACAACCACGACCATGATTATAACAACCACGACTATGATTATAACAACCACGACTATGATTATAACAACCACGACCATGATTATAACAACCACAACCATGAGTATAACAAACACGACCATGATTATAACAACCACGACCATGATTATAACAACTAGGACCATGATTATAACAACCACGACTATGATTATAACAACCACGATCCTGAGTATAATAACCACGAGTACGATTATAACAACCACGATTATGATTATAGCGACCACGACCATGATTATAACAACCACTATCATGATTATAACAACTACGACCAAGATTATAACAACCACGACCATGATTATAAGAACCACGACATTGATTATAACAACCACGACTATGATTATAACAACCACGACCATGATTATAACAACCACGACCATGATTATAACAACCACGACTATGATTATAACAACCACGGCTATGATTATAACAACCACGACCATGATTATAACAACCACGACCATGATTATACCAACCACGACTATGATTATTACAACCACTATCAAGATTATATCATCAACGATCATGATTATAACAACTACGACCAAGATTATAACAACCACTACTATGACTATAACAACCACAACCATGATCATAACAACCACCACAATGATTATAACAACAACGATCATGATTATAACAACTACGTCCAAGATTATTACAACCAGGACTATGATTATAACAACCACGACCATGATTATAACAACCACAACCACGATTATAACAACCACGACCATGATTATATCATCCACGACTATGATTATAACAACGACGATCAAGATTATAAATACAACGATCATGATTATAGCAACTACGACCAAGATTACAACATCCACGACTATGATTATAACAACCACGACTATGATTATAACAACCACGACCATGATTAAAGAACCACGACTTTGAATATAGCAACCATGACTATGATTATAACAACCACGACCATGATTATAACAACCACAACCATGAGTATAACAAACACGACCATGATTATAACAACCATGACTATGATCATAACAACCACGACCATGATTATAACAACCACAACCATGAGTATAACAAACACGACCATGATTATAACAACCACGACCATGATTATAACAACTAGGACCATGATTATAACAACCACGACTATGATTATAACAACCACGATCATGATTATAATAACCACGACCACGATTATAACAACCACGACTATGATTATAACGACCACGACCATGATTATAAAAACCACTATCATGATTATAACAACTACGACCAAGATTATAACAACCACGACCATGATTATAACAACCACAACTTTGATTATAACAACCACGACTCTGATTATAACAACCACGACCATGATTATAGCAACCACGACTTTGATTATAACAACCACGGCTATGATTATAACAACCACGACCATGATTATAACAACCACAACCATGAGTATAACAAACACGACCATGATTATAACAACCACGACCATGATTATAACAACTAGGACCATGATTATAACAACCACGACTATGATTATAACAACCACGATCATGATTATAATAACAACGACTATGATTATAACGACCACGACCAAGATTGTAGCAAGCACTATCATGATTATAACACCTACGACAAAGATTATAACAACCACGACTATGATTATAACAACCACGACCATGATTATAACAACCACAACCATGATTATAACAACCACGACCATGATTATAACAACCAAGACTATGATTATAACGACCACGACCAAGATTATAACAAGCACTATCATGATTATAACAACTACGACAAAGATTATAACAACCACGACTATGATTATATCACCCACGACCATGAAAATAGCAACCAGGACCATGATTATAGCAACCATGACCATGATTATAACAACCACAACCATGATTATAACAACCACGACTATGATTATAACAACCACGATCAATATTATAACAACAACGATCATGATTATAACAACTACGACCAAGATTATAACAACCACGACTATGATTATAACAACCACGACCATGATTATAACAACCACAACCATGATTATAACAACCACGACCATGATTATAACAACCACGACTATGATTATAACAACGACGATCAAGATTATAACAACAACGATCATGATTATAACAACTACGACCAAGATTATAACAACCACGACTATGATTATAACAACCACGACCATGATTATAACAACCACAACCATGATTATAACAACCACGACCATGATTATAACAACCACGACTATGATTATAACAACCACGATCAAGATTATAACAACAACGATCATGATTATAACAACTACGACCAAGATTATAACAACCACGACTATGATTATAACAACCACGACCATGATTATAACAACCACGACCATGATTATAACAACCTCGACATTGATTATAACAACCACGAGCATGATTATAACAACCACGACTATGATTATAACAACCACGACCATGATTATAACAACCACAACCATGATTATAACAACCACGACCATGATTATAACAACCACGACCATGATTATAACAACCACGACCATGATTATAACAACCACGACTATGATTATAACAACCACGATCATGATTATAACAACCACGACTATGATTATAACAACCACGACTATGATTATAACAACCACGACCATGATTATAACAACCACGACCATGATTATAACAACCACGACCATGATTATAACATCCACGACCATCATTATAACACCCATGACCATGATTCAACCACGACCATGTTTATAGCAACCACGACTATGATTATAACAACCATGACCATGTTTATAACAACCGCAACCATGATTATAACAACCACGACCATGATTATAACAACTAGGACCATGATTATAACAACCACGACCATGATTATAACAACCACGACCAAGATTATAACAACCACGACCATTATTATAACAACCACGACCATGATTATAACAACCACGCCCATGATTATAACAAGCACGACGATGATTATAACCACCACGACCATGATTATAACAACCACGACCATGATTATAACAACCACGACCATGATTATAACAACAACGACCAAGATTATAACAACCACGACTATGATTATATCACCTACGACCATGATTATAACAACCACGACTATGATTATAACAACCACGACCATCATTATAACAACCACGACCATTATTATATCTACCATGAATATGATTATAACAACCACGAACATGATTATATCAACCACGACCATGATTATAACAGCCTCGGTAAACTGTACCACCGGACTCGCCACCGGGCAAAAAGGGCCCACGATCACTTGTTACATAAAATAATTTGACGTAAGTTAGAGGGCAGACACTGTAGTAGACTTACTTGTCAGTCACGACATTGTTTCCTCGAATATTCTAGTTATCAGTTAGTGTGTGTGTGTTTGTGTATGTGTTACATTTTAAAAGCAAGGTAGTTACATTTTTTTTACCAGCTCTATGACGTTGAATTTAAAAAGTAAGGTAATTCTATTTTTTTACCACTTAGAGAAGAAGAATTTTAATATATTTAGCACTATTTTAAGAACAGGTTATTTACACTGTTTTCTAAACGGATAATAATACATAAGGATTAATTTCACCGCAAATTTAATACACTGTCTGAGCGGCCCACAACCTTCAGCCAATTGAGTTACTTAATTTAAAGTGTCCTGAGTGAGCGGTAGGAGGTCTGTGTGTATTAGATTTAGTTTAATAAATTTATTGACAAAGCTTGGAGTATAGTTTGCCTATTCTGAGTAATTCAGTCAGGTCTTGACACTGAGGGTGGTATCACTTCTCACTGCCACGCAGGACAGAAGTTCATACACAAAGGAATAGATCATATTCATTAACAGTATATATAGGTCATATTCATGTGGGTTGATGTCGCTGTTCACTGCCATGCAGGAAAGAGGTTCGTACAAAAAGAAATATATCATATTCACTAACAGTATATATAGGTCAGAGTCATGAGGGTGATATCACTGTTCACTGCCATGCAGGACAGAGGTTCGTACACACTGAAATACATCATATTCATTAGCAGTATATATAGGTCAGAGTCATGTGGGTGATGCCACTGTTCACTGCCATGCAGTACAGTGGTTCATACACATTGGACCTCATATTCTAATTGAAGACTAATCAGTGTGGGCTAGCAAATTTTGGATAAACAGCAAGAATGTCCTCAAGCACCCCTGATTCAATGTAGTAAATACAAAGTTCATGATACAATAAGCAAGGTGGCCTGAAGTCTTTGACAGTGTCACATTCAATAATATAGTGTTCAAGTGTATGCTTTAAAGGTTTATCACAAAGTTTACATGCTGATTATTCCGGTATGGGTACAGCATTACTAACTTGCCAGATGTTTCTGTATCCTAGCCTAATCACATTGTCTAGTTCTGTCCTTATGCTGGCCATACCGGTACCTCTTGTCACAAAATTTGTCATATTTACTAATGCTACTCCTGCCAGGTCTCTCTGCATTTCTCATTTCTTCTAGATCAGAGTTCATGATCTTGACTTGAATGTTTTTAAATACAAGATTGGACAGGCCAAGGTCACGGTCAACATTTTCTTTCTTACATGCCTCATTGGCGAGTCTATCAGCACAGTCATAATACCTAATTCCAACATGGGACGGAATCCACACAAACTAGGTAGGAGAGTTGTTCTCATTGGCAGTTATCACATTTCTTGTAATATGACATGCAATTTTAGACAGAATCTGACGGGCTGTTCATTAATTTCAAAGTACTTTGAAAGTCACAGAATATCACTCCATCTCCATTTTCTTTAAGGTAGTCTGTAGGTAAGTAGATTCCAGTTAGTTCAGTTTGTGTTGTGCTGGCCCAGTTGTTCAGCCTTCGTTTGTTTCACACTATCATCTCTTTTTCTTTATATAATACAACTGCACAACCTGTTCTACCTGTGTTTGTCTGCACAGAACCATCAGTAAAAGCATAACAATCACTTGATTTAATACTCTCTATGTGTCTGTTAATTGTTTCTAGTGTGACACATCTCATCACATCAGTGTTTAACATTTGCTTACTACCAACAGGAGTGTAATTAATAGGAACTGATATATCCAGCCAAGGAGGAATGGCATTAATGGGTTCTTCTGGGGTGATTGGGACATTCGGTTTCAAGAGATCTGCAACACTTTTATGAAGCCACCCCCCCAAAGAGAGTCTTTTGTGGACGGTTAGCGAGATAGTCGGGATTACTATGATAGAATATCAACTCAGTTTGATCTGTAGTTTGGGGACCATTGTTCTTTAAATTTTGACACAAAACATGGTATTAAGTAGAGCTATCCTCTCAGACAGGTAGGGCAGCCCGAGTTCTTCCCTCATGTTTACAATTCTAGTTGATTTTGGGCATCCTAGAATGATGTGCATGGCTTCATTTTGCACTACCCCAAGGCTGTTGAGTTATTAAGGCAGATTAGTCACAAGATGGAGAGCATGATAGTCAACTACAGAGCGAATGAAGTGAAGATAGAAAGTACGTGTATAGGTCATGTTAATTCCATAGCCCTTGCAAACAAGGGTTCTGAGGGGTTTAATGCGCTGCATTAGTTTGGCACGAAGGATGCCGATAAAGTTTACATTATTCAGCCAAATTCCAAGATATTTATAAGAGCTACATAGTTCCAAGGGCATGCTGTTAATGGTATAGTCAAGAGGCAGAGGGAGAGCAGGGCGAGGATTGAGGATCCTCGTCTTGTCAACAGATATTATAAGACCACATTCCACAGTCCTCTGAGCAAATGCATCCAGCAAGGCTTAGAGCCTGAGCTTGGTCTGTGTCATGCAGATATCATCAGCATAGGATATTACAGCCTCGTTTGGTTGAACTAGAATGTCAGCAATAAGCTTGCTCATCAGTATATTAAAGAGCATAGGACTTAACACTCCTCCCTGAGATGTGCCAAGCTCAAATACTCTCATTCTGGTACTTTTGACTCCCCTAAACAGAACACTAGCATACCTGTTGGACAGATAACCCTTTATCAATCAGGAGGTTACCTTGGATGCCAAAATTAGCTAGTTGCTCAAGTATAATGTCTCTATTAGCTACATCAAAGGGTGATTTAAGGTCTATAAAGGCTGTTTGTGTCTTATCTATCGAGTGAACAAGATATTCTGCAAAGCATGTCTGTGTGCTACACCCGGGCATGAACCCATACAGATTAGGGGCCAGTTTGTCTTTGACTTGAAACATGAGACGGTTGAGAACAACTCTTTCAAGGACTTTACACATACAGGATGTGAGTAAAATCGGCCTGAAGTTTGGAGAGTTAGCTTTAGGGATTGGTACTGTTTCCTTGAGTCCATGTCTTAGGCAGAATACCCTGTGTGAAGCTCATTTTACGCAGGTGAAGCAGTGGGTGGTTAGGGACCTCATTTAACAACAATCTCAGGGTGTTATAGGTTATGCCACCCTCACCAGGGGAGGATGATTCACCTTTTATTAGTGCTGTTGTTAGTTCGTGGTACATTATATGAAACTGGTTGGTAAGGTCTGGTGAGGAACAGGTATTTCAATATGGAAACCCATATTAATGTATGTGGTTTTAAGATATTGCTGTATGTCAAGAGGCAGGGAAGTGATTTGTGACACACTAGACCATTGGTCTAATAGCATGTCAGCATATTATGCAGGGCTGTGACGAAGTTGGACCGTGGTGGGTAACTTGGTAATGGCTCTAATTTTGTTCCCCACTTCTGCTAGAGTGGTTGTTCTATTAATCCCCTGTAAGAATTGTTCCCAATAGGTGCTTCTCACCTGACCTTTGAATTCACGAAATGCTCTGTTAGCTTTGAGGAATGCCAGGAGGTTATCACTAGTTTTATTTTGCTTATAAGTGTTGGCACGCTGTTCTACCTTCTCTCCTTCCTTGATGAGGATGGGCTCATGTGTCCACAGAGGTGGTTTAGTGCTGCCCTCCTTCTTCCTTGATTTAACCCAGGTGGTATAATATGTGGTAATGACAATTACAAAATCACAGCAAAATTTGTCCACTAACCCAGGTACATATCCAGGATACCATCTGTGGATGTAGGCCTTGAAGTGCTGTTTAAGATTATCTGGGATGTTAATTCTGAGCTTATGATGGAGTTCACACTTGACATCAGCAACTGTATTCAGTAAATACTGAATAATGATCACTGACTAGGTGGTCTGAGATGACCTTAGTCTTGACATTACTATCTACTGGGTTATACCCAATCACATAATCAAGCCTGCCCCCATCGGATGTGTCACTTTGTCTGTGTCGTATACAGCGATAATATGATTATTGATGTAATTCACGAACACCCTCCCAATAGAGTTACACTGGACATCACTGAAGACGTGTGACGAGAGTTAAGGTTACCCTTACACAGCATAGCATTGTTACCTGATGGCTTTGAGTAACACATCCGCTCGCAGCTCATTACACCGAATATAGATGTTATACAGAGATAATTGACTGTTTGCTGTCTTTACTGTAAATTGTTGATAGTGAATACTTTAATCACTGTGAGTTTTGATCCATTTACAGACCAAACCATTCTTTACATAAGTGAGCAGACCACTTCCTGCTCCACTATTGTATGCTGTAAACCCAGTTATCCTGGGTGTAGCTTTCTTCAGGGTGCTGGACGTGTAAGGTTCATGTAAACCAATTTCATCAATGTTAAAAACTTTAACAAACCAGTGTAGGTCATTAATTCTGCGGTTAATACTCCGGATGTTCCATGAAATGAACCTAAGCGTTCGTCTTACTCGTTCCACCTTGAACTGAGTATAGAGAGTCGCGAGTTGGCTTCAAACATCAACCTAACCAAAAAGTTAACCGTTTCAAAATCATAACCCCTGGAGTTCTTAATAATGCGTCTCATAGCCCTTATTCCAATAGGATTTTTATACACAGGTTACTTCATTAGTCCCGCGAGTTCCTCCTCCGAATGTTTGGGAAGAAGTACAGGGTTTTGGACAGTTTTCAAACCTGGGGTTATTAAAGAGACTACGCTGGCAGTTTGGGGCTCATTCTCCCCATTCATGCTTCCATCACTATCGCTCTCGATCTGGCTACTCACCCTTAAGTTTGCATCATTATGAGAGGAGGCACCAGCTCCTTCAGAAGCTCCACTGGCACTATGACTGCATTGTTCACTGGTACACTTACTTGGCAGGCTTTAACCTGACCTGCATTGGCTAACGAAGGAGCGTCACTTTGGCTGTTGACTTCAGGTACTGGAGACTATCCAGCCGCGTTGGCATCACTGAGTGGGACAGCTATTGTGGGTGGGGGCGGCCTCCCAGAACAACCGGGGTGCCAGGCCGTCACACCCTCCTCCCTACACCTGGGACACTGCCTCCTGGGTGGGAAGGTGTGGCTCTTGATTTCAGGCGATGGAGGCGACCCGGCAGTGTTGGCGTTGGCGTCACTGAGTGTGATAGCTGTTGTGGGTGGAGGCGGCCTCCCAGGGCAACCGGGGTGCCAGTCTGTCACACCCTCCTCCCTGCACCTGGGACACTGCCTCCCAGGTGGGGGGGGCCTGCTCTCTCCCCTTCCGAGAGGCAGCTTTCTTGGTGGGGCAGCTGCTCGGGCTATGCATTCCTGTGCAGATGCCACAGGTGGCTGTCTTGTGACAGTATTTCGCCACATGATTGACCCAGAAGCAGTTGTAGCACACCACAGGGGGAGGAGTCCACCGACTGATATTAATAGGGGTACCATACTTGCCGAAGAAGCAGTATTCCTCAGGAGGTGGTTCCTTCCTCTTCCAAACAATGATGATCCTACTAAGTTGTGCACCATCCTTATATATTCTTCTTGCTATGTGGACGCCCGGAAGTAACAGAGCGCCGCATGGGGAATACCCTTGGGGAAGTGGGTGACAAGGTATTCCTTCATTTTTTTAGGTCGGACAGGTTCATCTCGCTTGATGAAATGTAGTGAGCCGACCTTTCCATCAATGAAGAGTTGGATAGCATCCGTCTCCTCTCGGCCTACATAGATGAAACGAGGGGTGCTACCTGGCATGACAACATTCAGTATAGTCGTGCAATATTCCTCATTCAGGGCTGTCAACCACTTAGTCTTCATCAAATTGGTTGTGTTCTCGGGGAAGGCAAGGCACATGCAGTTAGCCAGGGGAGCGATGGGAGGGAATACACCTATTGGCTCTACTCTGCTTCCTTCCCTGGGTCCTCATTTTGCGTTTCTGCTGACGAGCCTTAAATTTCTGAAAGCCAGCTTCAGTGTCGCTCTGGCTGTCCTCCTCATCTCCTTCATTTTCTTCGTCAGGAACATCAGCAGAGCGCCGCCCGGCGTCGACTCCTGACATGGTTAGATTTAAATGGAATCCAGGTCTTATACACTGGGGCAGAGAGGTGATATGTAGGCCAGCGGTGTCCGGGTAACAGGGACTTGTGTGAATGGTCTGAGTTGTTTGAAGTGAGCCTTGAGTAACACTGATAGGAGTTACACCCAATATTCACCAACTAACTTGTTAAATTCCTGTTAAATTCCTGTTCCCACCAGCCCAGTATAACCGCCGTAGTCAAGTGAGATACCACATGAAATCATAAACACGTGTGGTAAGTGCCAACCATCAGCAGAGCGAGGGAAGGGAGTAGGCTTCGCTGGCACCAGGGCACTGTGGATGCCAGGAGCTGTCACATTGATTACAAAACTACACCCACAAATACCACTTTACACATGCTCATAGCTCACTGACACTGATGTGAAGTCATTAAATATAACACTGTTGCACAATGCACGAAATACTGTATAAGTTAGTTTGGTTTTCCTTAGTGTGTGGTGTGTAGTACACAGGTGGTGAACGGTGGCTGGGAGGCGCAACCCTTTTATGATGCGAGGTAAGTTGACCTCTATAGTCCCATACATATGAGGGAGGTAGGTAGACAGGTTTTTTTTTTTTTTTTTTTTTTTTTTTATTGGGCACCCCCCTACGTCCTTGTGTAAGGTGAAGCGCAGAAGCGTTTACAGCGCCCAACAGGGAAGCATGCTAAGTTCATGCTTGCCTTTATGTCTCATGAGTTCAGGGCGTAGAAGCCTGAAGAGTCAAGGGCGTAGAAGCCTGAAGAGTCAGTGGTTTATGTCATAAGTTATTGGAAGCTCCAGCAACTCCCTGAATACGAATTCGCTACTTTCGACTTACAACAGGTACCTGCTTTACTGCTAGGTGAACAGTGTCTAATGGGGCCTAGGAAGTAAGTCCAAACAACTTCCACTGGCCCGGGAATCGAACCCGTGACATCTCGCTTGCGAGGCAAGAACGGTACCGCTTCTACCACCGGTCCCCTACTAGGCAGGTGGCAGCAGGCAGAACGCTGGCCTGACACCTCAATGTCTGACCTCTGACCTCAACCTTAATGGCGGTGACTAGGTGCCACCTTCACTGTATCACGTCACACTGTATTTTCCTCTATACAGTTTGGTGATAGTACATAATTATAAAGTCCACGTTTATAGGGTCTAGGTATCGAGAAAACTAAGGCACACAAGGTAACTTCTCACACCTATGTGTGTGTGTGCGTGTGTCTCGTCGTGTCTGTTTGTCCGTCTGTCTGTCTCCTCTATTCTTGTTTCGTCTGTTTCTGTCTATCTGTTTCTGTCTCTTTTTGATTCGCTTGTTTCTGTATCTCTTTCTGTCTTTATCTCTTTCTGACTCAATCTCTAGTCTCATCTATCTATCGGTCTCTCTCTATCTCTCTCCTCTGAACGCTGGCCGCACTGGTTGGACGTGTCAGCCTTGTACTCTGCGACAACACTGCGGATTTTCACTGGTTGCCGATGCCTTGCACCATGCCTGGGGCAATTGGTGGGCAGAAACTTGTAAAGGCTTTGGCTACAGAAGAAACAATTGCACAACTGGACAGCATAGAAGACGACTTGCGGCTTTCAAGTAGCGAATCGGAAACAGATTATACCCGGCCATTAGCAATGGTGCTGACAGACAGTTTTCAAGAGCTGATTAGTAAGAAAGAAAAGAAGAGGAGGCGAGAGTTGGATAAAAAGGTGAAGGAAGTGATGATGATGAGATCATGAATGACAGGAAGAAGAGCACTGCTCACACAGAAGAAAGCAGAAGGAATTTAACTGGGAATAAAACACAGCAGGTAAGTTGAATGGATCATCGTGAAAGTACCAATGTGCCAAGCAACTCCGGTGGCGGAAACCGCTCAGGTATGAAGAGGTTTAACTTTCCAGGTGATTTACGGATGTCATTTTATGAGCGGTTGCTGTGGGCTCCTACACTGGGAAGAGAGCATAAGGAGTTTGAACCCCTGCTTAAGGAAGGTCGTAATAATTCCTATCTGACTGTAGTTGGGGATGAGATGGTAAAGTTTATGATGACGACAGGATTTAAGGAGGTGATTATGACGATGCCTCAAGACACAGAGCAACACACTATGTACCAGGCTATACTGGATCCTGATTTTCTTCTTGACGATACACGATTCGTTTGGGCAAAGCTACACAAAATCCGGGGTAAGAAAAAGAACCAAGTGGTATCCTTGATGAAGGGAGACGTTCCGGAGAAGATATTAATTTCTGGAATAGGATATAGGAGACTTGCAAAGTTTATTGAACAACCTGTTCAGTGTTACAAGTGCAACAGGTGGAGCCATATGGCCAGGAAATGTTAAAGTGAATGTCGGTGTCGTTACTGTGGCAAATATCATAATTCCATGCAATGTGGAAATAAAATAAAGTCTGGGCAACATGTTGTGCCGTGGTGTGCAATTGTGGGGGCGCATATTGCATGCTTCTCAATTTGCATTAAGAAACCACAGATGCATGGTGCACAGTAGCAGAGCATGGGGAAAATGCAACAGCGAGAACGGGAAGAAGGACGAGGAGTTGTAGGTGAGACAACTCTACCATCAACTGAGAACGTGTGGAAGAAGAGGATGGAACAGAGTGACACGTTGGAGGTAACAGGAAATGGTGCAGGACTGCACCAAAAGTTGTTCCAGAAGATGAGGTAATTGACAAGTTTGGTGATGTGTATGGTATAGTAGTTCAACTCGGGCAAGAAACACAGGAGCTTAGAAGAAAGGTAGAGGACAACCAGAAGGTAATTGCCCATTTTTGTGAACATAGAAATATGGATGTTGAACTAAAAGGAAAGAAGGTTGAAAATAATACACTAATAAAATCTGACAAACCATCTTTGCTATGGGGGACCGTATATGTGAACATAAGGGAAGAGATAACCCGCAAGTAGGGTGACATACCCGAAGTATTACATGATAAGGTATTAGCTTGAGTGAAAGATGTAATGGAACAGTTTGTGGATGAGAAATAAGGTTAGCTTCTGTTGTTAATTGGGAAAGTGGTCCTAGGACCACAAATATGCATGCTTATGCACTGTTGTATAAGGTGGATGTTATAGCCTTAGAAGAGACGGGCGCGCAGGATGGTAATTTGATGAATTTACATGATTATCAATGTTTCTGTTTACCAGCTAATAATAGAAATAATACAAGAGGTCTGTTAACTTATGTCCGGAAAAATGTATCGGTTGCATTGGTAATAGCTGACAAGCAGAATGGGGTTGAAAGTTTGTGTGTTAAACTCTACGTCCAAGGGGGGTCTATATGTATTGTTAACATTTATGTTCACTCGGAAACCATAATCTCTGGAGGTACTGGAGGTTAGAACAGTGTCCTTTCTCGACGGGGGCCCACTCAAACTATCACGAGGCAACACACGCACGAACACACACAGTCATAGTATGGCTGTATAGATGACATTATGCATAAATATTGTATATGGCATTTTATACTCTGCATTATCTTCATTATATATGAACACGAAGAAAAAATACCATAGGTTGTAGTAACGAAAGTATAAATGGAAATAAACACTTCCAAACCACCCAGTGACTCCAGACAACGTGTGTGTGTGTGTGTGTGTGCCAGCCCACGATGCTTCCCATCATTCGCATAACTATATGAAAAATCGTGTTTAATTTAACTACGTATTTCAAAAACCTTAAGTTACATGTGGATCAGTCACTTCTCATTTGACACACTTGTAGTGTAATACTTTGACCATCCCACCTGGGCACATGGAGGCCCACGGTAACTCTCACGGGGCAACATATGCACGAACACACAAGTTATGATATGAACCCTTCCAGGCTTCACTAGCATTATCATGTTATGTTCATCTTGCTCTGTATCTTGGTAACTAGTCATAGTATCAATACATGACAGTGTTATTAGTATAATATTGCAACTTTTACCCTACAGTTATTGTTGTAAATCATGGACAGGAAGGATACATAAAATGTAAAGGTATAAGAAACATGCGAGAGGCTTCAGATGCATTTAGTACACTTTGTTGGAGAATGGGCCTTGTAATTAACAATGAAAAAACTAAATAGCAAGTCAGAAATTATGAACAAGGGGATATATTTATGATAGATTAAGGCTAAAAAAAGTTGAAGTTTACAAATACCTTTGGATGTACAGTGGGTATAAGTCCAACAGTAAAGTACGTGAGATCCAATACCTGGAGAGTGCATGTAAAAGATCTTTAAGAGCTATGGGATGGAAGGGAAATGGCGCAGGTATACCTATTTTTAGAATGGTTTATATCAGTACTATACGTTCAGTTATTGACTATGCAGCTCCCATCTTTATAATGTATTGTAAGAAAGTTGTTCAAAATGCTTGAAGTGATACAAAACGAGGCCATGAGAATTGTTTTTGGTTGTCAACGGAACACTAGAATAGAAATAATGAGAATGGAGTTAGATTTACCAAGTATAGACCATAGAGTAAAGGAACTTGCTGTAGCCGCTAATCCTAGGACCATTAGGAGAGGAGATAAAAGGTTGTCCCGGACAATAATGTGCTTAAATGAAAAACAGATCTTGGCAAAATGTCCAAGTGTGCAAGATTTTTTTAAGATATTATGATGGAGTATATAGTAGATAAGTATTGCATTTCATTACAAACTTATTTAAGGCTTAGACCATGGCAAGAAGGATGCATTGTTGTAGATATTTTACAGCTTGAGGGGTAAAAAGATGATTGGCATCCCAGTTATTTCCGAAATGTCTTTTTAGAGAAAATCAATAGTTTTACCAGGCGAAAAACTGTACATATATATTGTGATGGATCAGTATTAAGTAACGGTCAAGCGTAATGTGGTGTTTTTATAAGGGTATATTTTATCAATGAGTGTTATGCAGATGGAACAGTTTGTAAAATTATTAGTAACAACACCTCATCCATGCTGGCTGAACTACACGCCATATGTGAAGGACTCCAGGTTGCTATATAGAAATGTAAAGAAACATTTCATAGTAAAAATCCATGCCACTTTTCTATTGTTAATATCTGTAAACAACTGGTCATAGTACTGCAAGAAGTGGAATGTACTGTGCAGTTTGTATGGATTCCATCACATGTGGGATTCATTTAAATGAAATGGCTGACAAATTGGCCAAAAAATCTGCAGAAAAGATATTGTAAGCAATGTAAGTATTAGAACGATGAAGAGGGAAATTAAAAGAAAAAAAAAAGAGGACTGGAAAAAAGCAAGAAGAGAAGTGATTGCCAAATGTAGCGAGAGTTTTCAGCACTATTTGTATGTTTTACAAAACACCAGTGTAACTTACGGGACTAACTTACCATCTGTTGATACTGTTATAATGAGAATAAGATTAGGATACAAATATTACTGGCAGAAAAGTGGAGGGGCGGGTCAGCCTTGTCAACTGTGTCTTAGGGATGCACATACACTACAACATTATGTATTAGGATGTGAAAAAGTGCAATCATAGAGGAACAGTGAGATGACTACTTTAAAGAAACAAGGTTGTTTGATGACTAATAATGGAAAAAATAAAGCAATTCTTGGTATGTATAAAAATTTTGCTCCAAGGATATGACATTAAATTTGGTGTAGGATGAAATTATTTGTTCTTTTAATATAGTACACTAAGTACAGTGTCCATGCCAAAATAAACTATTTCATTTATGTAAAAATAATAATTGTATTAACATTTGCAACTTTTGGCAAACCCCAGAATGGGATAGCAAAGGTGAAAATGCGAGTAGTATACTATCCTGTCCTTTTGATGTAATAGTTTTATTGTCAATAACGTATTTCAATTTCAATTTAAATTTAAATTTAAAGTTCAATTTCAATCTCTCTCTCTCTCTCTCAGGTAGATTATCTCTCCTCTCAGAACATACTGTACATCATTATAAAGTAGCAATACCGTACATTGTCTCCTAACAGGACATATTATATATCGTTTTAAGGTATATTAAGCCATAGTGTGCTACATATCTTTTAATCCAGACTACCAATTTTAGCTCTGGCGGCATTACGGGATAAACGGGTTCATTCTCTGAACTGTGTGTGTGTGTGTGTGTTCACACACAGGGTGGTGAAACGCGTACAGTGTGGCAGCATTATATTGGTGTTATGATACAAGCACTGCTTGCTTCCTCTCGCTTCCTCTGTCTAGTCCTCGTGACGAAAAGAGAAGCAACTTTCATAAGTCTTCCCCTGTCAGTACACAGCCTCTTCACCACCAAGACTCCTGCTGTGCCTCCTCGTGCCAACACATGGTAACTAGGTGCCTCGTGGACCCAGACTAGACCAGCAGGGGATCTCGGAGTAGCAGTGGGCCCTAGAGGGACGGCGCCTAGACCCGCTGGCATGTGGACACGTTCTGGCGCGTACCAACCTCTGCCCACTGCCTTGCGGATTAACCTTGGTAGGCTAGAAGAGTAAACCCCATATATAAGCTTTAGGTAGAGCTCCCTTAACTTGGCTTATATATAAATAAGTTGAGGGGTTAAGCTACAAACCCAAAATGGTCTGTTCTCCATTTATTTGTAAAACTATATTAGTCACAGTCTATTTGTATATTTACCGTAATTAAAACTGTAAGCTGTGAGTGTTAGTTAAGGACGGGGGATCAGCTTGACTGAGTTAGGTCACCCGTCCGATTCTCGTGAGACTCAAGTCAAGACTGGTGCCTGTGAGGGGAGGCTCTGAAGGCGAGGCTGGGCTGACCCTACATGCTCAAGGTCGGCCTACTGATAGAGGAATTTCCCTTCACATGAGCAGCACATGGCACCTTACAGCTTATAAATTACAGTAGAGTGATTGGATTATATTAATTATATGTATTAACCCAAATTTATATACCGGTGGGTAATTGTTATTGCCATGAGACAGGGGCTAATACACCCAAACGAAAAATCTGCTGTGGAGCCCCGCATCAGGCAGACAGGCTTACAGAGATCGAAGAAGACCCCAATGGCGGTATAGGCGGAAGAGGTGACTACCATGGGAACCCAACGACTACACCAGAGGACGAAGGCAATGCTTGATGGACACGCTACTAAGGCGAAACCCAACAAATGTGGCTATCGGCAGTCTATTGTAACTCTCCCTCTCCCCAGTTGTTGCAACACTTGTACCACTGGATCTGGAAAAGGGAGAGCCAAGATGACTGGTTGCAGCCTGCGCTGCTGCCTCACCACATAAATTAACTCACACGCACCATCATCCAGCTGATCATACCTCTCATCATCATCAAAACCACTATTCCCCTAAAGGTCCTATGGCAATCGACGAGTGGCGATGGGAACAGGCAGAGATGACTGCCGGGAGTCTCTAGTCACAACTCTGCACATGGACGGCACAGATAAGATGGTCGTTCATGCACCGGAATCTAGGCAGCAGTGCAATCCGGTCCTGTTTTTGCGACTGAGCAGCCCTTTCGAGGAGCCACTCTGCTCACCCTACATGGGGAGGGGCTAGAAAAGGTGCCCTAAACATAGCCTGCCTAAGAAACCAACCTGACTGAGCAAACGCACCCAGTAGAGGTCATCCTTATGCGGGTGAAATTACAGTAAAATTCACAAATGAAAAAAAGAAAACTATAAAACCTCTTATGGCTGCCCTTGTGGCAAAAGAGCTGGCTAGGTATAACATCGACATAGCAGCCATTAGTGCGTCCCGGCTCCCAGACGAGGGTCAACTCAAAGAACGCAGGACTGGCTAAACCTACTTCTGGAAGGGTAAGCCTTCTGAGGAGAGAAACCTCATTTATGGAGTTGGCTTTGCCATCCGCCAACGCATCCGACACAGGCTAACTGAAATGCCTATTGGAATCAACGAGCACCTAATGACTCTTCGAGTCCAACTGAATCACTTACATCATGCCTTTTTCATCAGTGCATACGCCCTAACACTGGCTGCAGAGGATGACATCAAGAAGGCCTTTTATATCGACCTAGACAAAGTACTAACCTCTATCCCCAGAGAAGATAAGGTTGTGCTCCTAGGTCACTTCAATGCCAGAGTTGGCAGCGATACTGACATTTGGCAGGGAACCATAGGGGGAAATGGACTAGGCAAGTGTAATCCCAACACTTTAATCCTACTTAGCAAGTGTGCTGCACACAACCTCACTATCATCAATATCTTGCTTAGGCAGGCTGACAATTTCAAGGGCTCGTGGCAGCTCCCACGATCTAAACACTGGCATGTCATTGACTACAACATTGTTGGAGAAAGAGATCGCGGAGATATCCTCATTACCTGTGCCATGCGTAGCTCAGACCACTGGGACACTGATCATCGGCTCGTCAGAGCCAAGCTCTCACTTCACATCGCCCTTAAACGGCGAAGGCAACAAGCCTCCAGAAAAGGTTTTAACTCTAAACGTCTGGAGGATACAGCGGTACCACATGTTTTCAAAGATCAGTTCGAACATGGGCTGATAAACAACCAGACAACAAACAACCGAAATCCCAGTGCCGAATGGGATATTCTCGACACTGTCATTATAAAAACCTGCAGTAAGACCCTCGGACAGATCGAAAGAATACACCAGGATTGATTTGATGAAAATGACCTGGTAATCAATGCACTCGTCGATGTTCAGCGTGCTGCTTTAACTGACTGGTAGAACACCCCTCAGTCTCGGACCAAAGCTGATACCTTCTGCAAAAAGAAAGCGGAGGCCCAGCGGAAACTTAACAATCTAAAGAACGACTGGTTTAAAATAAAGCATGTGAAACACAAAAAAAATTGCAGATCAGCACAAAATGCGCGAATTTTTAAATTCCACTAAAGAATTTTATGGGCCAATCACTCGTGGAATAGCCCCCCCCTCCCCGCCCTCCGCTCATCCGATGGTAACTCCATAATTAAAGATGATGAAGGCATCCTTCAGCGCTGGAAAGAGCACTGCCATTCATTGCTCAGCCAAAACACCGATGTGGATGTCCTGACTACCCAGCAGTTCATTCAGCATCCAAAGCTGATCCACCTCAGTTATCCTCCACACTGCCAGCAAACAGATGAAAAAAACCCAAAGCCTCAGGCCTGATTGAATCCAAGCCGAGGTGTATAGAGCAGGAGGACCTATGCTTACCAGCTGCCTCCACTCTCTCCTGGAGAATATATGGGAAATGGAGGAACTCGCCCAAGCTCTGAAATATGTCTCCGTCGTTAATATTTATAAAAACAAAAGAGTCCGGTCAGACTGTGGCAACTACAGCAGGATCTCACTGCTATCCATAGCTACCAACAATATCGCCCGAGTCCTGTTAAACAGACTTCTTCCTGGTCATAAGAGTGCAGAGGTCTTATTGCAACTATATTTTGCGCTAGTCAGGCCGCACCTCGATTATGCTGTTCAGTTCTGGTGCCCTTATTATAGAATGGATATCAATTCACTGGAGTCGGTGCAGCGAAGAATGACGAAAATGATTCCGGGACTTAGAAACCTTCCATATCAGGATAGGTTAAAGAAACTAAACTTGCATTCCCTAGAAAGACGAAGAGTTCGGGGAGATATGATAGACGTATTTAAGTGGGTGAAATGAATCAATAAGGGCGATATAGATAAAGTTCTTATAATATCCGAGTATGATAGGACTCGTAACAACGGATTTAAGTTGGATAAGTTTAGGTTTAGGAGGGAGATAGGAAGGAACTGGTTCACAAATAGGGTGGTGGACGAGTGGAACAAGCTTAGCAACTTTGTAGTAAGCGCTGGAACGTTGGAGAGTTTTAAAAGGAGGCTAGATAGATTCATGGATGATAGAGAGTGGTAGTAACTCTGGACAGGAGCTGCCATGCACAGGCCAACCGGCATATTGCAGACTTCTTATGTTCTAATATATATATATATATATATATATATATATATATATATATTTGTGTTTGTGTGTGTGTATATATAATGTAAAATAGGTAAATGGATGTCCCTATAGGTTGTTTCATTGTAGTTTCTCATGCGCCAAGATTAATGTTAAATTATTCTGGTGGGTGTGTCTCATTCGTAAGAAAAATTCTTGAAACAGAAGGATAAATACACGTATTTACAGACTACTTCACTCATATTCTTTTAAATGCGATGTAACATTAACATACTAATTAAGAGAATATTATGATGGATTTGCTTCATAAATGAGAAAAAAGACTGATTGTAAATTGAAAATATCGTAAGGTGGACATGACGATAAACTGTTTCACTGTCCGTGCTAATACAATATTAACATTACTTTTGGGATACGTAGGATATAAATTTTGGTGGGTTGGACAGCAGAAAAACACCGAAATCATAATGCGGCCCATGTCTGAGGAAAGGTTGCTCGTTAGGGGGCAGGGAAAAAACACTTTTATTTGAGTTGCAGGCTGCACTTTTCAGGCATCGTTTGTATGGCTGTAACAAACACCTGTGCAAAATTTCATGCCATTTCATGCATACTTACCCTGCCGCATCGCGAACGACTTTTTATCAACTTTTAGTGTATACCAAAAATTAGGTGTCATTTAATGTTTTCCAGGATAATGATAAATTTTACATGGGGGAACATCGATTTAATTCACATGTTATTTTACAGGTACACCGTATAGAAAATCATTACAAGTTCATATTGAAATTCTTTTTTGTGCGGAACCTTGGCATCATTTTCCTAGACAATAATCTTTGCCTAATATATCCATCTCTCGATTCGTATCCCGTCACTTCAGTGCAAGCTTCAGTCATCACTTTTATGCCTCTCTCGACCGCCTGAGTGCTGTTTGGCCACTTGGGCACCACTAATGGTGTCTCAAGAAGTCATTAACCTGTAGATTTGACAGAGAAGCAATGTAAGGAGGCTCAGTCTTGAGTTCATTCCTCCAGTTAATCATGGAATGATAGTTTTTTGCTTGCCACTTTAGTTTCGGAGTCACCACCTTTCTCATGTTGACTACAGGAGGCACATCCTCATTCCCATCTCCATCTTTACCCTCCTCATCAGTATAGTTTAACAAATTCTCGTCAACAGCAGTATCAGAATCTTCCTCCTCCTCTTCAGATCTGCCAGTGCATTCTTCCTTTTGCTGATTCTCCTCTCTAATTTTTCTTATCATTGAGACAGATTTTTCTCTAACAGTCATGTCCTCATCTGCACACATACCAAGAAGAAGTTGATCTGTGTGGGCGAAGTATGCATTTCTCTGGACAGCCTTCTTCACTATCGTCTCCTCACTATTCAGGTGTTTCATATATAGCAGGGACTGGAATACGTTCCTTGAGCCGTGTGTTACTTAAGGGTGTATCTTGATGTAAAACCACATTGGAGCACTGAACTTTATTATTGTAATGACAATTCTTTTCAACTCATGGCTGGGTCTTGATGTTGCTACATACAGCCTGAGGATTCTACTCCATAAGGTGTTCCACCTTGACACACAGGGAGGACCTGGCTCAATAGCAGCCAAGTCATCTTCAACAACACCTGTGATAACTCCTTTACAAATCCTATACAGGTATTTCTGATCCCAGGACAGATCTTTCTCCACTTCATCATTAAACACAGGGAAATCAGGGAAACTGACTGGCTGGAAGGCGACAACTGGAAGCTCAGACAAAGACTCCTTGATCTGCTTTCCAATGGGACCACGCCAATGCTCAGGACCACTTGGTTTACCATCATAGTGATAAAAAACTGCGCGGAAAGGCAGCTCATTTCCGTGAAGCTGACATATGAAATAATGGAGCGGGTGACCAAGTAACATTTCAAGATGATGAATGACTCCATTTTCTGATCCTACATTTACATTGGTTCCATCACAACCAACACACACAATGGGCTGCTGGGTTAGATTTTTCTCCACCAGAAACTCGTGAATAGTTTTGGCAATCTGCTTTCCGTGTCCAGTCTTGGGAGTCACATGTGTGAGATATTCATTGCCAGGCTCAACCATGATGACATAATGATCTTTCACCATCATCCTCGAACTCCATTTCTCGGTCTTCTCATTCTTTATCATCACACGAGTGGCGGTCTTCTTACCATCAAAATAGAGTGACGTCAAATTATGAAAAAAAAGTTGATAAACACTGAACAGAACATTGCACCGCCACAGCGGCTGTTTGGCTAGTACTGTAGGTAAATTTAAAAATTTCAGTAGAAAATGCGGCAGACTAAACCTCGACATATCAGCTTCAAATTTGGCATGGAGTCTTAGATATGTATAAGAAACAATGCCTGAAGAGTGCAGCTTTGAGCAAAATTTCACTGCCCCCTATTGCTCATGCCTGATCTAAACAATGGTTTACCATTTGCTTAGCCATTTCTTTCCAGTCAGAAGGATAACTTAACTAGTTCTGTCACACAGTAAAAATTTTATTTTAGGAATATATAAATTAAGTTTTTAGTATAAATTTACGTAAAATCAATTCAACACCATTACACGGTTAACATTACTGTACTTGCTCTTAGCACGCTCCACCCAGAGTGCCACATACTTGTTTCTGAAGCCAGACATACATGCATGCCTTGCTGACGATAGTATCAGGAAAAAACTGATGTGAATCCCCTCTCACATAGACCTAAGTGAACACGACAGGGTTGATGCCCGAGCTAAACTTGCTTCTAACAATGACACTATTGAATATAATCTGGGTCTGGCAAACAAACCCTAAAAACTGCAACCAAGAAAGAACTTGCTGACGAATTTAAAGCAAAAAGCCAAGGACAAACAAACACTAATCAATATATTGTTTACCATGATCAGATTTATCAAATAAAACATATGTATGGAGCAAGTGACAAGATTAGTAAAACTCAAGATAATGTAACCCCTAGACTAAGACCACGATATATGTATTGTACCCCTGGGAGAATGGCCTTCATACAGATGTGAACAAGACAAAATATAAAGTGCGCGACTAGACATATGGCCACACGCTTTAACACTGTATCCTAGATCGTGAGTAAATAGAACCTTTCAGGATCAGGTGCAATGACACAACACTTCATCTCTGATGGATATTCACATTTTGCACCTGATAAACAATATAACTCCTATGTACATAACTAAACAAACAATGGACTAGAAATAACCTGTAACATTCAACACCATAATAGCCTGACCAGGGGAGTCTGCTAAACATCCTTTGTGACCTCTTCTCTGTAATCCTTATTGTGCGCAGTAAACTTGCTACCCGTGACAAAATTCAAAATTCATTCACATACACTGATCACAGGACGTATCACACTAGGTATAACACACACACACACAGAGGACGTACTGGGGTATATCGTGGGTGAGGGCGTGCATGTCACGCTTGGTACAACAGTACTTGAAGTTGTCGGTGCCGCAGCAGTAGACTGGCTCCTCAGACTCCAGACTCGGACACGGGAACCCGTTGCTCCACTTGCCGAAGGTGTCGATGTAGCCCGAGCAGTAGTCCTCCCCCAGTACTGTGGAGATATAACAGGTGTGAGTAACCTATATAAGAAAGATACACAGGTGTGAGTAATCTAATTGGGAGAGACATATGTGAAAGAAACAAAGGTGTGAGTGATCAATGTGGGAGAAACACAGGTGTGAAGGGTCCCTCATGTAGTGAAACGCTACCCAGTCACCACCCAGCCACCCCCTGTCCGTGTTAGATGACACAAATGTTACTGAAGATTGCCGCTGGGACCAATAACGATTTATATCATGTCAAGAAAGGAATAACCATGTGTCTTCCTATCAAGTGGTACAGGTATTGTCTATACGTTCTCAGAAGACCTCTGCAGGAACTTGAGGACCTTGGTGTATCCCACAACAAGGGTTTACAGGGTACATCCGTATAGTGGGTTGAACTAATACCACTGTGCCTTCTATGTGACAACATAGATTATGTCCTGTGTGATTGGTGAAAAAAACCCCAGTTATAACGAATATTTATACAGTTTGAAAGTACAGTCTTAGGTGGTTTTGCGTGAGAAAGGGTGTGTTTCCATTCTCTAACTGGCAGGTTTCAATACCCACGGGTGGATTTGACTGTTTATCTAACCGGTGAACATGTAATTTAATATTTGGTTCCTATTGAAATTGTCAGTATGTTATTTCTGGTATAAAGTCAGATATAGAATTTTTTTACTCTGTATGACCCATTAATAGGATCTGTTTAAATAAAGCAGGTTATATACAGTTGGCCTTCCAATGAGCCTCGGTCCAGTGACTACTATTGATATTCTCTCATTTTTACCCCTCCCCCCCCCCCCTCTGTCACTCTGTCTTGCACTATCCCTCAATCACCTACCTAGTGAGGACCTTTCCCCAGTTGTGCTTCAACTTCTCATTAAGAGCTGGCCACCATCTCTCTCTCTCCTACATTTTTTTTTACAGGGGGGGGGGGGGGAGGAGTAATCTATATAATGAGGAGATGTGATACACGTGGAGAGATACATAAGGGAGGAGTGATACACGTGGAGAGACAAATAAAGGGAGGAGTAATATACTTGGACAGACACACAGGGGAGGAGTAATACACGTGGAGAGACACATAGGGGGGGTGATACACGTGGAGAGACACATGAGGGAGGAGTGATACACGTGGAGAGACACATAAAGGGAGGAGTAATATACGTGGAGAGACACACAGTGGAGGAGTAATACACGTGGAGAGACACATAAGGCAGGAGTGATACACGTGGAGAGACACATAAAGGGAGGAGTAATATACGTGGAGAGACACACAGGGGAGACAAATAAGGCAGGAGTGATACACGTGGAGAGACACATGAGGGAGGAGTGATACACGTGGAGAGACACATAAAGGGAGGAGTAATATACGTGGAGAGACACACAGGGAGGAGTAATACACGTGGAGAGACACATAAGGCAGGAGTGATATACGTGGAGAGACGCATAAAGGGAGGAGTAATATACGTGGAGAGACACACAGGGGAGGAGTAATACACGTGGGGAGACAAATAAGGCAGGAGTGATACACGTGGAGAGACACATAACGGGAGGAGTAATATACGTGGAGAGACACACAGGGGAGGAGTAATGCACGTGGAGAGACAAATAAGGCAGGAGTGATACACGTGGAGAGACACATAAAGGGAGGAGTAATATACGTGGAGAGACACACAGGGGAGGAGTAATACACGTGGGGAGACAAATAAGGCAGGAGTGATACAGTGGAGAGACACATAAAGGGAGGAGTAATATACGTGGAGAGACACACAGGGGAGGAGTAATACACGTGGGGAGACAAATAAGGCAGGAGTGATACAGTGGAGAGACACATAAAGGGAGGAGCAATATACGTGGAGAGACACACAGTGGAGGAGTAATACACGTGGAGAGACACATAAGGCAGGAGTGATACACGTGGAGAGACACATAAAGGGAGGAGTAATATACGTGGAGAGACACACAGGGGAGGAGTAATACACGTGGAGAGACAAATAAGGCAGGGGTGATACACGTGGAGAGACACATGAGGGAGGAGTGATACACGTTGAGAGACACATAAAGGGAGGAGTAATATACGTGGAGAGACACACAGGGAGGAGTAATACACGTGGAGAGACACATAAGGCAGGAGTGATATACGTGTAGAGACGCATAAAGGGAGGAGTAATATACGTGGAGAGACACACAGGGGAGGAGTAATACACGTGGAGAGACACAGAAGGCAGGAGTGATACACGTGGAGAGACACATAAAGGGAGGAGTAATAAACGTGGAGAGACATACAGGGGAGGAGTAATACACGTGGAGAGACAAATGTGGCAGGAGTGATACACGTGGAGAGACACATAAAGGGAGGAGTAATATACGTGGAGAGACACACAGGGGAGGAGTTATACAAGTGGAGAGACACACAGGGAAGGAGTGATGCGCATTGTGAGTCACATAGGTGGGTGATACACGTGGAGAGACACATGAGGGAGGAGTGATACACGTGGAGAGACACATAAAGGGAGGAGCAATATACGTGGAGAGACACACAGGGGAGGAGTAATACACGTGGAGAGACACAGAAGGCAGGAGTGATACACGTGGAGAGACACATAAAGGGAGGAGTAATATACGTGGAGAGACATACAGGGGAGGAGTAATACACGTGGAGAGACAAATGTGGCAGGAGTGATACACGCGGAGAGACACATAAAGGGAGGAGTAATATACGTGGAGAGACACACAGGGGAGGAGTAATACACGTCGAGAGACACATAGGGGAGGAGTGATGCACATGGAGAGACACATAGGGGGGTGATACACGTGGAGAGACACATTGGGGAAGAGTAATACACGTGGAGAAAACACAAAGGGAGCGAGATTCACATGAACACACACATAGAGGAGTGCTACATGTGGAGAGAAACACAGGGAGAAGTGATACGCGTGGAGTGACACATAGGGAAGGAGTGGTACACGGGGCACTTATAGGGGGAGGATACATGTCGAAATACACACAGAAGAGGAGTGATACACATGGAAAGACACTTGTGTGCCAACAGTGTTCTTATTCATTTTCTTATTTGAACAGCGATTCCTTTAACTTTGCATAACTTTCCTCAGGATCACAACTTACAATTTTGTTCATGAGTGGAACTTACAGTTAACTTTCTTACCTAATCTTAATCTCGGAGTATCTTAAGAGTTCTGTATTAATTTTTTTTTACCGTAAAGTCTACCCCGTGACATTCCTAATGTTCCATATTTGATTGTCGACTTGCAATTTATCAGGGTTGGGTTTAAGAAAATATTTGTATCTGCCAATATGTAACAAAGCCACCAATTTTTGAAAAATAAGTGACCATATACGGACTAAGCCATTCTTCATTGACGCTCACTCATACAATATTATATTTTTATTACAAAACTACTATGAGACTTAGGATATAGAATTAACATTCGAACCTTCTCATAATATATTCGGTCTTAATACATGGGTTCTGTAAAGGACTGCTCACTCTATACTCAAACCAAACTATGGAATTGGTGTATGCTATTGTTTACTACACTCCCTGCCTGTTCAAGTTAGTCTCATCTAGTCTCAACTAGTCAAACTACTCTCAAATTGTGTGCTGACCTTGCTCTATTGTGTGCTGACCTCGCTAGAGGAAAGGTCATGGCCGATTTAACTCCTCGGGATTAACTGACAGTGCAATGGTTAGTGTTAGTTATGAACAGCTCTGTGCCTTTTTGAAGGCAGAGTTAGTGAAGGTCAAGAATGAAAACTTGAAGTTAACGGAAACGATTGCAAGTACGAAGGAGGATGCCATGAGACAGGGAAAGTCTGTGTCTGACGAAAGCACAATCGACTGGAGGGGTGTGAGGAGAGGAACGACCAAACTTCTGGTGAAAAGAGACAGGGAAACGACTACAGCTAAGTATACAAACTTTTTTTAGTCCTTTGGTAGACGAATTAGACGGTAACATAGTCATGGACAAGGCTGACAAGGAAAGTACGAAAACCGCAATTGTTGGGGATTTCCAGGTAAGGTACCTAGATCGAGGTTTTTGTGCCCAAAATAGAGATAGGATGGGAGTATATTTGCCAGGAGCTGGGGTGAGGGTTATAGTTGACAGAATGGATAATATCATGTCTGGTAATGGAAAAAAACAAACATCTACCTCAGTGCAAGAGGCAATGATATTGGCAGCTATCGAATGCATTAGGATGAAGCGAGGAATCCCTATCATATGTGGTGTCCTGTCTAGAAGGGGAGTTGGCAATGCATTGTTGTCAATGGCAGTTGGTGTCAACGGCCGCCTTGACAGATATTGCAATTCAATTTCAGTCCCTTTCATTGATGACTGGGTCAACTTTTACGGCAGGAGGGATCTTAATGCTAGGGATGGGGTGGCAACCCTGGCTGGCTCTCTGGAGAGGGCAGTTCAAAACATGTCGAAGTCTTTAATAGGGGAACAAGTAAGTACGGGGATAGAGGAAACGAAAGTGGGAGTGGGTAAACAAAGTGAAAGGATACAGAGAAATAATGCCAGGGATGATGACAAAGCTAAATTATGCAGGGAGTTAAAACCTAAATGAGACAAAGAGAGGACTCAGATCATGACTAACTTAAATGTCTACTATGTAAACAGTAGTAGTATAAGAAATAAAATGGATAAAATCAGGGCGCTTGGTATGTACCGAAAAAATCGATATAATAGCATTCCCCGAAACATGGATAAACTTAGATTCACGTGAGTTACCTGTCGAATACTAAATTAAAGGCTACAAATTATTCTATACTGATAGCCAGATTAGAAAGGGAGGCAGGGTAGAAAGCTGTATCAGTGATAATCTGAAGTGCGAAATCAATAAGGATAAAAAACTGAGCTGAGTACAAAATACTGGCGTATTCTTAATGAATGCAAGGTATGCATTGCATGCCTAATAGAAAGCAAAATATATTTTTGAATAGTATCTTCAATAATACAGATTTAATTTTAGAGTTTTCACAGTTTTCAATCAGGAATGTCGAGGAGACTCAGCGTCCCTCAATGCATGCAGAAGGATAAGCCGCATGCCCTCAATGGACATATAGACGTATCCATCCTATCAATAACATGCTAAAATGAACTTTATTGTGTTGGAGCATAAGGAATTTCAGCCATTTTAGTAAAATTTAATAAGTTTTCCCTTAATGAGCATGAAGTCTTATGTTATACGATGATATTATATTAGCCACGAGTTGTTGTTCCATAAGAGTGGCTATCTAATAAGGTTTATGTAAATGTATTGGGTACAAATGCACGCAATTCGAAAACTGCATTCACTTGTCGAGATGCTACTCTATATAGACCGGCGGCGGCCCTTCGTCAGCTGGACAAAACTGGGCCACATTATTATTTTTAATATTTCTAAATAACTCCACAGTCAGCTTTCAGTTATTTTTTTTCACTTGGGAAAGTTATTACATTTTCTGTTTTACTCGCCAGAGTTCTGCGAGATGCCTAGTCATTTTTAGCTACTTTATATCTAAATTATTGTAGATAACACTGAAGGCTCAATATTCTTTTGCCATAAATATTTTTGCACTGATGCTACTGATATAATTTAAGAAATTAGGAGTTTATTAGAGCTTGACAACCCTTATTTAGAGAGGCCATATCCTACTTTATATTTGATTTATTAACTGATATATATGAGTGTTCAGCATGCCTCATCAGTGCAACCACGGGATGCCACTAGTACAAAGACAATTTGTATAGAATTAACCAATGGTATGGAAAAATTAATAATAGGAGCACTATATAGACCTCCTCATCTCGATAGGATAATGAGCAATTTGTTGGGGATGAAACACACAGAGCATCCAGACATAGTAAAATCTGTATAAGAACATAAGAACATAAGAAAGAAGGAGTCTGCAATAGGCCGGTTGGCCTGTGCATGGCAGCTCATGTCGAGAGTTACTACCACTCTCTATCATCCATGAATCTATCTAGCCTCCTTTTAAAACTTTCCAGCGTTCCAGCACTTACTACAAAGTTGCTAAGCTTGTTCCACTCGTCCACCACCCTATATGTGAACCAGTTCCTTCCTATCTCCAACTTAAATCCGTTGCTACGAGTCGTATCCTGCTCGGATATAATAAGAACTTTATCTATATCTCCTTTATTGATTCCTTTCACCCACTTAAATACTTCTATCATATCTCCCCTCACATTTCGTCTTTCTAGGGAATGCAAGTTAAGTTTCTTTAACCTATCCTGATATGGAAGGTTTCTAAGTCCCGGAATCATTTTCGTCATTCTTAGCTGCACCGATTTCAGTGAATTGTTATCCATTCTATAATAAGGGCACCAGAACTGAACCGCATAATCGAGGTGCGGCCTGACTAGCGCAAAATAGATTTGCAATAAGACCTCTGCACTCTTAATACTTACACTTCTAGATATAAAACCTAATACTCTGTTTGCCTTATTTCGAACATTAACGCACTATTTTCTAGACCGTAGGTCAGGGCTTACAAGTACCCATAAGTCTCTTTCACAAGTCGACTTCTCTAGGTTGATGTTGTTAAAGCTGTATACATTGACAGTATTTGTTCTTCCAATATTAAGTACGCTGCACTTGCTGGTGTTAAATGAAATTTGCCATTTTTCTGACCACTCCTGCAGTTTATTTACATCCTCCGATAGTGCATTTGCATCCTGCCCTGAATTAATGTGCCGCCCTATTTTGGTGTCATCCGCAAACTTGCTAATGTCACTCCTGATCCCAGTATCTAGATCGTTTATGTAGATTATGAACAAGAGTGGGCCTAGTACCGACCCCTGGGGAACCTCACTGGTTCAACAGTCCCACTCAGATTTAACACCATCTACGCTGACCCTCTGCGTTCTATCGGTGAGCAATGATTTTATCCAATTTAAAACTTTCCCCTCGATACCATGAGCCTTAACTTTTCTAAGAAGCCTCTGATGCGGTACTCTGTCAAATTCTTTGCTAAAGTCTAAGTAAATAACATCGTAATTTTCGCAATTATCTACTACCTCGAAAACTTTCCTGAAAAAAACGTCAGCAGATTTGTTAGACAAGATTTTCCCTTTGTAAACCCATGTTGAGAGTCGTAGATTAATTTGCTTTTCTCTAAATGCGATCTGATGCTATTTGCTATAATTGATTCAAGAAATTTCCCCACTTCTGACGTCAAACTGATCTGTCGGTAATTTGACGCTGATGCTCTGTTTCCCTTTTTGATTATGGGTACTACATTTGCCTGTTTCCACAAGTCTGGCACAACTCCTGTATCTAATGATTTTGTAAATAAATTTACGAGGGGTCCGCTAATCTGTTCCCTACACTCTTTCAAGACTTGAGGGAAAATTTTGTTCGGCCCGAGGGATTTTGTCTTTTATCAATTTTTCCTTATAAGAACATCCTCTTTTCTGATAGTGATATTCTTTAATTTCTTTTCTTCCTTTCCCTTAAATATCAGTTCCTCCTCTGGAATTTCCTCACGAATTTCTTCTGAGAAAACTGATAAAAGTACCTGTTCAATGCTTTGCTTATTTCCTCACTGCCATTGATCACTTCCCCCCTCCCTGACTTTTAAGGCCCAACTTTGTCCTTGACCTCTGTTCTATATACCTGGAAAAATCCCTTGGGATTCGCCTTGGATTCTCTTACTATTCTGATTTCATAGTCTCCCTTTGCTTTCCTTACATGTTTCTTAACATTCCTAGATAGTTTATTATGCCTATTTCTGAGCTGCTCCTCCCCTCCCTTTAATTTCTTACAAATTCCTTTCTTTATTCCTATGTCATGTTTAAGTATTCTGGTTATCCACCTTGGCTCATTCTTATTTGACCTAATTTTTCTGTATGGTATATTTTGTTCTTGTGCTTTATGTAGTATACGAGTGACTATATTATAGTCATGTTCAATTGTGGTGTCACAAGTGACCTCACCTGTTCCAACCGGGGACTGAACTGACTGTTCCCAAGTGACCTCAGCTAGGTACCTTCTTAACCCCTGATAATCTACAATCGAAAGTTTGGGATTGACCATATTGTCATTGCTTTTCGTTTCCCAATTTACGGTGAACCTGATTTCTCTGTGATCACTGTTACCTAGTTCTTCCCCTACTGTGATATCTCTGATAATATTTTCTTTTTTTGTTAATACTAGGTCTAATATATTGTCACCTCTAGTAGGTCCTGTACTTAGTTGTTTTAAAAAAATTGTCCTGTACTGCATCTAGGAAGTCTTCAGATTCATAGTCACCTACAGTGTTGTCCCAATCAATATTTCTGAAGTTGAAATCCCCCATAATGCACATATTGTTATATTTTACGGCCCTACTCATTTCCTGCCATATCGGCTGAGCTGCTTCTTTCCCAAGACATGGGGGCCTGTAAATCACTCCCATAATTAGTTTTTCTCTTCCTTCCGTGATTTCTACCCATACAGACTCGGTTCCTATTTCACCCTTTATTGAATTATTAATACAACATTTTAATGTATCCTTGACGAAGAGTGCGACCCCTCCCCCCTTCCTACCTTCACTGTCCTTGTGAAAAAGATTGTACGCTTCTATGTGGTATTCTGATAAAAAAATTTTGCTCGCCAGATTCATCCAAGTTTCGGTGATTGCTATGACGTCTACATTCTCGGTACATACAACCGCTCTCAGCAAGTCCATTTTATTTCTAACGCTCCTACTGTTTGCATAGTATACATTTAAACCTACCCTTCCCTGGTCCTGTTTTACCCCTTGTATTAGGGTGTGTCATAGGAGGTAAGATCAGCTAAAACTAATGGCCCATCACTTTTTTGGTAGATTTTAGTGTATATAAACAGAAAATAATTTCAGTTTCAATATTTTGCAACCTTTTGCTAGGTAAATTTTAGCGTGAAATTTATCGAAAATCTAACGTACAGCTGCATTAGTGCATTACAATTAAATAGTGAACATTGCTTTCTGACTTCATTCTTTAACAACCCAACTAACAATATTTTTTTCTGTTTCAGATTCTGATGCATTTATAAGTTGATAATATTTGCGATGGCTGCTTGTGTCAGGACGAGGAACCAAAAATCCAGCCATCTCAGTCACTATCTTGGGTCTGGGAGAGAGCTCCTGAAGTCGGAGTTGCCTACATTGAGAGATGCTTTGAGATACGGTGTTTTAATCAGGCAAATCAGTGAAAAGAACCAAAGAACTTACACAAACAAAGACATTGCCAGTGATATGACCAAAGCTGTCTTGGCACAGTACACTCTGGCTAACGCTCAGTTCAAGCCTCCAGTCATAACAAGTCACAAGAAGATTAGTGAGAGACTGCTAGCCAGTTGGGAAAAGGCAAGAGATATCTCTCTTGGGAGAGGAAAACTTGCAGTTAAGGACAGCTTTGCCAAGCAACTGGACCAGTTATTTGACATAATTACTTGCAAGTGCCCAATTGTTCTCTGTCCTGAGTTTGGATGCGATCGTGACTGTAAATCCGAGGCCCACATCTCCTGTATTTGCAAGCGTGAACTGAAGATTCCTGTGATCGAACTGGCATTTGTCAAAGCACAGAGAGAGAAGACTGGCAGTATAGGGGCTCTCATGATTTCTAGCCAAGATATTCGGGAGTCCAAGAGACAGGAGGCTGCCACAGAGAGACAAAAGAGGAGAAGAGTTGCCGAGGAAAAGAGACTTGAGAAGGCCCAGGGTGAGGTAAAAAAGGCCGATGATTGGAGTCAAGCTGATTCAGAGTTTAATGACTTCCCCATGGCTGATCCGAGTGCTGACCAGGAGAATGGTGACTTTGTCCCTAACCCAGAAAATAATGATCCCAAACCTTCCAGGCATAAGATTCGAAATAGGAAAGACATCCCGAGCATAGCTCTGGCCAGCATGCGACACCACACTGGTCTCAGAGAAACTGCAGAGATAGCAACAGCTGCCTGGATTGACGGTGGTTTGATAACACCTGATGATGTTCACCTGGTGATAGATCATTACAAAATAAGGAGAGCTCAGGAAAAACTTGTCAGTAACCTAGAAGAGGAGTTTGATAAGGGGATAAGAGAAAATGGAATCAATTGTTTGTTCTTTGATGGGAGAAGGGATGACACTAAAGTGTTCATGAAAGTTGGAGATTCTGACAAGTTGTTCCCTGCCATGGTGAAGGAGGAACACTACTCCTGCTGCAGTGAACCAGGAGGGAAGTATTTGTGGCATTTCACTCCAGAGAAAGATGACATCAGGAAACCAGCTGAGACAGTGGCAGATAACATTGTGAACTGGCTCAGAGAGAGGAACGTAGACCAGACCCTGCAGGCCATTGGAGGGGACAGCACCAACACGAACACAGGGTGGCAAGGGGGGGTCATACAGTGGATAGAGCGGAAGATTAGGAGTAAGCTGGTCTGGATTGTTTGTGACCTCCACACCAACGAGTTGCCACTCAGACATCTGATCCAGGAGCTGGTTGGCAAGACTCTTTCAAACAACAGATGGTCTGGTCCTCTTGGCAAGATGCTGGACTCTGCCACTGAGTTAGAAATAAATCCGAGCTTTGAAAAAATCACAGTTGGCTCTCCACTCGTTGAGCTTGCACATACTGTCATTGACGACCTGAGTACTGACCAGTACTATGGTTACATGATTTGCAGTGCCATCAAAACTGAGGTCATGCCTGATAGACTTGCTTACCTGCAGATAGGTCCAGTCTCACATTCTAGGTGGCTCACAACGGCTCTCAGGTTCTGCAGAATTTGGGTCGCTCATCATAAACTGAAAGGGAACCAGCTTCACAACCTGAGACTTATTGTCCAATTCATCGTGAGTGTCTACTTGCCAAATTGGTTCAACACCAAGGTCAAGTCATCGTTCTCCGAAGGTCCGAGGCATGTTCTCTTCCAGCTTGAGCTCCTGAGGAGTCAGCCAAGGAAGGTTGTTCAGATTGTGGAGCAGACTGTGAGGAGATCTTCCTGGTATGCTCATCCCGAGGCAGTTCTGCAGACAATGCTCTGCAGTAAGGATGAGGAGGAGAGAAGAGTGGCAGTCAAAAAGATCTTGGATATGAGACTTATGAGAGGATCTGGGCATGACGAATCAGTTGGTGACGATTCCTTCAGGGTCAGGAAGACTCCTGAAGTCAATCTAGGTGGCAAGACCCTCACTGATCTCATAGATCTGGATAACATCCAGGCTGGCAGTGAGCCCCCTCTTACCTGCAGCCTCACCAATGTTCAAGTCAGAGCTTTCCTGGACAACCCCATGCATGTCCCTGCCTGGCCCTTGCACACCCAGAGTATAGAGCGTTGTGTACAGCAAGTGAGCGAGGCCAGAAGTCACGTGTACAGCCAGGAGAGGAGGGAAGGCTACATCCGAGCTCAGGTGGTCAGCAGGGAGGTGATGAGTAGAAACAGAAGCAAGAAAGACATGTTCTCTATGGTGTGCAGCAACACCGGGTCGTAGTGGTAAAACCGGTTTTTGTATTTGATGATTTTATTTTCTAAAGGAATATTAAATTTAATAAATGTGTCAAGATCATTCGTTTCACTATTCTGAATCATTTTCATCCTAATAAATTAACCTGATACATTTACTTTACTTTAAATAATCTATTTAGTGGTGTTGGTAAAAGGGTGGGAATACTGAATTTTCATAAGATTTCAAGTTAAAATTTACCTAGCAAAAAATGAAAACTTTTCAAATCTGAAGATATCACATGATTCTGCACATAGAACTACATCATTAATACCATGGGCCGATTTTTCAAACTCAAAAAAAAAAATTCGCCTCCGTATGACACACCCTACTGAGTATCCAATTTTACTTCCCAGGACCTGCTTGTTTATTCACTCCCACTTCCCCCGACCTCTCTCTACTGGCGAAACCCCCCCTTTGGAGTGACAATTTCACGCTCCAGGGATGCAGACAACGTCTTTATCCCCGCACGAGACAAGTGTACTGCATCACGAATGTACAGGTAGTCGTTGCCATAGAATGGTTGCCAGTTATCTATGAGTGCCCAACCATTGTTTGCACAATGTTTTTCCAGTCGGCAATTTATAGCAATTGCCCTGGACAGCCATTCACGTCCAACTTCTCTTCTAGGCAAGACACCACATACTATCGGGATCCCTCCCCCATCTCTAACCTTCATCAGCTTCTCCCTATACCTCTTGAAAAGTTCCTCACTCCTAACCTTTCCTATGTCGTTTCCTCCCACACTAAGACACACTACTTGATTGGTTCCCTCCAATGACAAAACCCTATCTCTCCTCTCAGCTACATACCCTATCCTAGCCCCAGAAAAACACACCCTAGTCCTACGTTTCCTATCTCTTGCACAAAAAGTCCTATCTAAGAACCTCACCTGGCTCTCCCCAAGTACCACGACCTTACCACTGGACAGGGTTTGAGCAACTGCCCTTTTCCCTCCTGGTACCACACCGTCCTGCCTCTTCTCTTCCTCGCCCTTCCTCTTCTCTTCCCTGCCAGCTTCCTCCAACACCTGGTAGGTGTTACTGCACTCCACACCCTGGTGAGCTTTCCTGAGTCTGACCCTAGTCCCCTTGGAAACAACCACTCTCCACCCCTGATCCGCCGTTGCGCAGGTGTCCTGCTAGGCAGGACACCTACCTGAAGGAGTTCAATCCTGAGGGCTTCGTTCTCCCCCTTTAGAGCGTCCATCTCACTCCTCAACTGCTCCAGCTGACTTAACAGAGTGGTTAGGAGGTCGTTTTTCCTCACCCTCTGCTCCTCTTCCCCCACAACACAACGATCCAAGGCGGCCATTTTCTCTGGTCACTAACGCGAGCACTTAGGGGTACGTCCTTCTCCAAGCTAGGTCAGGTTATAGTAGGTGACTATAACTTTAGTCAAATAGATTGAGCCGACCATACGGTTATTTCACAACCAGAGGATTTTCTTGAAACAGTTCAAGACTATTTCTTAAGTCAACACATAGTCGAACCCACCCGGGATAACAATATACTAAATTTAGTTATGTCAAACAGAGAAAATTCATTTTGTAATGTTGGAAGGGAACGAACTTAATGACAACAATTACAAAGAAGTGATTGTCAGTCACAACAAAAATTCCATTGAAGTTCCAGATTTCAAAAGAGCAAACTTTGATAGGTTAAAAAGGCAGCTGAGAGAAGGGGTATTAAGTTTGTGGGTGATTACATGACCTAACGCGAGGTGACCTCACACCATGTACTCACGAAGGGCGACCTCACTTTACCTGGTGATCAGACAATGATAACCTCACAAAATTATAACTGTTGAGGGTAACCTGACCACGAGATTTGAGGTTGACAATTCCATGAAAATTTACATTTTGACTTACTTAATGCACAAAATCAGAATATAACATACAGAACACTCGGATCAAATAACAATGACCCCAGATGGATAATATAATTATTTAATGGTTATTATTGAACAAAAAAAGGCAATAGAGGGGGGGGGGGGGGAATAAATCGTGATGAAGTTTACCTCCGATATTATTATAAAGTATTGGCCAGTAGGGTTAAGGCCGAAATAAGAAAAGCAAAGAGGAACAATGAACTGAAGGTAATAAGGATGATATACAAAAAAAAGAAGACACGAGTGGAACATAAGAACATAAGAATGGAGGAAACTGCAGCGGGCCTATTGACCCATACTGGGCAATCTCGTTTATACCCAACTCCTATTACTCATACAAGCATCCAACCTATGTCTGAAGCTATCCAGTGTATTCGAGTTAATGATGATATTTGGTAACTTGTTCCATTCATCCACTACTGTTTCCAAACCAGTGTTTACATATTTCACGCGGAAATCTAAATTTGTCTAATTTAAAACCATTGTTACGAGTTCGCTCCTGGTTGGATAGTTTAAGTACCTTTGTAATGGCCCCTTTGTTTAACCCTGACTTCCATTTATACACCTCTATCATGTCGCCCCTCACTCTACGTCTCTCGAGGGAGTGCAAATTAAGATGCTTTAACCTGTCTCTGTACTCAAGGTTCCTGATGCCCTGGATTAGTCTTGTCATTCTCCTCTGGATTCTTTCCAAAGATTCTATATCCATTCTGCAATACCGTGACCAGAACTGAACTGCGTAATCCAGGTGAGGTCTCACAAGCTCTAGATATAATTTTAAGATGACCTCGCTAGTCTTGTAACTAACACTCCTTTATATGAACCCAAGTACTTTATTAGCTTTCTTAAGAGCAAAAACACATTGTTTACTTGGCTTAAGATTCCAACTCATCATACTCCTAAATCTCTCTCTCAGTCGGATTCCACAATGGCATCGTGGTTCATCTGGTAACTGGTTTCCCTGTTTACATCTCCTATACTGAGTACTTTACATTTGTCCACATTGAATTTCATCTGCCATTTTTCCGACCTTTCGAAAATTTATTTTAGATCTTCCTGTAGTTTTGCAGAGTCCTCGTCAGATTTAATTACACGTCCTATTTTAGTGTCATCAGCAAATTTACTTATGTTGCTGTCTATGCCGATATCTATGTCGTTTATGTATATAATAAATAATAATGGTCCAAGTACTGAGCCTTGGGGAACTCCAGTAGTTAACTTGCTCCAATGAGATTTAGTGCCGTTAATGCTCACCCGCTGTTTCCTGTCCCGTAACCACGCCCAAATCCATCTAAGTATATTACCTTTGATGCCATGCACTTCTACCTTTCTAATTAGTTTTACGTGGGGGGACTCTGTCGAAGGCTTTGCTAAAGTCGAGATATACCACATCATAATTGTGCCCCTCGTCCACCGATTCGAAAACTGATGAAAAGAATGTTAATAGATTAGTTAGACATGAACGCCCGCTTGTGAAGTCATGTTGGGCATCATTGATCAACTTGTGCTTCTCCAGGTGGTTTCGAATAGAGTTTGAAATGATTGATTCTAGTAATTTGCCTACTATTGACGTTAGACTGATTGGGCGGTAGTTAGAGGATAGTGATCTATCCCCCTTCTTGAAAATCGGTATTACATTTGCTATCCTCCAGGATTCTGGTACTACACCTGTTTTTAAGGACATGTTAAACAACTTTGCTAAGGGCATACTAAGCTCTTCCTTACATTCCTATAAAACTGGCAAATATCTCATTGGGACCAGGTGACTTATTAGGCTTCAGTTTGTCTATTTGCTTATTTACGTCGTTACTAGTCACAACTATATCTCTTAATTTGTTTTCTTCACTATCTCTGCATAGAGTCCCTGCCTCGGGTATCATGTTTAAATTTTCGGTGGTGAAAACTGTTGAAAAATATTTATTCAGATTATTGCTCATTTTCCGTCGTTATCAGTTAGCTCGCCAGTATCTGAACGTATTGGTCCAATCTTATCACGTGTTTTAGTTTGATACATTTGGTAGAATCCTTTGGGGTTTGTCTTCGCTTCCCTTGCTATCTTCAGTTCATTATTTCTCTTTGCTTTTCTTATCTCGGTCTTAACCCTACCAGCCAATACCTTTTTATACTCCCGGAGGTAAATTTCGCCACGATTTATCCTTCTACCTATAGCCTTCCTTTGGCCAATAATGTTCTTTAAATAATTATTTATCCATTTAGTGTCATTGTTGGCTAATCTGAGTTTTTTGTATGGTATGTTCTGCCTTTGTGCATTTTGTAACTCATTATTTAATTTTTCGTGGAACTCGGCAATCTCAGATCTCGTTATCAGGTCTGTGTCATCTGTCAGGTTCACGCCCAAACGTGACACCCCCTCTCTCAGCTGCCTCTTTAAACTATCAAAGTTTGCCCTTCTGAAATCTGGGACTTTAATGGAATCTTTCTTACGTCTGACCTGAAAATCTAACTGGAATCTAATTTCTTTGTGATCGCTGTTTGCAAGTTCGTTCCCTACCTCGACATTGCTAATGAGATTTTCTCTGTTCTACAGAACTAAATCGAGTATATTATTACCCCGAGTGGGTTCGGTTATATGTTGACTTACGAAACAGTCCTGGATCGTTTCGAGGAAATCCTCTGATACTGAGTTACCCATAAGGTCAATCCAATCTATTTGGGAAAGGTTAAAGTCGCCTACTATACAGACTTTGTTGTGTATGGAAGCCCTGTGCATTTCATCCCAGATAAGTCTCTCATTAACTCTATCAAGATTGGGAGGTCTATATATTACTCCTATGATTAATTTTTCCCTACCGTCGATTAATTCTATCCAAATTGTTTCTGTATTCCGCTCAGTTTTTATTTCCTTATTTATTTCACACTTCAGATTATCCCTGACATAGATTCCTACTCCTCCTCCTTTCCTGGACAGCCTATCGGTATGAAGCAATTTTATAATCCGCAATTTGGTATTTGATAGGTAACTCACGTGAGTCTAGGTTGATCCATGTTTCAGTGAATGCTATTATATCGATTTTTTCGGTACATACCAAGGCCCTAATATCATGCATTTTGTTTCTCATACTTCTACTGTTCGCGAAGTAGACATTTAGGTTAGTTGTGTTCTGAGTCCTCCCTTTACCGAGTTTAGGTCTTAACTCGCTGTCTAATTTAGCTTTATCATCATTCCTAACACTATTTCCCTGTAACCTTTTACTTTGTTTACCCGCTCCCACTGCAGTCTCTACCCCCGTGCCCATATGTTCCCCTAGTAGTTTAAAGACTTCGAGATCTTTTGAAATGCCTCCTCTAGAGTCCCAGCCAGGGTTGCCACCCCATCCCGAGACAGCTGCACCCCATCTCTAGCATAAAGGTCCCTTTTGCCGTAGAAGTTGTCCCAGTTATCAATGAATGGGACTGATATTGACTTGCAATATCTGTCAAGACGGTCGTTGACACCAACTGCCCTTGACAACCATTCACTGCCAACTCTCCTTTTAGGCAGGACACAGCATATGATAGGGATCCCTCCCTTAGTCCTAATATGATCTATAGCTGCCTTGAACTTATCAAGAAGCTCCTCGCTCCTACACCGGCCAATATCATTGCCTCCTGCGCTAAGGCAGATAATGGGTTCGCTCCCATTACCAGACAAGATATTGTCCATCCTGTCAATTATATCCCCCATCCCAGCTCCTTGCAAACACACCCTCATCCCATTTTTATTTTTACCACAAAAAGCTCTGTCCAAGTACCTTACCTGTGAGTTACCAACAATTAAAGTTTTTATACCTTCCTTGTCCGCCCTGTCCCTGACTGTACTAACTTCCAATTCGTCTATCAAGGGACTGAGCGAGTTGGTACACTTAGCTGTTGATGACGTTGTTGATGTATCCTTGGTGTGTTTTTTCATCACCAGCTTGGTCTTACCTCTACTCACAACCTTCCACTCGCTTGAGTTTTAGTCAGACACTGGCTTTCCTTGTCCCGCCTCTTCCTTCATCCTCTCCAACTCTTCCTTTAATTTCAGGTTCTCCAACGTGGCCCTCTCTATTTCTTCCTTGGCCCTCTCCAATTCTTCCTTGGTTCTCTCCAGCTTGGCCAACAAACTCTCACACCCCAGACCACACATAGCACTGGCCATATATGATAATTATCCCTCGGGAGCTAACCCTGCCGTGACCATTCCCCTAGTGAGGTCAGAACACATCTGCTTGAGGTCAGAACACATCTGCTTGAGGTCAGAACACAACAATATAATCAGATACCAGTCAGTTAACTGATAACGACGGAGAAATAAGTAATAATCTGAACAGATATTTTTCATCTGTTTACAACACAGATAATTTAAATATGATACTTGAGACACCGACTATATACAGAAATACTTAAGAAAGTAGATTAAACGAGATAGTAATAACTAATAACGGTGTTAGTAAAAAATAGACAAAGCAGTTCCAGATGAGATATTTGCCAAAGTATTAATGGAATGTAAGGTAAAACTAAGTATGATCTTAGCAAATTTGTTTGACATGTCATAAGAAACGGGTGTAGTAACACAATCCTGGAGGATAACGAATGTGATACCGGTTTTCAAGAAGGGAAATAGATCACTATCCTCTAACTACCGTCCAATCAGTTTAACATCAATTGTAGGCAAATTGCTGGAAGCACTAATTTCAAACTCTATTCGAAATCACACTCACAAGCACAAGTTGATCAATGATTCCCAACAGGTAGGTCTTCACAAGTGGGTGTTTATGTCTCACAAATCTATTAACATTCTTTTCAATTGTTTTCGAATCAGTCGATGGCGGCGGACATGATTATGATGTGGTTTACCTCGACTTTAGCAAAACCTTCAACAGGGTCCTGCACGAAAGACTAATATGAGAAGTGGAGGCTCATGGAACTGGAGGAGATATTCTATAATAAATTAGGGCATGGTTACAGGACAGGAAACAGAATTAACAGCACTAAATCGGATTGGATTAAAGCCACTAGTGGAGTACCCCAAGGCTCAGTTTTCCGACCATTACTATTAATTATATTAAAAACGACATAGATAAAGTCGTAGAGTAACATAAGTAAATTTGCTGATGACACTAAAATAGGGCATGCAATTAAATCTGACGATGACTTCACAAAACTACAGGAAGATCTAAAAAAAATTATCATGGTCTGAAAAAATGGCAGATGAAATTTAATATGGACGAATGTAAAGTACTTAGTCTAGGAGTTGTAAACAGAGAAACTAGTTATCAGATGAACAATATTGTTTTGGAGAAATCCGACTGCGAGAAAGATTTAGGTGTAATGATAAGTAGGAATCTTAAACCAAAACGACAATACATATTTGCTCGAAACAAGGCAAACAAAGTACTTGGGTTCATACAAAGGAGTGTTAGTTACAAGACTAGCGAGATTATTCTAAAACTCTATAACTTGCCTTTGTGAGACCTCACTTGGATTACGCTATCCAGTTCTGGTCACCGTACTACAAAAAGGGTATAGAACTCCTAGAAGGCATTCAGAGTAGGAGAACAAGACTATTCCCGGGCTTTATGAACCGTGAGTGAAAAGACAGATTAAAGCATCTTAATTATCACTTCCTTGAGAGACGTAAAGTGAAGAAGTCTGGGTTAAACAAAGGTGACATTACAAAGGTACTCAAAATATCCAACCAGAAGCGAACTCGTAGTAATGGTTTTAAATTAGATAAATTTTGAATGAGGCATGAAATAGGTAAACTCTAGTTTGGATATAGAATAGTGGGTGAGTGGAACAAGTTACCCAGCTTTATCACTAACTCGAGCACTAATTTTGAGGTGAGATATATGATGGGATGGTAAATTTTTACTTTATTAAATGGGAAAAGATTATAACTAAGAAACCAATCGAGCTATATGCATGAATGAGGCTTCTTCTTCCACTAGTTCCAGCACGGCAGAATGGATATGATAGTTGTTTTACTTTGAAGTTATCTCGATTTTTTATTCAAAATACTTTCACTCTGAAATCTTATAAAAAAAAGGGCTACTTTAACTTTAGTCAAATACATTGGACCAACCTTACAGGTAAAAGAGAATCAGAGGAGTTTCTTGAAACAGTTCAGGACTGTTTCCTTCGTCAACTTAAAGACGAACCCACCCTGGGTAATAATATACTCAATTTAGTTCTGTCAAACAAAGAAAACCTCATTAATAATGTTGAGGTAGGGGACGAACTAGCTAACAGCAATCACAAAGAAGAGATTCAAAGCTGAACTTAATTTCCATCACAAAAAAAAATTCATTAATGTCCAAGATTTCAGATGGGCAGCTGAGAGAAGGGGTATCACGTTTGCGGGTGAATGGACGGATTGTCGGTTCTGAGTAAACAGAAGAAATACACTGCCACGTTCGTAGAGTGATACGGTATATATAATGTGGAATAAAAGTTTAAAGTCCTGCTATAATAGTCGAGATAAGTTTATTTCTCTAGAAACAGGGTCGCCATTTGCAATGAGTCACCAGTTTCCCCGCAGACGACGTTCTCCAACAAACTCACTGTTGCAGTTGGAGGTAGTACAAAGGATGGCCTCTTCAGACCTCAAATACCACGTTCAAGTAAGTCTTAAGGGTGTTTTTTATGGTCTAAGTCGTGGAAATTTCGTAAGTGAAGAAATGTGCCTTGAAGAGCAGCTTATGGACATAAAACTCCCTTGTTCACACCCGCTCAGCTGTCATGTATTCTTACCTGGTAGACTTTCTCTTTTTTTTCCAGTGCATTTACAGAGTACATCAGTACTAGATGGGGATATGAATCAATTTAGAAGTAATGACAGTGTCTGGACTTTGTTTTGAAAATGCATTGGGATATATCATCATTTATATTAATTTATGGATAAATTTGTACTTTAACTACCATAAGTATTTGGATGTTTAGATTCGAGATAGGCTATATTGGATAAATTTTAAGTTTTGGTCATCCCTGTACTTAGACATGCAGACTATGTTTTTTCTGATGGTTTGCGACGTGTTATGAACGATTTTGACCTTCATTTCTATAGGAAATCACTAGTTTTGAGTTACTACCCGCCCCTTACCGATGGATGTTAAGCTAACCTTATAACTTATAACTCATCATACCCTAACCTAACCTAACCAAACCTATCATATGACCTGTATTTTCCTATGCTGTCGATAAATGTTTTGCGATAGAATTCCCGTAGAGATAATATGCCTTACTATTTAAAGTACTTAATCCCAAAGTTAGAATCATAAGGTTCCCCAGATGACCAAAAACAAAATAATACCAATATTGTTTGGAATGTTTATACAGTAATATGAAATTTATAGTAGGGGCAACTAAAGACCATTGAATTAGTTAATGTATTACACAGGAAAGCACAATTAATTATCTAATGATATTTATTTACAGAGCCGATCAGCCAAGAAGGTTGGACAACTACTTCCAGGGTTCATCAAGGAAGATGAAAGAAATTTACCAAAAGTAGATGTCTTTATGATTGTGGAGTATTATCAAGAACTCCGTCACCCAGCTATGAAGCACGCTAAATTACTGTACATTAGTCACATGATCATTTCAAGCCCATTTCCTGGCCATGGTCATCCCTAGTTCTTCCACAACATTTAATATAGACCTCAGTGACGAAAACTTACTTTTTCCAGACATGCTATAAAGAACAGTGATGAAAACTTCCATGTTGGAGTTATCGGCCTATTGCATCATTTTGGCACCCAGCAAGTAAATACACACGATGATACTTGAGAGCAGTAATTTATTTTAACCTAAAAATAAGGTATGCTAGTGTATATGAACATTGTATATGGCCACAAGTCCCGTATTTCTGCTGGTAACAATACATACACCACAGCTGGCTACCTCCGGGCTCCTGCTCGGCGGCTCGAGCCAACCTGTGACGTCACAACCAATCACAGAGCTTTTCGTAGTCGAATGACATTTTAGCTTCGTTAACCTTATTTTTTACACTTTTTGGTCCAATTTATTTTAAAATATCATTACCATAGTGAATTTAAACGTTTTCTTTACCCATTGACCTGCTATTTTACGAAAAAATTCCTACCGACAACTCATCTATTACATGACCTCACACAAAGTACCCACAGAGGGCGTCCTCACTTTACCAGGTGACCTGACAACGATAGCTTCACAAAAATGACAGTTGAGGATGACCTAATCACGAGATCTGAGGTTGACGAGTTATTTAATGCTCAAAGGCAGAACATGCCATACAGAAAACTCGGATCAAATAACAAAGACCCCAAATAGATACAAAAAATTAAAGAATATAATAGTCATGGTAAGGGTTAAAAAAAAAGTGATCACTGCATTTAATAGTGCAAGGGTCTCACTTGGCATAAGTGTTCCTTGGGGCAAAAGGAAAACAATTATCCAAAGAGACACTTATTCCCTATGCATAGAACTCACTAGTTACCATAAATTATGCTAATTAGCACCGAAAAGAAGGCAATTTCTAACGTTTAATACCATTTCACCTAGACATATGTGTGATTAGTTAAACCTGGCTAATATTAGGGCCAGTATTTATTTTTGGGGATATTTTGATAATTGGCGGCCATTTTGACCCTCAAATCCAAGATAGCCACTGCCCCCTGTCTTGATTTTTTTTTCTTTCTTAACGGGGAAGAACCCACCCGGGCACAGGTCATCGACCCACAACGGGGCTTAGGTGAAGAAAAAATACTAGTGAAAATAAATTCAAAATATAAAAAAAGACCATATTAATTTACACCGCGAAGATGCCGGAAAACCAGCTTTTTAAAGTAAGACAGATTGTAAGAGTATGGAAACACAGAAGAAGGCAGAGCATTTTACAGTTTGGCTGTGTGAGGAATGAAGGATGTACTGTAACGGGTTATTCTAGTGTGACCGACAGCCACAGAGAAACTGTGGGTACCACGTGCAAGACGGTACACAAGATGCCAAATTCGCCGAACATTGCCCGTTAAAGTACCTATATAAGAGAAAGTGTGAAGCAACATTGCTGCGAGGAGAAAGGGAAGAGAGATTATCAACTAAAGGAGGAGAGTCAGTAAGACGAAATTTAGGCATACCTTACAACTTTTGAACCGTTTGAGCTACAAACTTGTGTGATATAACAATTTATATAATTTTGGGTGTGAGAAAGCAATTTCTGGCCCTGCATGTGTGATAGGAGGTCATTTAAAGGTGATTCCAAGATAGTTGTCATTATCTATATTATAGAAAAACTTGATGCATTAAACATATGCTGATGGCATTTAAACTCATGTAATGCACGTTTTCTGAGGTCACAACCAAGACAAAAACACCACATTAACAAGCATCATTGTAACTTTTATTTGAGAGTGCACACAATGCAGATTTCAAAACAATCATAAGTACATACAGTTCTTGCTGTTCTGACCTCATTAGTCCACATGTGTGAACAGCCACTCTTTCATCCACAGAGTGCTGTACAGGGCTGCTCATTCATGCAGCATGTAGAATCACTGGAGCAGCCACAGATGGCAAGCTCAGCTGACGCAGCCGGTGATACGATACACAGATACCTCGTTCAGCCAGCATGTCAACAAGACTCTCCTTGCCTGTCTTCATATGCACCTTCATAGCCAACATCAGAGACAGTAGAGTCTCTCGCTCACGCCGATGACGAAGCACACTCTGGGGATTCGGTTACGTTTTCCCCACAGAGTTGTGCATGATGGTCTGGCGAGTGATAACACGACCTTCTTTGATGAAGTAGGAGGGATATCGACATCAATACTAGGGCCTTCTAATAGGATATGTAGGAAAGATTTCAGTGTAGGAACAACGAAGTCAGCGTCTGAGGTGCTTGAGAAAGAGCCTGAAAACACCTGCTTTCTTGGCTGTCTGTGCCCAAATTATCTTGTCTGTTGATGTGGTGTCCTTTATCTCCTCAACTACTTGACTGAGATCTTCATTAAACACCAGCTTTCAGCAGCCAGATGACTTTTCTATCGCCTTATTGTCAGGGAGCATGCTGACAATATCTTGGGGAAATCGAGTTGTATGACCATGATTATGGGGGCAACCAAGAGATATGAGACGCTTATCATAAAGTGCTGTCAATTTAGCCATACTCAGAACAGTACCAGATCCACTGTGGTCTTCAATGTAATCAAGAAGCTCACTGAAAGCATGATATTTTATTACTTGGACAGCATAGCCTTCATTTGAATCACGATCAACTGTATCTGACTTTCTATAACTCTACTCAGGCAAACACGGTGGCACACAGCATCTATCGCAATCATGTCTCCTTTAGACAATTTTGCCTGAAGTTTCACATCACAGATTTTCCTTGCAGTATCATTGAATCTCTGGTTTAGGCCAAGAGTGGAAGCTTTTCCCAAGTCCTTCTTGTCTCCAGACTCTTCACAAAAAAAGCATTTTGTTGCAGAAGAGTCCTTGCCCTCAGTTGATGTAACCTGGGTCTCCCGTGTGACACAATCTCTGCCAGAGCTCATCTGCCGTGTTTTCATTGGGCTTCCTTGGTGCTTACTTCATCTCTCTACGTTACTCTTGACCCGCTCCACCTTCTGTTTGCTGACGGCACTTCTACTATAACACTGGTCAACATAAAAAAAAAATTCTCATGGTTCTGGATCAAAACAGTCTGATTCTAGTGTAAATGTATGTGCTGAACTCAATTATGACATTCGTATAGCTGTATCAGGCTCAGTTTTCCAGAACCAGCATATCTATATATTTAGTGTACCATGCTATTCATACAGTATTTTATATGCTCATTGGCTCCACTTATGCAATTATTTTGTCCTGATTTGTGCTTTTTTGTTTGTTTCAGTTTGCTGATTCATGATATTGCATATCTACACCTGCATGATTTGTAATTACTCTGAAATTAACAAAACATGGAACGTCGCAAGTGTGTGAACGGTGCTGACAGTTTTTGCTACATATGTGGTGCCTTCACTCCTGGTAGCTTCAAGAAACCAATCACGAAAGCTGTTCGACTGAACTACAAAAGTTACTTCAAATGTCATTTGGGTGACCAAGACAAGAAATGGGCACCTCATGTAGCCTGTAAGTCTTGTGTTAACCACCTGAGCGAGTGGATGTGTGGTAAACGAAGTTCAGGAATGCCGTTTGCTGTACCAATGATATGGCGTGAACCTAAAGACCACAGTAGTGACTGCTACTTCTGTCTCACAAATATTAAGGGAATAAAAATCAAGACACGAGGCAAGGTACAGTACCCCAATATTGCTTCTGCAATCCGACCAGAACCGCACAGTGCTGAACTTCCAGTCCCAAATCCACCGACTGAACAAGAATTGAGTGATTCCGATTCTACCTCTACCTCAATGGAAAACGACTACCAGGATGACTCTGAAAATACCAGGCCTAAACTATTTACTCAAGAAGCGCTTCATGATCTTATCAGGGACCTAAACTTGTCAAAAGAAAAGGCTGAAGTTTTGGGATCCAGACTAAAGCAGCGTAACCTGCTAGAAGATGGAGTGCATATCACTATATCGCGTTACCTACTATTGCTGGACACTGCAACGAGAAGAGAGCAAGCTGTACAAGAGAAAGAGTAAAGTTCAGAAGCACTTTTAGAACTTCATATTTTGTCATTATAAAGGATTTGAACTTATGTTTTTTGGTACAATTTTTTATGAGCTTATCTGTGATAGGTTTAAAATTGTATCTTGCATGACGCGATAATGTTACTATATTTACTATTTTTTTATTCTTTAAGAAAGTAGGTCTGATGGTAGAATGAAACATCCAATTAATATTCATTAATATGAAATAAGTCATGAAAGCACAGTCAAATGAGATAATCTCATCTTTTGCACGACACGTGATGGAATATTAAATATTTGTACCTATTGATTTTTTTATAAAACCTGGTCTGATAGAACAAAACAAATATCAGATTCGAATTCAGCAATATGAAATTAGTTGAGTGAGCATGATCACATATGTGAACCATTTTGGCTGTTGACCAGTGTAATGATTGCACCATCACCCCGCCACCAATGTCATCTAGTACTACGAAGCTGGGTAACTCATCTAACTGTTCAGAAGTTCTTGGTAACATGCTTCTAGTTTCTTATGCCAAGTGGATTTCTTTGCACTATGAAATGCAGTGTTCACTCCCCTAGCAAGTCGACTAATATTGTTGGACAAAGGAAGGCTATAGGTAGGAGAATAAATCGTGGTGAATTTTACCTTCGAGATTATTATAAAATATTGGCCAGTAGGGTTAAGACCATGATAAGAAAAGCAAAGAGGAATAGTGAATTGGAGGTAGCAAGGGAGGCGAAGTCAAATAACAAGGGATTCCTCCAAAAAACACGAGACAAGATTGGATCAATACAGTCAGATACCGGCGAGCTAACGGATAACGATGGAGAAATGAGCCATAATCTAAACATATAGTTTTCAACAGTTTTCACCACCGAAAATTTAAATATGATACTCGAGGCACCGACTATATCGAGAGATAGTGAAGTAAATAGATTAAGCGAGATAGTAGTGACCAGTAACGATGTTAATAAGCGAGTAGACAAGCTAAAGCCTAATAAGTCACCAGGTACCGATGAGATATTTGCCAGATTATTAAAGGAATGTAAGGAAGAGCTTAGTAAGCCCTTAGCATATTTGTTTAACATGTCATTAAAAACGGGTGTATTACCAGAATCCTAAAGGATAGCGAATGTGATACAGATTTTCAAGAAGGGAGATAGATTACTATCCTCTAACTATCATCCAATCAGTTTAACATCAATTGTAGGCAAATTGTTGGAAGCAATAATTTCAAGCTCTATTTGAAATCACCTGGAGAAACATTAGTTGATCAATGATTCCCAACATGGCTTAACGAGTGGGGGGTTCATCTATTAACATTCTTTTCAACTGTTTTCGAATCAGTGGATGACGAGCACGATTATAATGTGGTATTCCTCGACTTTAGCAAAGTATCCGACAGAGTCCCTCACGAAAGACTCATGGAGACACATGGAATTGGAGGAATTATTCTGAAATGGATTAGGACGTGGTTACACGGCAGGAAACAGCGAGTAAGCATTAACGGCACTAAATCAGATTGGGGTAACGTCACTAGTGGAGTACCCCAAGGCCATCACAGCTACATTATTAAATTTGTGTAATTAAATCTGACGAGGACTCCGCAAAACTGCCGGAAGATCTAAGCAAAATTTTCTCTTGGTTTGAAAAATGGTAGACGGTACTTAATGTGGACAACTGTAAAGTACCTGTCTAGGAGATGTAAACAGAGAAACCAGAAATCAAAGGAACAGCGTTGTTATAGAGAAAACCGACTGTGAGAAAGATTTAGGTGTAATGATAAGTAGGAATCACTAACCAAGTAAACAATGTGTATTTGCTCGAAACAAGGCGAACAAAGTATTTGTGTCCATACAAAAGAGTGTTAGTTACAAGACTAGCGAGGTTATCATAAAACTATATCTTGGTCTTGTTAGACCTCACTTGGATTACGCAGTTCGGTTCTGATCACCGTACTACAGAATGGATATCGAATCCCTAAAAAGAATTCATAGGAGAATTACAAGATTAATCCCGGGTATTATGAAGCTTGAGTACAGATACAGGTTAAAGCATCTTAATTTGCACTCCCTCGTGAGACATAAAGTGAGGGAGTGTATGATCTAGGTGTATAAATGGAAGTCAGGGCTAAACAAAGGTGATATATCACAGGTACTCAAACTATCCAACCAGGAGCAAACTCGTAGCAATGGTTTTAAATTTGAAAAAAATATAGATTTTGGCGTGAGATACGTAAATATTGGTTTGGAAATATAGTAGTGGAGGTTTGGGTGCTTCAGCAGAAAACTGAGATAGTTTTTCCACTTTAAGTGGAGGTGAAGACTGTCTGAGTCAGGTGCCAGCCGGACAAACTTTTTTAAGTCATCGAGGATCTCTTTTGGGGCTTGCAACTCTGTGCTGCGTGATGCCAAAAGGTCACGTTCCTCCTTGAAACTTTGGACGCGATCTGCCACCAGTTTCTTGCTGGTGACATAGAAGCCAGAGTTATGATCGCAGCCGGTGAGGACATGAGGTGGAATGATGCTGGCCGTCATTTCCTCATGGCATAGACTTCTAGAGGTGATGGATTGTATCTTTCTCTTAAGACATAATACTCCTGATATTTGTTTGGCAACAAAAGCTGTCTGCACTTAGTTATCGGTGTCTTCTGTATCAAGAATGACAGCTGAGCGGAGGACGCTATATATGAAAAACATTGCAGTGTCAGCCTATGCATGGGAACGGGCGAACTGCGGTGCAGGTTGGCCGGTACTGAGTTTCATCACACTGGGAGAGTTCAACAGCAGATATGTCTGCAGTGCTCTGGAATCCAGCCTGCAGAAATGCTTGCAAATGGATCTTATCTCTGCTTTACCCATAAAAATTTGGAAGTCTTTGATTCTTTGATTGCAGGACACTTATCTTCTGATTTCATGTACATGTTACTGATCGATGCAATCTTTTGACGCAGCATGCGTTCACTGTCTTTGATTGTCCATCTATGATCGTATGGGTCATTCACACAAATGATCCGCTATACACTTTTGTGCCTTGTCAGTACTGTGCGCACCGCCTTCTGTCTATAATATCCCCAGGAGTATTTGGTACCATCGCCCTTCTCTCGATCTTCATTGGATGGGGTAGCCAGGCACCAAATTAGGCCCATGTTAACGATCGACGTGTATATATCGGATTCTTCTATGGGTGTCATCGTGAGTTTCTCTTGCAACGTGATTTTTTGCACCTTTTGCATCGTGCCATTGGTGCTGAAAATCGACAGACTCTCTTCTGTGACACGATGCTGCAACACCTGTTCAAGTTTGAGGTAACCACCCTCTTCATTTAGGACAAGGGTGGAAGCCACTGCTTTTGTTTCCATTTTCTCTGTCTATCCTTTCATAATATTTTTGTTGGCCTCTTTGACTTCGTTGGTAGTAAAGCTTTAGAGTCCGCTTTTCAGAACTCGGTCGTTCCGTGACTTCACTTTGGAATAAACTCTATCTCTTAGAAATTCCCCCATTTTTTCCATTTTATTTACCTTTGCAGATTTCAAGACAGCAGCGAGCATTTCAGAAACCGGAATTCCTGACTGCAGAGAACGAACTGTCTAATTGGTTTGGTCAAATGGATAGCATTTGAATTCAGAACATATTTGCGCCCACACCAGCGATGATAACGAATATCGATTCCAGAGGCTATTTCCTTGGGAGGAGTATTATCTATTAACATACACAGCCTTACTCTCAATGTGTGATCTTCAACAAAAACAGTATGTGATTAGAACCTATTCCAGGCCTCTTCAGTTGATAAGAGGCGCAACTGTTTGTCACGACTGGAAATCTTCGGATCTGAGCCTTTCATACACCAAACACCTCATGTTTTATACTGTATGGCACTAATGCTGGAGCGGAGTAGTTTTGGGGCGCTGGGTTCATCTTGGGGGATATTTTCCACTGCAATGTCTTTTACTTTTGGTTCGATCTCTTTGTGTCTGCGTCGCTCAGCTTGAACTAACATGTGCCCACTGGCCAGAGTAACACAGCTGTGCATGTAAAGCCTCTTCAGGCCCTTCTCCCAATCAACAGAACTATACACCTGCCCAGATTTATCTAGTCCTTAACCATTCAATGCACTCATTAGCCATTTCGATGGTACACAGCATATGAGGAAGAAGGCCAGGAGCTTCCTTGGAGACCTTATTGGTTGAATACTTGGTGTGGAATGAGATTCTAGATGCATACGGATGTCTACTCACTGGTGATCTCTGGTACAATACCCGAAAAAAAAATATGTTAGGATTTATCCAGAATATACCATTTTTAAATTTCTAAATAATATTACGATTTCTTACGAGTAGCGGCACTGTGCTATAGCCGCCATCTTGGATTTGGAGGTTAAGATGACGCCCAAACTAAAAACTTACCATCTCATTAGATTTCTCACCCCAAAATTAGTGGAAAATGACCCTTTATTCATGATTCTAGTGTATCTAGTTCAAAAGTTATCACCGGCCATATTGCTAAATTGACCACCGCCACCCTTTCGGAATTTGCGCTCCCATAGAATCAACTTCCATTTTTCAGAGGTACAGCTGTCAGCAAAAGTTCTCCCACAGCCCTGTGTAGCAAGTTTGTGGGGTGACTTTTGTTGGCAACTGTACATTGGAGCTAAATCTTGTTTGAATGGTCCCTGGTACACAAATACGTCCTGCTTGTGTGAGAGAGTGAGTAAGAGTGCTCCAGTAACTGGCTTCTATGTGCTGACCTAACATTCTTAGGGCTGCTCCTTCAAAGGGGTGATATGACATTTATATAAAAACTAAGGGGCTAATACATCGCATGGTCACTAGGGTGTGTCAATTTTGTCAACATGTTAAAAATCAAATTTGGTAGTCAAAATATTGTGCCTCTTTATGTCTAAACTTGAGATTAGCAAACAAAAATGAATTGAAATAACCCTCACCTACATCAATTATACCTTAAAGTTTCAAATATCAGTATTTCAACAAATTAATGAGACTTGATTAGAATTATTCACTTGATATTAACTAATATCATGTAAGCATATGGATTATGGAGTATTTTATGGTTCCATAGCTTGTGTACAATATGCATGTCAGAACATGAACATGAACAGGCTCTCCATGTGGGACAGTTTAATTCTTGTTTTGCCTTGTACCAAGCGTGAGGATAAGGCGCCCGGCTCACTCTCCTTCTAGATATCATAGACGGTGGTTTGCTCTCATTGCACTTGCACCTACTCTACCAGACGAATTCTACATTTTAATTATTGTAAGTAGGGCATATTGATTGTCGCAGTTACTTATATCATTGTATAAAACATTTGTTCTAAGAAATTATTATGTTATTTCTGTTACAGCATTTTTGATAAACAAATTGATATTTTTTGAAACAACAATTGAATTATGAAACATTGAAATATTTTTCTATTTGTCAGATAGTGTGAAGATGTCAAAATTGAAGACAAGAAGTCAGTTGTCAACCCACTTGAGCCTGCTAGTTGGTAAAGGGAAGGAGCTTCCTGTATCAGAACTTCCAACAGTGAGAGACATGCTAAGATTAGGGTTACTCCTTCGAGAAAAAAATGCAAAGGACAGAAGGAACTATACAGATAAAGAACTCATAAATGACATGATAGTCCCTCTTCTGCATCAATGGACAAAAGCTAATGCACTATTCAAACCACCTGTGATTAATCAGTGTCGAACTATTGAGCTAAAACTAACGAAATTATGGCACAAAGCAGTTGAAACATCACTTGGTAAAGGAAACTTGGCCAGGAAAAATGAATTTCTGCACACACTTGATACTCTATTTGACATTTTGACCTGCAAGTGCTCCATACAATTATGTTCTGAATCCAACTGTTCTCACTCAGGTAAGAGAGAAAATAATTCCCACATTGATTGTGGTTGTCCTCGTGAAAAGAAGATCCCTGTTTTAGAGCTTGAATTTATAAAGGCACAGAGGACAAAGGCAGAAGGCCAAGGAAGTATGCAAATGGGTTCAATAGATTATTCAGAAACAAAGAAGCAGATTGCTAATGCCAAGAAGAGAGAACAAATCCGAGAGAGGGAACAAAAGAAGAAAATGAAGAGTGAAGAAGCCATCCAAAGAGAGGAAGAGCTGTGTCAAGATGTTTATCACTTCTTTGATAGTTCTTCTGATGAACAGGAAGCAACATCAGATGATAGTTCCAAAGAGCCATCTGAACCTTTACCAAAGAAAATGAAATACAACACAAGAAATATTTCAAACATTGCTTTAGCTAGTATTCGCCACCGTGCTGGACTTCGTGAGGCTGCAGAAATTGCAACTGCCGCTTGGATAGATGCAGGCCTCATCAGCCGAGAGGATGTATCTTTGGTGATAGATCATAATAAAATTAGAAGAGCACAAGAAAAAATAATGAAGGAAATATCTGATCAGCATGAAAAAGATTTAAGCGAGGGAGGGCTCTCCTGTCTTTTGTTTGATGGAAGAATAGATGACACAAAAGTTTTGCTAGAAATAGAGGGAGTGAACAGAAAGTTTCCAGGTCTCATCAAAGAAGAACACTACTCTGTCTGTTCTGAGCCTGGTGGTCGGTTTTTGTTTCACTTTGCTCCCGAAACTGAAGTAGAAGGGAAGAAACATGCAGAGGTCATTGCTGATCATATTTTATGTTGGGTTCAGGAGAGAAGACTTGGCAGTTCACTGCAGGCTGTTGGTGGAGATTCAACTGCAGTGAACACCGGATGGCAGGGGGGTGTAATGACGCATTTAGAGAAAAAACTAGGAAGAAGACTTGTTTGGATTGTATGTGATTTACATACAGGCGAGCTACCTCTTCGTCATCTCATCCAGGAACTTGATGGTCCTACAAAGAGCAACAACAAGTGGTCAGGTCCCCTTGGCATCATGCTGGATGAAGCAACACAACTAGAAATAAATACAACCTTTCCAAAGGTCGAAGTTGGCCCTCCCCTTCCGGCGTTGTCTGACGGAGTCATCAAAGATCTCAGCACAGATCAATCCTATGCTTATAGTATTGCCCAAGCAATAAGATCAGGAGAAGTGCCTCAGTCATTGGCTCTCTTGGAGATTGGACCTGTCAGTCACAGCCGTTGGTTAACTACAGCTCTTCGTTTCTGCAGGATTTGGATTTCCAAACACGAATTGAAGGGCAAAGTGCTGAAGAATTTGAGGTTAATTGTTGAATTTATTATTGGAGTTTATCTTCCCCTGTGGTTTAGTGTGAAACTTAATCCTATGTGGGTGGATGGGCCCAATCACCTTTTGTTTCAATTGCAGCTAGTAAGAACACAGAGGAAGGTAGTGAGGGACATCGTGTTACCTGTGGCAAGAAGGTCCGCTTGGTATGCTTGATCAGAAGCAGTTTTGCAAGCAATGCTTTGCAGTCAATGTACCAATCTCCGAACCGAGGCTGTAGAAGTCATTCTAAAGATTAGAGGAACGCTAATAGATGACGACCAGTTGGGAGACTGTTCGTTTCATTCAAGAAAAGTTCCCCCAATAAACGTCAATGCCACCAAATTGTCAGAATTGGTTGACTTGAGTTTGGAAGTCTTAGAGCCACCATTGACAACAAGTCTAACTAGCCAAGAATTGAGAAACCTTAAAGAGACTCCAATGCAGGTGCCGAAGTGGCCTTCCCACACTCAAAGTGTGGAGAGATGTGTGAAAATGGTCACAGAAGCAGCGGGCCATGTTTACAGCCACGAGAGGCGAGAAGGTTACATCAAAGCACAAATAGCAAGCAGACTACTGATGACAAGAAACCAAAGCAAAGAGAGTATGAAGGCATTGGTTACTTTCAAATAGACTACGGATAATAAAATATAATAATTTGAAACTTGAAACAGTAACATGTGTGCAAACGCTGGTTATGTTATAAATTCACAAATATGTACATTTAAAAATCCATTTGATGTAGGTAGGACTTATTATAAAGAAAAATTTATGCCAGAATATTGTTTTGCATGCTTAAAGACTACAATAAATTGCTACCAAATTACTCGATTTTCAATTTAGCCAGTTCACCCCCTAAATTGACACACCCTAGTATATATACAGAGGAGGGTGAGATCAGGTCCACAATGGTCAGGTATTAGGTAATGACCCTACTAATCTTTAAATAGCACCGCAACGGTAGGGTCATTACGCCGATTACGCCCACCACTAGTGCGTCGCATTTGGCTAATGCAAGAGTAAAAAAACGAGAAAATGTGTATTTGATAAAGACATTATGTGATGACATTACAGGGGCTAATTTACCTTAAAACAGGCAAGTGTTACAGTATTTTTTGAGCCTGCATAGCATACAGAAAAAAACCATCAGAGTGGCAGCTGGGGAGGTCACAGACAAAGTTCTTCAATTTTGGACAAAAGCAAACATTCCCACACACCACAAACCAGGTTGTGTGAATCAAGTGCACAAAATTTTTGACAAGTAGAGTTGTTTGAAAAAGAACTCTTCAAGAAAGACAGATACTCGAAAGAGAAAGAGTTCACTGATACATTTGAAGATCTCTTTGACATTGCACATGAGAATGCTTTGAATATGATGACAGTTCAAGAGGATAAGGATTTCTTAATAGCGCAACGAAAAAAAGGGCGTCGTGGGGCAATGTCATCTTATGACAAAGTATTCCTGAAAAGACAAAAACGACGAGAAAAAACTCTCAAGAAAGCAATGAAAAGGAAGTTGGCTGCAGACAGTGCAGAGGTAGAAGCCAAAAAATGCCAGGCCATCGTTGTCTTGGACAGCAGTAGTACGTCTTCTTCTGAGGAATCCAACCAAATTCCTGGCCCATCAGTACTTCAAACTCCACCTACTGTCAAGAATCGTGGGCGAAAAGAAGTTCTAGCTCCAGAACTTTCTGCAGCATTATATCGGACCAAGTCCTCAGATAATATGGCCATGCACATTGTCACCCAAACTGCTCGGAGTCTGGGCCATGATGTCAGTGAATTGATTCTGAATTGATCAAGCATCAGGAGGAAAAGTCAGCATCATCGCAGTAGCAGGGCAGCTGAAATCCTTTCAAACTTCAAACTAGAGTCAGTTTTCATTGTTCACTGGGATGGTAAATTGATGCCTGATTTGACGGGGCATGGGGGCCATGTTGACAGACTCCCAGTTCTTGTCTCAGGCAATGGCACCTCCCAACTTCTTGCTGTTCCAAATCTTCCCTCTGGTACCGGTGATGAACAAACAAAAGCTGTTGCGAAGGCTTTGCAGCAATGGCACATTGCAGACATCGTGCATGGCATGTGTTTTGATACAACAAGCTCATATACTGGTCACCACAAGGGTGCGTGTGTCAAAATTGAGCAGTTGCTGGGTCGTGATTTGCTATATTTTGCCTGCCGCCACCATTTACTAGAACTTGTAGCTGGAGCTGCTTTTGAAGCTGTAATGGGGCACTCAGCTGCTCCTGACATACAGCTGTTCCGAAGATTCCAAGCCAAATGGGAACAAATTGACAAGCAGAAGTTTGAAGACTCCTCCACCGACGATCTGGCAGAAGAATCGGTCAGAGCTGTTAGGGACGATCTAACCAACTTCATTGAGAAGGCTCTATTGGAGACACAGCTTTGAGATGATTATCGAGAGTTGCTAGAGCTGGTCTCCATCTTCCTTGGCACATCACCTTCTCGGGGAGTACGATTTTCTGCTCCTGGTGCAATGCACCAAGCACGATGGATGGCAAAGACCATTTATTCCTTCAAAGTGTGGTTATTCCGTTCTCAGTTTAAGCTTACTCCAAAGGAGAATAGAGGACTAAGAGATTTGTGCATTTCCTTTGCCCGAATATATGTGAAAGCTTGGACAACTGCTCCACTTGCTGCAAAGGCACCAAAAGGAGATCTGATGTTGCTTAAAGCTCTGCAAGACTACAGTACCATCAGCGATGCCATATCAAACCCAACTTTCCACAAAATGATGAGACACCTCTGGTACTTGTCAGAAGAGTTGGTTGCATTGGCCTTCTTTGATGACGATGTTCTCCCAGCAGTGAAGGACCGCATGTTGGAAGCTATGAACATCGTTATTGGAGAAGAAAAGCATGTCAAACGGGTTTCAATCAATCCAGACACACTCCAAGTGAAGAACATATATGATTTCACGACAAAGAACACAAAGTCATTTTTCAAAAAGCTCAACTTGAATAGAGATTTCCTGGTCCTCCCAGTAGAACAGTGGAAAGATGATCCTGGCTTCCAAAATGCAAAAGCCAGTGTACAAGCTTTGTCTGTGATCAATGATCACGCAAAAAGAGGAGTAGCCTTAGTCCAAGATTTCTCAGGCTGCATCACCAAGGACGAACAACAACTGCAGTATCTACTGCAGGTAGTTGGTGACCACCGGAAATCATTCCCTAATGCCCTCAAGCAGACCTTACTGGGCGACAAAGAGTGAGACTGGTCCTCACGTGACCCTGCCTTGAGCAGCTAATACCCACTTAGACTAAGTGGGGGGGGGGGGGGGGCACAGGTTTGGGGGCTAGGAAAGGATGTGTTATGAACATTAAGCATAGGCATAATATTGTTAAATTTCATTTGACTTGAGCAACCTCTAATTATTAGGATATTTAAAAAAATATTTTATAGGTAATGTTTCTACCCCAAATGTAAACTTTTGCCAGGGTCTGTGACGAACAAATGGCAAATTTTGTTTTTTGCCCCAAAATATGGACCACCCTAATATATACACACACATATATATATATATATATATATATATATATATATATATATATATATATATATATATATATATATATATATATATATATATACATATATATATATATATATATATATATATATATATATATATATATATATATATATATATAATATATATATAATATATATATATATATATATATATTTATAAATATATATATACACATTTTGATAAAAACACGGGAAAAGGGAAACAACGGAGCACCTTAGCTTTCGTCTTTATTCAAGACATCTTCAGTTGCTTCTGAAGATGTCTTGAATAAAGACGAAAGCTAAGGTGCTCCGTTGTTTCCATTTTCCCGTGTTTTTATCAAATGTGTATATATATATTATAAATATATATATATATCATATATATATATATATGTATATATATATATATATATATATATATATATATATATATATATATATATATGTATATATATATATATATATATATATATATATATATATATATATATATATATATATATATATATGTATATATATATATATATATATATATGCAAGTAAATCACTGTAGGTGCGCGTGATCTAGGTATATGCTGATAACCACAAGGAAAGAAGAAAACACGAAGTTCCCAAGCGCTTTCGTGTAATTCACATCTTCAGGGGTGAGTACAGACTAGAGAGAGTAATACAAATCAAGGTGAATATATACAGAGGAGGGTGAGACCAGGTCCACAATGGTCAGGTATTAGGTAATGACCCTACTATATATATATATATATATATATATATATATATATATATATATATATATATATATATATATATATATATATATATATATATATATATATATATATATATATATGTATATAATCAACGACCCCGATGAACAGGCTTTGTGTGAAATATAACAGTCTAGAACTGCTTTTAGTGTCCTTGTGGCATGGTCGGTAACACTCCCTGGTCCCATGCAGTATGTCCAGGGTTCGAGTCTGGCTGGTGAGGTTGTTGATTATATGTTCAAAGTCCGCATGTTATATGGACTAACCACAAGGAAAAAGAAAACACGAAGTTCCCAAGCTCTTTCGTGTAATTCACATCTGCAGGGGTGAGTACAAAGTAAGTAGAAATGCAGAACAAGTTATATATATACACAGAGGAGGGTGAGATCAAGTCCACAGAGGTCAAGTATAGTTAATGACCCTACTAATCTTCACAAAAGCACCGCAGCGGTCGGTAGTCAGGTCAGAGAGAAAAACTGACCCAACCTTCTCACCTGGTTACAAATCTTCTTAATTACAAAATTGTCCAATTTGTACATACCATTACTCAAATTCATGTTAACGGATTTGGTATGTTTAATGAGACTAGAGTCTATAATGTTCCTACTGTCAATTGAAATACAAGGTAATATTGAGGAGGCATTATCCCAGTCAATGCAAGGCTTTTTATCTCTCAAATGAACAAAAAAAAAGCATTAGATTCCTGGCCTGTCCTAACACTATATCTATGTTGTTTAAGTTTAGTTACAAGATCTTTACCTGTCTGGCCTAAGTAAAACATATTACATTCCTTGCAAGGGACTTTATAAATGCAGCCATTTGTATTGTTGGGGGAGTTCTTGATTAACATTTGTTTAACAGTGCATGAGTTTTTAAATGCCACATTGACGTTCCAGGTTTTTAGTTGTAAAGGAATATGAGAGAAATTTTTGTGAAATGGTAATACTAAGAGATTCTTATGGTCATGGGTGGGTTTGGGATCAGTTCTATAAAAAGATTTCTTAGTAATGTTCAGGAATTTGTCTTTGAAAGATCTAGGGTATTTAAGGTTTGAGCCAGTATTATAGATATATTTATATTCCTTATCAATGAATTCCGGGCTGCAAATTCTCAAAGCACGTAAAAATATTGTTGAAAATACTGACTGTTTGATTCTATTATGGTGGGCAGAATAATAATGAATGTATGAACACACATTAGTAGGTTTTCTATAAATACTGAACTTAAAGGTTTTACCTATTCTGTGGATCAGACAATTTAGGAAAGGCAATTTATAGTCATGCTCTAATCCCACAGTGAGTTTGATCGAGGGGGCTAAGTTATTAAGTTGTGGCAGGAAAGCTTTTAGGTCCTCATTACTTGGCCAGAAACATAATACATCATCTACATAACTAAACCAGACTGCTGAAGGTGGTAAGATATTACTTAATAGTTTCTTTTCAAAGAATTCCAAATGGCAAATGAAATTCAATACCAGCAAGTGCAGCGTACTTAATATTGGAAGAACAAATACTTATAATGTATACAGCCTTAACAACATCAACCTAGAGAAGTCGACTTGTGAAAGAGACCTAGGGGTACTCGTATGCCCGGACCTACGGCCTAGAAAACAGTGCGTTAATGTTCGAAATAAGGCAAACAGAGTATTGGGTTTTATATCTAGAAGTGGAAGTAACAAGAGTGCAGAAGTCTTATTGCAACTATATCTTGCGCTAGTCAGGCCACACCTCGATTATGCGGTTCAGTTCTGGTGCCCCTATTATAGAATGGATATAAATTCACTAGAATCGGTGCAGCGAAGAATGACAAAAATGATTTCGGGACTTAGAAACCTTCCACATCAGGATAGGCTAAAGAAACTTAACTTGCATTCCCTAGAAAGACGAAGAGTGCGGGGAGATATGATAGAAGTATTTAAGTGGGTGAAAGGAATCAATAAAGGGGATATAGATAAAGTTCTTATAATATCCGAGCAGGATAGGACTCGGAGCAACGGATTCAAGTTGGATAAGTTTAGGTTTAGGAGGGAGATAGGAAGGAACTGGTTTACAAATAGGGTGGTGGACGATGGAACAAGCTTAGCAACCTTGTAGTAAGTGCTGGAACGCTGGAAAGTTTCAAAGGGAGGCTGGATAGATTCATGGATGATAGAGAGTGGTACTAACTCTCGACAGGAGCTGCCATGCACAGGCCAACCGGCCTATTGAAGACTCCTTATTTTCTTATGTTCTTTTTATGTTAAATCTGAGTGGGGTCGTGTAACCAGTGGGGTTCCCCAGGGGTCAGTACTAGGCCCACTCTTGTTCATAATCTACATAAACGATCTAGATACCGGGATCAGCAGTGACATAAGCAAGTTTGCGGATGACACCAAAATAGGGCAGCAGATTAATTCAGGGCAGGATGCAAATGCATTACAGTAGGATCTAAATAAACTGCAGGGATGGTCTGAAAAATTGCAAATGAAATTCAACACCAGCAAGTGCAGCGTACTTAATATTGGAAGAACAAATACTGTCAATTTATACAGCCTTAACAACATCAACTTAGAGAAGTCGACTTGTGAAAGAGACCTAGGGGTACTTGTAAGCCCAGACCTACGGCCTAGAAAACAGTGCGTTAATGTTCGAAATAAGGCAAACAGAGTATTGGGTTTTATATCTAGAAGTGTAATTAATAAGAGTGCAGAGGTCTTATTGCAACTATATCTTGGGCTAGTCAGGCCGCACCTCGATTATGCGGTTCAGTTCTGGTGCCCTTATTATAGAATGGATATCAATTCACTTGAGTCGGTGTGCGAAGAATGACGAAAATGATTCCGGGACTTAGAAACCTTCCATATGAGGATAGGTTAAAGAAACTAGACTTGCATTCCCTAGAATGACGAAGAGTGCGGGGAGATATGATAGAGGTATTCAAGTGGGTGAAAGGAGTTAATATAGGTGATATAGATAAAGTTCTTATAATATCCGAGCAAGATAGGACTCGTAGCAACGGATTCAAGTTGGATAAGTTTAGGTTTAGGAGGGAGATTGGAAGGAACTGGTTTACAAATAGGGTGGTGGACGAATGGAACAAGCTTAGCAACTTTGTAGTAAGTGCTGGAACGCTGGAAAGTTTCAAAGAGAGGCTGGATAGATGCATGGATGATAGAGAGTGGTAGTAACTCTCGACAGGAGCTGCCCTGCTCAGGCCAACCGGCCTATTGCAGACTCCTTATTTTCTTATGTTCTTATGTTCTTATGAACAGACAGACTGACGGAACCCTTGTTTGTATCTTCCTGACTACGTTATGGACATAACAACAAATAAAACTTTACTGTAGACGTTTACCAAATTTAAATAATTGGGTTACAAAGGAAAAAAAAAGTGGCCATTGCTTTAGTTGACGTAAATCTGTTTAACAAACATTTCAACACATGTATAAAACTTTACAACACCCGACGCATAAATCTGTAATTTGAGGGATGATAGCTTAACATTTCAGTTGTTGTGCAAGTCAAATTACTTTACTGTAGCTGCAAGATATATAAAACTAAGTAGCGACTGCGCTAAATAGTTATTATTTACATATAGGGGTGAAGCAGTGTTTCACAGTTTACTGTTGTCAACATTGTGAAAACAAAGTACAACGATAATGATCTTGTTGTTTTGACGAATTAGAGTCGTCAATTTCTGGTGTTCTTTTCCTCTTAGCTCAATCTATGACAATTCTTCCTTGGAGATAGCCTGTTATTCCTAGCTACCCGCAAGCTAACGTAACCATAGCCAGATTGATCACGAATCTGTTGTTAAAAACTTTCACTGATTGCCCAGCGATGCCTCATATATTTGCTTGTATGAAAATTAGAATTTTAAGGCTTCGAATGATACCACAGTGTTCTTATAATAATAATAATAATAATAATATTAATAATAATTATAATAATGACAATAATACAAATGGTTGCCCCTCGTATAACGAAGATGGCCGTCTCATCTTCGTTACACATTCACCTTGGCGTGAATGTGTTTAAGCCAGGTGTAGAAGATGCCGTTTCCCGGGAATACGATCTGCAAATCGATTAACATCCAGGTTCCCAATTAATGTTGGGTAGACAGAGGCAAATGGCGTAAAGAAACTTGCTCATAGTTTCACCCTGCCCGGGGATCGAACCCGGGTCCACTCACTCTACTTTTACCCCAGTAAATAATTGTTGTAGTTTATAAATGTAAGTGAGGGACCTAACCTATATTTTTGTTTCATTTCTAAAATATGTTATAAGTCTCGCGTCTACATTCTTAAGATTAGGTTCGAGTAATTTAAAACGTTTGCAATAGTTGAAAGCACAAACAACCTTAACACTGAAACAAAGGATGCACTGTAACTTGTGAAATGTAGAGGTAGCTTTGGCAGATTTACCTCGTCTCCCGATTTCAAGGCATAGATTACCTTGGACCACAATGGATCCTGTAATTGTCCCGTCCTTAACTGTTGTTTGTACAAATTCTAACTCGGAAATTCTATTGTCTTTAGAATTTGATGTCAGCACGAAGCAATACTCCAAAAGGCAGAATAACAGTCCCGTTTTTAAAGTATCTTCACTGGTTTGGTATCATTTGTTTAACAGGTACTAAATATCTTTTTGGTAATTTTATTTTGTGGGCTAAAAGAAATATTTGCTTTGTGCTTACCAGGTTTACAGCCGTAATGGAACAATATGAATGTGAGTATTTCTGGGTAAGAATTTTCAACTTTTGATATCAGTCCCCAGCTAGATAGAGAAACAAAACTGGTGTAAGTGTATATAGCTCGCCAACTACCTCGTTCCAAGGAAAAAGGCAAATTCAAATTCTCTCTCTACTAAAGTTAAAAATTACACTCCTCAGACCGAGCTCTCAGAGTTCTGATGAAATAAGGCAGGTTGAATTCCTAAAAGACAAGGAGCTTCAAGAAGAAAAATTCTGTCAAGATGATAACTTTAGAATTTGTTTTGCAGTCCGTGTTGTCAGCAGCAGTCGTCTCCCTGTCTCTGTCCGCTTTCCTTCCTCTACACACCTATGTCGCTCACTGTGATGAAGAGGGCCGGGAGGGATGGGGCTGAGTGGTAGGAAAGAGAAGGCGAGAGCAGTGGTAATATGGGCAATAAGAACTATCAGCAACTTTATGGTGCTAAGAAAAATGGGCAATGATTTTGTGGAGGAATGGTCGGACACGGGCGTGATGGAGGATATGATGAGGTAAGGGAGGCAGTTTTGTAAAGAGGGGGTTAAGGGTACGTCCTGGGAGAAGGAATATATCACGTGGAAAAGGAAAAACGGTACGTTGACGTGCAGGTGAAAATAATACCTGTGAAGATGAGGTGCTCACTCGGAAGAACAGGGTGTGGTCGATGGATCTTTGGCTCACTGTACACTACCAGCTAATATTTAGATATACGGCTATCGTAGAAAAATTATATACTCTTTCCCATATTTATGTGTAACCCAAGAAACAGAGAATTTATTGAAATGAGCTTAGACATTGAGGTTAAAGATGAAGTGATCGACAAAAATATGATTTGAAACCTTTAAGGTCTACATACAATGAAAAAAGAAACTTTCTTTATCAAACATTGAAAAATATATAGTATTTTCTGATGAAAATTCCACAGAAAACTTAAGTAAAAATCAAAGGTAAAACGTAAAGGTGTATTTCAGAAGAATCACTTCTTTATGCTGCTTTCGAGCAGGATAACCATGGAGCACTGCGTGATTGCCTCGGAGTGTTTGGCGAAGTAGAACACACCAAACCTTTCAGATATCTACTAAAATAGTCTCTTTGCCCCATCATTATTAGGGGCTGGCTTGTACAATATAAATTCATAAAGGTTACTGTAAAATGGAAGAATATAACGTTAAAGATGTTGTCTGAGTAGCGGTTACAGCACTCACCATCTGTAATAATGACCGCTGGTTTGCATCCGCCCCCACCTTTTTCCACAGTCCACTTAGTTCTGAATGAGTACCTAATTCTACAGATGAGAAAATGGAAGTGGTTCAGTGCAGTGCCTCCTCTTCTCCTTGCTTACCTTCCGAAAAAGAAACTTAGTGTCCTCACTGGTCCTAACAAGCCGTATGACCTATGGAATCCCTGGTAACCTACAGCTCTACATTTGTGAACTGTGGGACATCTGCAGTCAGGACTTGAATGAGCTACTCTGATTTTAGGTGTTCATATTCGTACTTTTAATGTTTTGTCGCTTGGTCTTCTGTCTTCACCTTAGCTAAAAGAAACGATTAACAATAGCATTATCTTTTCATGTCATGAGGGAGTGAATTATCAGTTTTTCTTATTATTGGCTCGTCATCAAAGAATTTCAATGTTAAAATATTTTACTTACCAAACACCCCCAAAAGCATTCTCTACGAAAGCGCCTCTGTCGTAAGAGGCAGTCCTAGATATTAGGCTTTATCATATTGTCGAATATCCTGTAAATAATATCTTGATTTGTCGTTTTCTTCCTTCTCAAAGGGTGTAAAATAATAAAAGAACGCGAGACTATATATTTGGATTGTGTAGCTATAAAAGCCAAGATTCAGGAGTAGTAATCCTGGAGTCTAGTGACTATGATCGCTGTCGATGTTTTAGAGAAATTATAGCTTTGCTACAGGTTTCGTTTAGGTGCATTGTAAATCCCTTTAAATCCAGCTTTATTCAGTTTCCAGTGCAAGGAAAGCGCCATAGTTTGTACTTAAATGTAGAGTCCTGACTCCCAGATGCAACTAATGAGCCAACGTAATGACAAGGCTTATAGCCGGAATGCGCTTTGTGTTACCTTATATTAGTATGGTCCTTTCTTGCACTCTATTGGCTACTTGTACAAGTATTACAAAATATAGAACAAAATGTGTCATTATTGAAAAGACAATTCTAGTTAAATATTTTTAAGGAAAAAAGAATAAAACTAGGCAAAACTACAAGGGAGGTTTTGTTTGCTCCCTATTTCACATTAATCTCCTTCACTTAGTGAAGAGCTAATTACTTTCTTTTGACAAAGACAGTCATTAGCTCGAACTAAGTATGGTATAAAACAATTAGCATTATCACAAAGCAAGTCACTATGGATGTCGGATTGTGTTTTCAAGGGCAACTACATACACACCACTACTACTTTGCTGTCGCTCGGAATCGAGTATGACGATCATCCAGCTATGATAAGATTATATGAGTTATTAAGGGTGTCACCTTTGTTGGTGAGCTATGAGGTGATAGGAGAGGTAGATATGGGACCGGAAGGGTCGTTCACAGATGTTGCATGCCTGGAGGGCTGCATCTAGTGCAGGAAGGGTGGCGGCAGCGTCTTTCCGGTGGTGTCGCTTGTCTGCCTCGGTTTGCAATCGGGCAAACTCGAAAGTATTGGCAGCTTCTCGCTTGGTGCTCCTCAAAGCATTACGGCGTGTAGTAATCGTCTCTCAGGTAAGGGGGTCTATCTAGCACTTTTTCAGGTTTTTTCTTAAAAACTATCCTTATACCTTTTCAGTTGCCCACCAGCGTTACATTAACTTTTCGTTAGGTGACTGTAAAGTAGCCGCTTTGGCAGTCTGCTGTCGTCCATGCAGGTAACATGGCCAACCCAATGTAGTTCTTCATGGATAATGAGAGCCTCGATGTTCCTATAGTTGGTGTCAGCGAGAATACTGGCATTTGTTATCTTGTCTTCCCAGCGAACTCCGAGGATGGCATATACGTGAAAGTTTTCCATTGCCTTGCCTCTTGTATGTGACCAATGTCTCTCTGCCATATAGTAGAATGGGGAGGACCACTCTTTGATATGCATACAACTTTGTAGATAATTTCAGCCCCCTACCGCTGAAGACACAGGTACAGAGTCTGCCAAAGGCTTGAGATGCAGATCTGATCCGATGTTCAATATCTTCATTGATGTCGGCGGTGGTGGACAGGTGGGAACCGGGATACTGAAAGTGGGTAACATTAGAGAGGGTAGTACTGTTAAGCTGGATAGATGGTGGAGATGTGGCTGCACCAGTGGCAGGCTGAAAGAGGATCTGAGTCTTACATACCATTACCGCAAGGCCGAACTGTGCATACGCATCTACATAAGTGTTCAAGATCTCCTATCGATCGTGTTCAATGTGAGCGACAAGGGTGAGGTCATGTGCATACTGAAGTTCAGTAATGGAAGCTGCCGACAGTTTGTTCCTGCCTGGAGTTGTCTTGTGTTAAAAAGGCTCTTCATCCGGTACTGGGTGTCCACCCCGCCGGCTAAATTGGCACTGGCACGAGTAAGGAAGGCAGCCAGGAAAATGGAAAAGAGAGTTGGTGCCAGCACACACCCTTGTTTTACCCCTGTGTTACGAATGAGCGTTTCATCGTTGGTTGTGGATTCGCAACGTGAACGTCTTTTGTTTGTGATGTCATTTCTGCCGCGTCCGCTGGCTTTGTTTACTTTCGTATGGGTCCAGCAGTGTTAAGTTAAGTACAGAATATCTCCTTTCTTATTGTACAATATGTTTCTAGTGGTATAACGTGTAAACCTTGCTCGACTTTTATAACACCAAGTAAAGTATTATTTGTGAAAGATTATTGTTAACCATATTTTGGAGTTCCACGAAAAATGACTTACTTATTTATGAGGTTTCTAGACTAAATAAGTCTTTACTTTTGTGTTCATTATTTTGTCACTGGGTTGAGTCATTTATTTGATCAGATTTAATTTGTATTTATTTATTTTTGTACATACGGTTATACTTATTGTTTGTTTATTTGTTAATATATTCTCTTATTAAACTACTGCATGTATTTCAATATACCCCGTTGTAATGAGGTGATAATTTGGTGGGATCTATTCCTGGACCTATAGTACTAAGTGTAATTTGTGAATTTGTGATATTGTTACACCCTTAAGAGGCCCAAGGGTCGTAACAAAATTGGTGACCTTGCCAGGATAGATCCCTTTTCAATCATTATCTATTGGGAATATTTAAATACAGGGAATCTTTAGTGTTTAATCATGGCTACGTTTGATGTGGAGGAGTTTATTGAAAATCCATCCGTAGAAATGTTGAAAGACAGTGTGTTAAGAAAGGATGATTGGATGAAACTTGCTGATACATATGAAATTGAGTATCGACGTAGCCAAAGAAAGTCTGAAATTCAAAGTGCAGTTCTAACTGAACTTGTAAATGAAAAGGTGCTACCGAAGGGGGCACTGACTTTGCGTTCATTTGACCCCAGGGAAGCTGTAGAGATCAGAAAATTAGAAATGGAGGGGCGGGAATTACCCAAGCTATCCCTCTCCTTGGTGTGGTGTGCGCTGATCTTCCCCCGACGACTTGTCCTGGGGACGCTTCTGCTTACGCCTATACGACACCTCTGTTTCACTAAGGTCCACACCCGTAGCCTTTATTAGCACATCACACTCATGTGAACTATGAGATGTCGATTTGTGAAGCGCGCACCATTTGTGTAACTTCTGGATAGGAGGAGGTATCTTCTTAGCTGCTTCCGAAAATGACCTTAAGGAGTGCTTGGCACTGTTACCTTGGAGCTGATGACAATCTTCTATTACGTGGCCACGTTTATTACAGTGTGCGCATCGTAAAGGTGTTTTTTGTTTATAAGTCCGGCGGGGAGGTGCAATCGGAGCTAAGTGTGTCGCATAAGGAGTCTGGGAGGGAGTCATGTGCTCCATCTGAGGTATCTGGGGTTGCACCATAGACGTGAAGGGCTGCTGCGTCGTCACTGAGGGCTGCGCCATTAAGGAATGTGCCATTAAGGAATGTGCCGTTAAGGGGCCCATAGCCTGGGGACAGAGTTTATTTGCGTACTCCACCATATCCATGGGTCGTTCATACTGTACGTCTTGTGCCCGGCTATATAGAGGACGACGGACGGAAAGCAGAAAGCTTACTAGCTCTATCAACGTTTCTACATTGTCCGCTGACATTTTACCCTGCGCGTCGTACCAATCTGAAGTCCGGAATGTCGCTTGCATGTCCTTTGCGAACCTCACCTGCGATGTCGACAGCGCCGACAGGCGTTTCACTGTGTATCCCTGGCGTACAACGATCCCTCCATCTGAAGAGGTATTGAAGCTGGCCCAGCTGTGACCCACCCCCAAAGATCTCAATTAACGTTCCCTTAAATTTCTCATAATCAGGGCTCTGCAAACCAAACGCATTTAAACGATTACCGGCATAAGAACCCTGCGTAATGTGGGAACGTACATATGCCTTTTTGTCTTCGTCAGTCGATATTTTACCAGTGCGCATGTTTTCTTCACATGCACGAATGAAATGTGCGACCCGATAATCATCTTGACCCGTAAAATTTTGAACATTGTCACCACGCTGCATAATATTAATAACTCTATCAGGTTGAGTTGACGCTGTAGTAGCATTGACGTGAGGGTTTGTGGAAGTCATTATATTGTTAGTATTAGTTAAGTTAGTATTCTTACTCCTAACTGAGGACTGGGTAAATTAATATGGGTGTTACTTCTGACGAAACAGACACACTGTCACCTGAATTAGTTTTTGTATATTGCGGTGAAGTACTATATGTATTATCAGATCGTAAGGTACGACGGTTTAAGTCGTCAAATGATTCCTCAATTACTTTCTCATTACTTCCTACCGAATCGTCTAACTGTGTTCCCGACTCAACTTCAATGTCAGTCTGTACTTGATCATCGACGAGTTGGTTATAAGCAAATAGGTGCGCTAGGCGTGATGTCAGTCTGTATTTGATCATCGACGAGTTGGTTATAAGCAAATAGGTGGGCTAGGCGTGCAATGTCATCGTCACTAGACATTGGAAACTTAGAAAATTATCTATTAGTCTCTTGTGGGTCAATGAATAATTAACAGTAAAAGCAAATTACTTGCCTCTCATTTACAAGATAAATGAATATTAATTGTAGTTAATAATTAAACTATCAATAAGGAAACAGACACTTATGAACCACTGTAAATTAAAGAATTTCAATACATTAATCTTACATTCGACACTGTATCATTGAAATAATCCTATCCGACGAACCTATCGATGTGAAGATATCTCTCGAACGTGTTCATTTGTGTATAATTATGTAATTTAAATACCTATTTATACAGGGTGTGACGTCTGTATAGAAAACGTGATCCTTCACACTGAGTTCTGAGTCGAGTGTTGTGTGGAGAGTGGGCGGGGCAACGAAGAGACGCTGCTCCCTTGGCGAGAGACGAGTCCACTTCAAATTAGGGGAGGTTCTCCACAGTCGATCAGAAACTGCTGATGATTGGATATCGCTCTGTTCGTTGCTAGGTCGTTGGCGTGACTGCCGTGTGCCAACTTTTTACAGTCTACCTATATAGGGAGATCTGTATGATGACACCGGAACTTCGTAATCGACGCTCGCGACACAACAAAACTGTTCAGTTACTTGTGAAATATCAATTGTTAGTTCAAGTTATGAAACGTTTCTTCAACACTGCAACACTGTATCAGGAAAATGCTGAGTGGGGTCTTCTTCAACCGGCACAAACTGGATATTCACCAACAGGCTGTAATATATATATTACGAATTCTGCACGTATTGTATGTGACAGAGATAAGGAGCACTCACTAAATATCGTCTCAATACCGGATTTTATTTTAAACACTCGGATTATGTAACGTGTCACAGTTGTGTGTTTTCTGTTTTTCACAAAAACACGGATGGTCTGATATGACTACCAGTTTAAGAATCTGTACACTCCTGTAATGAGACAAAACTCACCAGAAGAGGATATTACACATAGGTAGAATATTTATAGTAAGAGGATGTAAAGACAGGAAGTTTGGTAGCGTGGCTCGAGGGTGTGGGGGGTGACTACGTATATTAACCCAGGCTCAGTACAAGTGTAGTATATAAAACACAACTGCATGTTACAGCTTTATTTTACTAGTTGCATAGGGGGAATTAATAGGGGGGATTCGTACACAGGGTATGATAGACTATGATATGTTTTTAACTTCACAAGTCGAATGGGCACTTCACTAAGTCGATCATTGGAAGGTTCGGGATCACTGCACTTCTACCTCGTACACAGCCAGTACTTACTGTTATACGTTGAATTGACAACACTCTGTCGATGGACCCGGCGGAGACCTTGTTGCCTTTAGTGACGGACTTCTTTGATGAGTGGGACAAGGGACGTGGCTGCTGGCCCTCCTTGGTTATCAGACTCCCTCTTGAGAGGAGCTCCAGCCCCTATATATTGGAGGAGCTAGAGGGTGACCTCTCCTACTTAAGTGGGTTTGTCTTGACCGGGTTGTTGGGTTGGGTAACAGGGGTGCTGGCTGATTAGCCGGTCCTTGATCTCCCTTGGGTCAGGTCTGGACAGGTGTTTGCCCAGGTGAGGTCATGTCACAGGACAATAGTGCTTTGTAATTATTACCGCCCGGGTGGGTCTTGGCCAGGTGTGGTTTCCTTAACATGGTTATATCTTAGGGTTACGCAAGTACTTAGGCCGGGGTCAGGTCTTGACCTGCTGTTTGTCAACCTGTGGTGTTAGGGTGCCACGCAGTCTGTACTGTACTTGCTGTTATGTGTGATGTAATTCTGGGCTGTAAGATTTGGTCTGATATTCAATCATTACACACCTCTTGCCATATATATGAATCGGCTGGATTGTCCAATTAACCAGGCCGTTCACATATATATATATTATTTGGGTTTATGTAACGAAACCCAACTGTAGTTCCTTGTTTTATTATAAAAGGATTGTATCTATAATTCCTGAGTGTAGATCGACCGTAAGTTCCACTATATATGAGTGAATGAGAAAGGACGGCGTTTATGTAATATAAACATTACATCACGTCCTTACGATATAAGTTGCTGTGAGTGACTAAGGAGTAAGGACCTCGCAGTGCGGGCTTACATATATGCTGAGTATGGGCTTCTTCCCTCTTGGGAGAGTTGCCCTCTCACGTGTACAACTCATGTCTTTCTCATAGACAGTGGAAAGTTGCAGGGGGTGAATCTGAATATAATATCAGATGTATTGACCCATTTATATAATATGTTCATTGATGAGACTGGGGCCCATTACAACCATCCATCATCACTACAGATCGGTAAAGTAGTTTCCGAGATTCTCGTGCTTGCACACACACAAACAAACAAACACAGACATACTTCATTGTTATATATATATATATATATATATATATATATATATATATATATATATATATATATATATATATATATATAATATATATATATATATATATATATATATATATATATATATATATATATATACATATATATATATATATATATATATATATATATATATATATATATATATATATGTATATATATATATACAATCAACACCTCAACCCGCTAGGATTCGAACCCAGGGCCCACTAACCCATGACTGTGACAGGGAACGCTAATCGCTGTATCACGAGGATACTAAAAGCAGTCCTAGACTTTGTTATATATGTATATATATATGTAATATTCAGAAATTTCAGAGTAATTTCGAATGCCCCGCCATTGGCAATACTGAGCGTTCAAGGTCATCTGAGGGAAGAGAGCGCTGCCTGCTCATAGCGAGAGATTGCGGAACTAGGCCTATATGATATTAAATGTAATTTACTGAATTAATAATGATGCGATTCATGAAGTTAAGGGACTATTATTGAATTTGAAATTATTATAGATCGTTTATCAGTCTGAATAATATTTCGGGTGTCCCAAGGAGTTATTAGTTAGGCGGAAAATATGTCACGTAGGCCTAAGCTAACGCCTTGAGAGGACGCGACGCTGGCTCTCTCTCAGTCACGGGGAGCAGTCAAACATACAAGACGTCCCTGCGCGTCCGTCACAGAAATAGTCACGTGGCCTAGTCACCTGTGTTGCACTATTGCAGTATAACAAGTAAGTCTCATTCGATCTCAGACAGGGTTAGATAGGGCAGTGATAAAGTAAACTAGAGCTAGCAGTGAGTTCATTTCAGGGTTTCCGTCAGAACCCACTTGACCGGAGTTGACCGGAGTTGACTGCGAGAGATTGACTACCGTTTGAGACTGCCGCTGATGATTGAGGGTGGCGATTGTCGCCATTGGACCGATCAGTGTAGGCCTGTCACTGTTTAGCGGGGTAGCAAAGGATCTCTTGAGTGAACGAGTGCTCCCGACAACTAAAACGACACGGGACCAGCATCAGCAGTGGGTGATCAGTTCTTACCACTCGGGTGCACAACACCACGTGTCCTCGGTCAGCTAGACGTGTTACCTACTGGCCATAGACACCTGCTGGCGTTCTCTCTTCCTGACCATGGACGCACTGGGAGCACACTGAGGCTATCTGAGTAAATTAATGGTCACACACTGAGACCATGAGTCTAGGACTCTAGGAGATACTTAGAGGAACATTTTCTCTCCCTTATTACGGGTGTAGTTAATACCATTTCTCAGACTGATATTATCTTGACGTGTGTAGTTTAATAGTTCCTAAATAATTTTGATAGTATTGTTTTTGAATGTTTGTGTCATTAAGTGGAACCAGAGTGATACTGTGATTTGATTCTTTTAATGCATCTAATTTTTCTTCATAATTCTGATCTCAGGTAAAACCTTGTTCCCCAGAGTAGTGGCTAAGTTAGGTTAGGAAGTGTGCATCTGTTGGGGTGATATAATTTTGTTGAGTGCCCTTAAGGCCTATTCAATGTAGAGTATTAAATTTCTTATTTTTTATTACCATTTCCTCAGTGACTGATATTATTTTGTGAAAGCCCTTAAGGCCTGTTTCATGTGTGCAAGCAACATTTCTTAATACTTCAAATTTATTGTTGCCCGAGTTTTTAATAATTTCTATATCATGTATAACTTTTATTTCCCAGAGTAGTGTTTTAAGTTCAAGTTAAGAGGTGCGCACATTGGTGTACCATTATTTGATTGTGTTTGTAGTGTTGGAGGGAATATAAGTGTTTAAATTTTACAGTGTGTCTCATTCATCCCAGTCACAGACGCAATCCTTCCACGGGTCACGGACGCTTCATTTTGTTTAGTAGATTAAGTGTTCTTGTGCTGGTTCGGGATTTTTCTCAAAGGGGCGCTTCCACTGCCATTACCATCTTATAATCTTTAATGAACCCCAAGTCAAGTGAGAAAATAGAGTCCAGTAAATTCCGACCGGTTACAAATGGCAGCAGAGCATAGTTATTTTTACTTCGTGACTGATAGCTCTATGGTTGGGATAATGAGTGTAATCATGGAGTGGATGGAAACGGTAGAGAGTGTGACCCCAACTCTACTCATGTTCGCCGTGGGAATGGGTTTGCTGTGGTTGACGGTGCGGGGTTACTCGGAGAAAAGGAGAGACAGCCCGGGTTTGGTGCAGTTGAAAGAAGAGTTCGTGGAATGTATGGGGAAGCTAGAGGGGAAAATCCGGGGGGAGTACCACACACAATTGCATCAGTTAGAGACGGAACACCAACAACACCTAGCTCTGTTGGGGAATGCACTAGATAGGGTAAAGACACAGTATAAAATACAGCACGATGAGACAATGTGGGAGATGAGGAGACACAATAGTAGAGAGGGAACTAGTCTCGGGGCCGGGTTGACCATGTCTAAGTTCGACGGTAGGCCAGGAATAGAGGTAGGATAGTGGTTAAGAGAGGTTGACCGAACCCTCAAGCTGCTAGACGGAGACGAAGTCAGTCGAATCCAATTCATAATAAGGCATCTTGCGGGGCCTGCGGCAGATCGCGTATACAATGCACGCAGAGACTGGGAAACCGTAGATGAATTAACTTGTTATTTGAAGCAGCAATACGGCGGGCAGACGGCCACGTACGACGCCATTCAGAAGATGATGAAGCGGAAACAAGGGAGCAACGAAACGCTTCTTGAATATTATGATGCTATGCTCGATTTAAACGATGAGTTGAACCACCATGATCATAAATATGATAAGGCCCTGTTGGGAGATGCAATCACTCGGGGGCTCAAGGAGGAACAAAGCCGTATGTGGTTAGTGGATGAGATCAAGAAGTATCCTCACCATAGTCTAGACGAGTGGATCACGGGGCTGAGAGAGGCGGAACAAAAACGAGAGGCTTTGAGGGAGGTACCGCTGACTAAAGGAAGAGAGAACGAGCAGCAGACTGGAGGCTCGATTCTCCCGAGGTGCTATGCTTGTGGACAAGAGGGCCACTTCAGTTTCAATTGCACAAACAGGTCCGGACCAGGAGAGAGTGTCCCAAGGGGATACGTGGCCAATGGCCAGTATCGAGTTGGAAATAGCAATCGGAACTGGCGGTCGGGAAATGGTCAAGGCCAGGCAGTCCCCGCCAACCTTTCCTGGCCTCACCAATAGATTCCACCGGCGATGTTATGAATCAAGAGAGAGCGGACCCATGGTCAAGCGTGGTTCGCATGACAAATTTAATCACAACAGAAGGTACCTTAAGGCTGAAAGCAGAGTGTCCTAAGGTCTCTGTGCTGGTAGCGGGTCGTGAAATGTGGGGTTTAGCAGATACTGGGGCAGAAGTGTCGCTAATTGATGAACTTTTCTACCGTCGGGAGCTGGAGCCTGCAGGCGTGGTGTTGCAGCCCACTCGAATAAGGGTAAAAGGGGCGTCAGGGTTTCCAGTGCCGTGTGTGGGGTGTATTCGGGTCACTATGGTCGTATGTGGGGTGGAAGTCACTGATGTGGGGATGTTGGTTTGTCCAGGGATTGAGACCCAGGGTAAGGGGCAATCTCATGTCGGGTTGTTGGGGATGAATGTGCTGGGGGAGGTTGCGGAGATCTGGCCGCACATGTATCACTTGTGCAGGGAAGCCAGGAGCACCGCTCAGTGGGAAAATTGCTTGCATGAGGTTAGGCAGTTATGTGCAATAGAGGCCATCAGCCTGGGGTATTGTATGACAGAGAGGAAGAAAAGACCAACCATTCCTCCCCGGAGTACTCGGTTGCTGTCAGTATGTGTTCCCTCATTAAGCCAGGTAGCTAACAAAGAAGTAGTGATTGAACCTCTAACAATAGAGGATGAAGGTTGGATGCCTGAGGGTGTGATAGTGTTGCCGACAGCTGTAAGAGTGGTGAGAGGCATGACCCAGGTGTTGGTGGCAAATCTGTCTGATAGTCGTAAGAGCTTGAGGGGCAATTGGCGGATTGGGAAAGTGGCTTCGGGGACGGAAGTCGAGGAAGACATCAGTGAAGAGGTGTATGTGAGGACAGTGCAACCGGATGCCCGTACGGAGGTCAAAGTGCACACGGAGGAAATGAATGAGGAACAAGAGAGTGCAGTTAGGTGTTTAATAGAAGAGTTTAGTAATATTTTTGAAGGAGAGGGCCAGCCCATAGGAAAGGCTATTGGGGTTCAGCATGAGATCCCAGTGACCACAGACAGGCCAGTTAGGGTGCCATATCGGAGGATCCCTCCAAACCAGGTACCAGAGGTGAAACAGCACATTAGCCAGCTGTTAGATCAGGGAGTAATTCAGCATAGTGAGAGTCCGTACTCTGCTGCCATTGTAGTAGTGAGGAAAAAGGACGGGACGCTGAGGTTGTGCATTGACTATCGTGACTTAAATAAGGTCACGGTACGCGATGCGTTTCCTCTGCCTAGGATAAATGAAACTCTAGAATCTCTGACGGGGGCCCAGTTTTTCTCAACGTTTGATCTGGCGGCGGGATATCACCAGATAGAAGTAAAACCTTCAGACCGTCCAAAGACTGCCTTCAGCACAAGCTTCGGACACTTTGAGTACAGGCGACTGCCTATGGGATTGTCAAATAGTCCGGGAACCTTTCAGAGATACATGGAGCGGATTTTAGGGGATAAGATTTTCTCCTCGTTGCTTGTATACCTTGATGATGTAATGATGTTTTCAAGTACAATAGATCAGCATATAGTCAGATTGAGGGAATTATTTTGCAGGATGGGGGAGAATAACTTAAGATTTAAACCTAAAAAGTGTGTAATAATGGCTTCAAAAGTAAGCTATTTAGGATATCAGGTGTCATCTGAAGGCATCGCAGCTGATCCTGAGAAGATTAGGGTAATAAGAGATTGGCCAGTCCCTCAGACGGTGAAAGATGTGCGGTCTTTTGTAGGGTTCACATCATTTTACAGGAAATTTGTTAAAGGGTTTGCCCAAATAGCTGCTCCACTGCATGCGTTGATGCATGGGAAATCTAAGGATCGGGTAGATAGTGAATGGAGAGAGGAACAGCAACAGGCTTTTGAGAAACTGAAAGGCAAGGTGACGCAGACACCAGTGTTGGCTTGCCCAGATTTCACTCAGGAGTTTATATTAGAAACAGATGCAAGTTTTCGTGGGCTAGGTGCGGTGCTGTCCCAGCGGAAGGATGGCAGGTTGCATCCGGTGTGCTATGCGAGTCGGGGCCTGAGGAAATCAGAACGTAACATGAACAACTATAGTTCTCGTAAGTTAGAGATCTTAGCACTCAAATGGGCAGTAGTGGATAAATTCAGGGATTATTTGGCAGGGAAACATTTCACAGTCTATACAGATAACAACCCACTCAGTCACCACGAGAAGGCTAAACTAGGTGCCGTGGAAAGTAGGTGGAATGCGGATCTCGAGCAGTTTAACTTTACTATAGAGTACAAGCCGGGGAAGAACAACATTGTGGCGGATACTCTATCTAGAATCCTGGCGGAACAGGAGGAAGATAGTGAAGAAGAGTATACAGCGATGCATGTACTTGAGGAGAACGGGGCAGGAAGGAAGGAACTGTGGACGAGGGATGGGCTGAGTAAGGAGCAAGAAGGCATGGACTATATGACAAAACTGCGAAGATGGTTGGTGGGAGAGCTGCCGGAGGATGAGGTACATGTAGAGCTCCAAAATGATGATTTCCGCAAGATGTACCGAGCTAGGAAATCCCTGATCGTAAGAGAAGATGTTGTCTGGCATAGAAGACCCGAAGGGAAGAATCTATGGAGGGAGGTGCCAGTGTTAACTCCAAATTTGCAGGAGGCTTTGACTAGAGCCTGCCACTACGAGTGTGGCCATCAGGGGCGAAAATCGCACCCTGTCGTTGGTGCAGGAGCGAGGTTTCTGGTCAGGCATGGGAGAAACAGTGCGAGACTACATAGCCAGCTGCGAGAGGTGTGGAGTAGCAAAAGATGAAGTGCCGAAACCCCAACTGCATTTAGGGACGATTGAAGCTGCCAAACCATTAGAGACACTGGCCGCAGATTTCACCTTGCTGGACAAGCGGCAAGGATTGGAGAATGTCCTGATAATGGTTGATATATACAGTCGTTACACTTGGGCCTTTCCCACCAAAGACCAGAAAGCCTCGACGATTGCAAAGATCCTGGTGAATCGGATCTTCCTGGCAGTGAGTGCACCTGAGCGACTGTTGACCGATCAAGGAAGGAATTTTGGCAGTGCATTGGTCCGACAAACTTGTGCCACCTTTGGGGTGAAGAAAATAAGGACGTCAGCATATCACCCACAGGGAAATGGTATGGTGGAACGGTTCAATCGAACCCTGCACGGTCTGCTGGCAACCCTCGAGGCAGAGGAAAAGAATAGGTGGCCAGAGCATCTGCAGGCAGTGGTGTCACAATATAACGCGACTCCGCATGCCACGACAGGGTTTTCCCCATTCCTGTTGTTTTACGGGAGAGAACCAAACCTGCCGTTTGACCTTAGGCCGGAAGTAGACCCAGAGCCGGTAGATGAGTCGGTGATGGTGATTAGAGACCGGCAACGAAGATTGCAGGAAGCAGTGGAGATCAATGTTCGGAGACGTATGGAAATAAATAGAAGAAAAAGAGAAGAGAAAGCCCACGAGAGTAGCTGGGAAGTGGGCCAGGAGGTTTTGCTGAGGAACAATGTAAAAATAGGCCGGTGTAAGCTGCAAAACCATTGGTTTGATACGAGATGGCACATTGTTGAGGTCCTAAATCCAAGGCCTGGTTTATATCGCATTGAGCCCAGTGGGGAAGAAGACCTGGAAGCGAGAGTGGAAAACCGGAGCAACTTGAAGGCTTCTCCAACCCTAAGGCATCCGGGAGACCCAGCGATGGATGAATCTGAGGAGGAAGACGAGGAGCCCCCACTCCAGATGAGCAAGATGAAGAGAAGTAGTTCAGAGAGGTCGATCGAGCCTGCAACTGAAAGACGAAGCCGACAAATTACAGTTTAGGGTGCAGGGTAATAAGAAAAGGCAGGTTGTCGAGGGTGAGTTGGAGGAGTTGTGAGTAGGGCAGAGGGGATTGGAGAGATGGTTGGGTCAGAGATGTGCGTTGAGTAGTGGTTGCTGTCATGAGCGGGATTCCGTTGCTGTCATGAGCGGGATTGAGAGTACGGTTGTAACGTCCAGGGCCTCACTAATATGGACTGGTACATTGTCAGAGGGTTGGTCTGCCGGCATGAGGTTCGGAGACGTGGACTGGGTATTTTTTGGACACTGGTTCCTCTTAGTTCAAGGGCCAGGCAAAAGGAGAGCATGTTTGTTTTGGGCTGGTATTAATTTTGACATTGGTTCTCTTAGTTCAAGGGCCAGGCAAAAGGAGAGCATGTTTGTTTTGGACTGTGTATTGTTTTGACACTGGTTCTCTTAGTTCAAGGGCCAGGCCAAAGGAGAGCATGTTTGTTTTGGGACTGGTATTAGTTTTGACATTGGTTCTCTAGTTAAGGGCCAGGCAAAAGGGGAGCGTGATGTTCTAGTTGGTTTTGAGTTGAAGAAATGGAGAAGAAATGGAGTCGCTGGCTGCGAGTGGAATAGCACAGAGTTGAAGGTGGGTTCTAAGTTGTTCTCTCAGCACATGAGGGCAGTGCTGTTTCCTTTTAGGGGGGTCGAGTATTAGCGGGAGAGAAAAGGAGAGAAGAGAAGACGGGAATGCTGCATTTAGCAAAAGGGGTAAGATGCAGTTTCTTAGAACAAGTTTTCAGGGGGGTCGTATGTATGTTTTCTCAGCACATGAGGACAGTGCTGTCTTTTTTTAGGGGGGTCGATTGTAATATTCAGAAATTTCAGAGTAATTTCGAATGCCCCGCCATTGGCAATACTGAGCGTTCAAGGTCATCTGAGGGAAGAGAGCGCTGCCTGCTCATAGCGAGAGATTGCGGAACTAGGCCTATATGATATTAAATGCAATTTACTGAATTAATAATGATGCGATTCATGAAGTTAAGGGACTATTATTGAATTTGAAATTATTATAGATCGTTTATCAGTCTGAATAATGTTACGGGTGTCCCAAGGAGTTATTAGTTAGGCGGAAAATATGTCACGTAGGCCTAAGCTAACGCCTTGAGAGGACGCGACGCTGGCTCTCTCTCGGTCACGGGGAGCAGTCAAACATACAAGACGTCCCTGCGCGTCCGTCACAGAAATAGTCACGTGGCCTAGTCACCTGTGTTGCACTATTGCAGTATAACAAGTAAGTCTCATTCGATCTCAGACAGGGTTAGATAGGGCAGTGATAAAGTAAACTAGAGCTAACAGTGAGTTCATTTCAGGGTTTCCGTCAGAACCCACTTGACCGGAGTTGACCGGAGTTGACTGCGAGAGATTGACTGCCGTTTGAGACTGCCGTTGATGATTGAGGGTGGCGATTGTCGCCATTGGACCGATCAGTGTAGGCCTGTCACTGTTTAGCGGGGTAGCAAAGGATCTCTTGAGTGAACGAGTGCTCCCGACAACTAAAACGACACGGGACCAGCATCAGCAGTGGGTGATCAGTTCTTACCACTCGGGTGCACAACACCACGTGTCCTCGGTCAGCTAGAAGTGTTACCTACTGGCCATAGACACCTGCTGGCGTTCTCTCTTCCTGCCCATGGACGCACTGGGAGCACACTGAGGCTATCTGAGTAAATTAATGGTCACACACTGAGACCATGAGTCTAGGACTCTAGGAGATACCTAGAGGAACATTTTGTCTCCCTTATTACGGGTGTAGTTAATACCATTTCTCAGACTGATATTATCTTGACGTGTGTAGTTTAATAGTTCCTAAATAATTTTGATAGTATTGTTTTTGAATGTTTGTGTCATTAAGTGGAACCAGAGTGATACTGTGATTTGATGCTTTTAATGCATCTAATTTTTCTTCATAATTCTGATCTCAGGTATAACCTTGTTCCCCAGAGTAGTGGCTAAGTTAGGTTTGGAAGTGTGCATCTGTTGGGGTGATATAATTTGTTGAGTGCCCTTAAGGCCTATTCATTGTAGAGTATTAAATTTCTTATTTTTCATTACCATTTCCTCAGTGACTGATATTATTTTGTGAAAGCCCTTAAGGCCTGTTTCATGTGTGCAAGCAACATTTCTTAATACTTCAAATTTATTGTTGCCTGAGTTTCTAATAATTTCTATATCATGTATAACTTTTATTTCCCAGAGTAGTGTTTTAAATTCAAGTTAAGAGGTGGGCACATTGGTGTACCATTATTTGAATGTGTTTGTAGTGTTGGAGGGAATATAAGTGTCTAAATTTTACAGTGTGTCTCATTCATCCCAGTCACAGACGCTATCCTTCCACGGGTCACGGACAATTCATTTTGTTTAGTAGATTAAGTGTTCTTGTGCTGGTTCGGGATTATTCTCAAAGGGGCGCTTCCACTGCCATTACCATCTTATAATCTTTAATGAACCCCAAGTCAAGTGAGAAAATAAAGTCCAGTAAATTCCGACCGGTTATATATATATATATATATATATATATATATATATATATATATATATATATATATATATGTAACCGGTTGGAAATTTACTGAACTTTAATGTCTCACTTGACTTGGGGTTTATTAATTATTAGATAGTAATTGCAGTGGAAGCGCCCCTTTGAGAAAAATCCCGAACCAGCACAAGAACACTTAAATTTGCTAAAAAAAATGAATTCTCTGTGACCCGTGGAAAGATACCATCTGTGACTGGGATGAATGAGACACACTGTACAAATTAGACATTTATATTCCCTCCAACACTACAGACACAATCAAATAATGGTACACCAACATGCGCACCTCTTAACCTGAACTTAAAACACTACTCTGGGGAATAAAAGTTATACATGACATTGAAATTATTAGAGACTCAGACAATGCCTCATTAGACAACAATAAACTCAAAGTATTAAGAAGTGTTGCTTGCTTACATGAAATAGGCCTTAAGGGCTTTCAACAAAATAATATCAACCACTGAGAAAATGGTATTAAAAAAATATGAAATTAATATCTCTACAATGAATAGGCCTTAAGGGCACTCAACAAAATTATATCCAGCACTGAGAAAATGGTATAAAAAATAAGAAATTAATAACTCTACAATGAATAAGCCTTAAGGGCACTCAACAAAATTATATTACCCCAACAGATACACAATTCCTAACCTACCTTAAACACTCCTCTGGGGAACAAAGGTTATACCTGAGGTCGGAATTATAAAGAAAATTAAATGCATTAAAGGAACTAAATCACAGTATCACTCTGGTTTCAATTAGTGACACAAACATTTAAAAGCAATACTATCAAAATTATGTAAGAAATATTAAACTACACACGTCAAGATAATGTAAGTAACTGAAAAAATGGTATAAACTACACACAAAAATATTATCACCATTATTGAGATGTTACTGGGTCCACCAATCCCCGTGAACCATGCTTCACCCAACTCAACATACACCCGTGATATGGGAGATAAAATGTTTCTCTAGGTATTCCCTAGACTTCTGGTCTCAGTGTGTGACCATTAATTTACTCAAATAGTCTCAGTGTACTCTTAGTGTGTCCAGCAGGTGACCATGGCCAGTAGGTAATACTTCTAGCTGACCGAAACCACGTGGTGCTGTGCACCCACGTGGGAAGAACTGATCACCCAATGCTGATGCTGGTCCCGTGTTGTGTCGTTTTAGTTGTCCGGAGCTCTTGTTCACTCAAGAGATCCCTTGATATCCCGGCTGAAAAGTGACAAGCCTGCACTGATCGTTCCAACTGAGACAATCTCTAATCATCAATCATCAACGGCAGTCTCAAACGGCAGTCAATCTCCCTCAGTCAGTCTCTCGCAGTCAAGTGGGTTCTGACGGAAACCCTCAAATTAACTCACTGTTAGCTCTTAATAACTTTATCACTGCCCTATCTAACCCCTATCTGAGATTGAATGAGACTTACTTGTTATACTGCAATAGCGCAACACAGGTGACTAGACCACGTGACCATTTTTGTGGACGGACGCCCAGGGACATCCTGTCTGTCTGATCGCTTTCGCGTTACTGAGGACCAACCAGCCTCACGTCTCCCCAAGGCATTAGCTTAGTCCTACGTGACATATTTTCCGCGTAACTAATAACTTTCTTTGGATACCCGTAACATTATTCAGACTGATAAGCGATCTATAATAATTTCAAATTCAATAATAGTCCCTTAACTTCATGAATCACATCATTATTAATTCGGCAAACTACATTTGATATGGTATAGGCCTAGTTCCAAAAGCTCTCACTACGTGCAGGAGCGCTCTCTTCCCTCAGACGACCTTGAAAACAGTCTCTTCAATGGCACGGCGTTTGAAATTACGCTGAATTTTCTGAATATTACATATATATATATATATATATATATAGTCAACGACCTCACCAGCAAGGAATCGAACCCTCGACCTACTGGGTGTGACTAGGGAAAGCTTACCGGCTAGGCCACAAGGACACTAAAAGCAGTTCTAGACTCTGTCATATTTCACACAAAGCCTGTTCATCGAGCTGATGGCGCCCTGAACCTCATTGGGAAACTGCCCGTGCCTCTTACGTGGTGTCAGTAGCATTTCACCGAATCCAGCTGGTATGAAACGCGAGGTACATATATATACTTCATTTTTAGTCCATATAACACGTGGACTTTGAACATATAATCAACGACCTCACCAGCAAGGAATCGAACCCTCGACCTACTGGGTGTGACTAGGGAACGCTTACCGGTTAGGCCACAAGGACACTAAAAGCAGTTCTAGACTCTGTTATATTTCACACAAAGCCTGTTCATCGAGCTGATGGCGCCGTGAACCTCATTGGGAAACTGCCCATGCCTCTTATGTGGTGTCAGTAGCATTTTACCGAATCCAGCTGGTATGAAACGCGAGGTACATATATATATACTTCATTTTTAGTCCATATAACACGCGGACACCACATAAGAGGCACGGGCAGTTTCCCATTGAGGTTCACGGCGCCATCAGCTCGATGAACAGGCTTTGTGTGAAATATAACAGAGTCGGTGTATACAGCAACATAGGTAAATTTGCTGATGACACTAAAATAGGGCAAGTAATTGAATCTGACGCTGACTCCGCAAAACTACAGGAAGACTTAAAAAAATTTTCGATTGGTCTGAAAAAATGGCAGATGAAATTAAATATGGAGAAATGTAAAGTACTTAGTCTAGGAGATGTAAACAGAGAAACCAGATACCAGATGAACAACGATTTCATAGAGAAATCCGACTGTTAGAAAGATTTAGGTGTAATGATAAGTAAACAATGTGTGTTTGCTCGAAACAATGTTAACAAAGTACTTGGGTTCACACAAAGGAGTGTTAGTTACAAGACTAGCGAGATCATCCTAAAACTATATCCTGGGCCTGTGAGATCTCGCTTGGATTACGCAGTTCAACTCTGGTCACCGTACTACATAATGGATAAGAAACCCCTCGAAAGAATTCTGAGGAGAATGACAAGAATAATCCCGGGAATTAGGAACCAGGAGTACAGTGAGGTGTATAAATGGAAGTCAGGGCTAAACAAAGGTAACATTACAAAGGTACTCAAACTATCCAACCAGGAGCGAACTCGTAACAATGGTTATGAATTAGACAAATTTATATTTAGGCGCGAAATAGGTAAACATTGATTTGGAAATATAGTAGTGGACGAGTGGAACAAGTTACAAAACATCATCATTAACTCGAAAACGCTGGAGAGCTTCAAACATAGTTTGGATGGATATATGAGCGCTAGGGGTTGGGTGAAAATGAGACTGACCCGAATGGGCCAATAGGCCCGCTGCAGTTTCCTCCATTCTTATGTTCTAATGTTCTTAATTATTACATAGGGTGGAATCAAAGGCATTTCGTGTTATTGACTCTCCTCCTTTAGTTGATAATCTTTCTCTCCTTTCTCTTCGCCGCAATGTTGCTTCACTCTCTCTCTCTTGTACAGGTATTTTAACGGGCAATGTTCAGTGGATTTGGCATCCTGTGTACCGCCGGCAAGGCCGTTTGCCCGTAACACCTCGTAACACTCGTCTTGCCCGCCGTGCCCACAATTTTTTTGTGGATGTCGGTCACACTAGAATAACCCGTTATAGTACATCATTTTTTCTTCTCACAGCCAAACTGTGGAATGCTCTGCCTTCTTCTGTGTTTCCATACACTTACAATCGGTCTCACTTTAAAAGGCTGGTTTTCCGGCATCGATTTTTAATCTCTCTTCATTCTTAATTCTCTTCACTTAGGCCTCGTTGTGGGTCGATGACCTGTGCCCGGGTGGGCTATTCCCCGTAAAATAAAATAAAAAGTACGATAACGTAACCTATTGAAACGATAACCCCTTGAGTAAGAAGATATAACACCTTGAGTACGATAACAACCCCTGAGTACAAGTGACCACCAGTACTTTATATGGAATATTGGGAGATTTAAAACCTCGTTCGCCGTCAGCAACTTACTGAGAAAATTTCCAGCACCTCGTACAATCAATCAATTGCAGTATGTCCTCGTATCAGGAGATTAGCGACCACGATCCTCCTTTCTAAAAGTTATTAGGTTGTGTTTATCAATCCTATGAGGTGTTGTATCTCTCTGGGGACAAAGTTTTTAATTCAATTCGTCCAACCCAGTCACTGCCTTCCCCCGGCTCCCTACCTTCAACTTTACCCATTAATATTTCTTTTATTAATCTCTCATCTGACCAAAGTATATAATTGTTCTTTTTCTGTAAATTTCAAGAATTTCTCTTAAATTTTTGCAAATCTTAGTACTTCTTAATTTCTTTTCCAGTCACTGTAGCTTATTCGCCTTTAACACTACATTTCAAAGGCCTCCAACCTCTTTCTGGTGTCTGCTGAGAAGTGTCTATGCAGCATTTTACTCAAATTCAAGTTAATATCCCTTTTCATTAGGTCTTTTAGATTATTAAATGTTATTTTTGCTTGCCCCATTCTTGTTTTTATTTCTTCCATGCAGACACAAATTTCCCCTTGTTTAACCTCCCTGTTGCTTTCCATAATTTTTGTTTTTGGATGTGTTTCCTATTTGGAAACAACCATTACTTTAGTCTTTATAGCATTAACTCTTAAAGGATATGATTAAAAAAAAATTTCACTAATCTGCTGACGAGTTCTTGTAATGCCTCTTCACTATCTGTGATAAGAGCAGTATCACCTGCATAGCGTTTATTCAATATTATTTTACCATATACTTTTAGTCCTTCACTATCACTAATAACTTATCTCATTAAGAATTCTGAATATATATTAAAAAATGTTGGAGATAGAAAAAAAGCCTTGTCGTATGTTATGTCTGTGAACCAATTAGTAAGTTCATTATTCACAACACTGCAGCCTCCTGTTACCAGCAAAAATTATTTAAAATCTTCTTCATTAATGCCTGTTTTTCCAAGACCTCTATAAGCTTATTGTGCTTTACCTTATCAAAAGCTTTTTTTCAAAATCAACAAAGCAGAGGTACAAATTTCTTTGAACCTATATATCTCTTTCACTCCAAATTCTCAAACCAAATATAGCTTCTCCCGTTCCTTTTCTTTTTCTAAATTCATTTTGCTCTTCAGATAACTCTTCTTCTAGTCTAAAGTCTATTCTCCCTATTAAGCGTATTGTTCTAAACTGGATGCACTCTAAGGATCCCGGCATTTTAGGTACTGTAATAAGACAAATATTGATTTTGGAATTCACTGGGAAGTTCTTCTTTGAAGTATATAGAATTACGTATTTTAATCAAACATTTTATCCCATTCTTGCCCATTTATTTCATAGATTCGGCTGGAAGCTGATCAACCACACAAGCTTATCATTTTTGCTCACAGCTGCCTCAACTTCTGTTTCCAGAATTGGCATTTCCATCTGTATTTCGTTTTCGTTTCTTACCTATACTCTATCCTTATCATTGCATAGTTCTTCTACATGCTCTGCCCATCTCTCTTTTACTTCTGCTTCAAACAGGTATTCGCTACAGGTTGTTAGATCTTCACACCAATTATGATTAACCCCTGCAGTCTGTTCGGAATATTCATACATCCAGTTCTTCACCATACATAGCATTAGTTACTTATTCATGCCCAGGATCTACTGCATGGAAGTGACTGTCATTCAGACCCCTCAGCTAGCCCTTCCATTTTGAGGGTTAGGCCCTAATTAGATGCATGCATTGCATTTGAATGTTGCTGTTACATGATTTTTGCATGTGTGTTTTTGGCATGAACAGCACACTGTTGACACCTTATTGTCACCTTTGCAAAGATAGCAACGTCGACTTTTTGCTGGTCTTGATTGTCCTTGATTTGCGTTATCATCCATCATGCTTCTTTCAGCAACACTAACTCGCCTAGCATTTGGAGCCCTTGGTAAAGCCGGCTGTGACGATATGTGCGGCTGAACCATTGCCAACCCAATTTCTTGCAGAAATAGTCTACGTTTGAAACTTATACCTCTATGCCAGTTTGGGTGAACTTGCATCCACAGAACAAATGCATTGTATGCTGAGATATCTGCCATAGTGTCAAACAAAGCCATTGGCCACCTCACAGTTTGTGGTTTTGAGCGATAAGCCGCCACGAGTTTGTCAAGGTTGTCTACACCTCCTTTAGTTGCATTATAGAACTCAATTATGTTTGGTTTCTTATCCTCTCTCTCACTGAATGTGACAGAATCATGCATGGTGCTCAGCAACACTACAAATTTTCCCTTTCTTGGGACAGTATGAGATGAGGACATCATCATCATAGTGTCCTTTGAGGGTGGAATACACTGTTCTGTTTTTAGGGTTCACAAACTCAGCTGGAAGTTCCTTTCGATTCTTCCGGACTGTTCCAACAATAGTTTGCTTGAGTGCAATCAATTCCTTGGCCAAGGGTAAGCTGCAGAAGAAGTTGTCACAAGTAATATTTCTTCCTTTCAGTCCCTCTGTGAGTTGTAGTACCACACGGTTACCCTGTTCTCGACCAAGGTACACTTCCGCATTCCACAGGTACATATTTCTGCATCACATGCTGCCCATACCCTTATTCCATATCTATCTGGTTTAGAAGGTATATACTGTCTGAATGGGCATTTTCCCCTGAATGGAACAAGCATTTCGTCGACTGTGACAGTTAATGACACATTGATCATCGGTGGGAGTTTTTCAACCCAAGTATCCCAAATGTTTCTGATGGCTCCCAGCTTGTCATGGCGTCTTCTGGGGTTTCGAGTCTCTTTGTCAACAAAGCGAGCATACTTTGAAATCTTGAAGATGTTTCTAGAGATATTGTTGCGCGAAATATTGGTCGTCCATAAGTGTTATCCCATAAACTCCTAAGGGACTCACCACGAGACTTATACAGGCCAGCAAGGAGGCGCAGTCCATAAAAAGCCTTCAATTCTGTCATGTTGGTGATATTTCCAGTTCCATGTACTCGATTTGCTTCTTTGTTCGTCATTTCCAGAATAACAATGAAAATGTCTGGAGTTATCAAAAGATCAAATGCAGATGCCACATTATCTGTAATTCTTGTTGCTGCAAAGCGAGTAATGCCAGGATTTTGATCAATCGCATTCCTAGCACCTCGCCTACCTACTGAACCATCTGCTTTCTTTTCATGCCAAACTATGGCTCCAATTTTGGAAGTACAGATTTTTAAGCCAGAATCTGGAATGGACTTGTTACTCCCTGAAACATTTTGACCATCCTCACTTTCAGAATAATCAGAATCACTACTGAGCCCACTATTCACTGAAACATGATCACTTTCACCATCTTCAGTGTCTGAATATAACTGATCACTTTCTTCATCTTGTGAGGCTAACTTATAAAAGCTACCAACTGAAAAACTTAACGTGTTCCTGAAAAAGAAATAGAAAAACCAAGGATAGAAAAAAAAATAGACGCCATTTCAATTATATTTCATCTACTGCTAGATTACGTAGGAGGTCTATAAGACGTCATCCTAAAGTGTATATTCAGTATATAAACTTTTATCTATGCCTCTGTCATTCTCTAGTAATTCAAGATTTCCATGTTAGGAAAACCAGATTTCAAACCAACTTACACATTCATGGTTGAAGGAAAATTCTGAAGGAAATCAACAATTTGTTTCTGCTTCACTGTGGTATGTAAACAAATGCGTTTTCTGTAATGAATGCAAATCACAATAAAAGAAAATGAAAAATTATATGGAGAACATATGCATTTATAACCGTTTCGTCAAATGTATGAACTGATTATGACAACTCGAGGGAGGTGGTCTGTAGGGTCAAAAATGACCCACACAGACTGGATGTTAGTTTTTCATCTGTGGAAAAACTATAAGGATTTGGGTTAGCTAATTTATTTCCAATAATAATCTCAGAATACTAGGAAAAGTCATGGAGTATGAAGTTTCGTTTCCGCAAAATAAAAATATTAAGATCAGTAAAGTAGCAAAGGGTCAAAAAAGACCCCAAACAGACTGCTAGGGTTAACTCTGCATTTATCTCTCAACTATGAATGAGTGTACTAAAGGAAACAGAAAAAGAAGTATAAAAGCAAAATGTATTAACAATAATAAATTAAGAATAGTGGCAGCATATTAAGGAGACCATACAAAATATGAATCATGGCTGGTAGAGGTGGGGCCTAGTGTCACTTGGCGACTCAGGCCAACTGGACTTCATGTACTCAGGGTTACACTGGAGATCCGTCATCGAGGGTGTGAACATTTTGTTGAAAAGTTGTTGTAGTGGGCTAGTGTACTGCGCACATCATTGTCATTCCTAAAAATCCCATTTAATTCATATTACACTATATAACATTCAAATCCACCGCTTGTAGAACCTCAGAAAACGGGAAACATTGATAAAGGACAACTCACCTACTCAATGTTCCTAGACCATGTGTTGTATTGTACCCAGGTACAGTTATATCATATTAAGTGTTTGTATTCATAGCATTAAGGAGAACTCAGGGTATGCATAAGATGAATGTTAAAGTCCAGTTGAGCCGGACTAGTGTACTGTAAGACTAAGTGTGGATCAGGGTTTGAAGGTCATACTATTTACGTCTGTGAGCGTGTAGCGAACATAACTTCCACAGATATCATATGAAAATACATGAGAACAATGATCTGGAAAAAGGATAAATGTATCAGAACTATGTGAGGTGTTGGAAGTGATCCAGAAACTATACTTGAAAGGAAATATCTTGTATGCGTCGGTATGAACTTAATACACCTCGTATCCTCACGTGACATATACCCACGACAGGTACAGTGATCAGAGAATCTTATGTCTGTATTCAAATAGTGCAAGGTGTGAGAGGAGGATCCCTCATTACAGTTTTAAGTGAAGTTGATACACCCCCGCCATGAACATTCAGCCTTTGTTTCAAGGCGCGTCATGTACCCGCCTTGGGTGCCACGTGATATTATAACCCCATGAATTTTCCCACGAACTAGCAAACCAAGACCTTACCTTAGTGTGTAATTTAGGATTAAAATATGTGTTTATAAGGCATGATTGACAATGTACCGAAAAGTGTTCAGGTGAGAACCATAAGAAACAAAAGTGAAAATTAAGGATTGGAAACTGTAGGCCTACGTGATGAGGAGTGGCTGGGCAATGCCCTCAGTTTTCCTCGTTCTACCGTCACCTCAGGTCAGTGTCCTAGCGGGCTATATCCCGCCCTATAATTAAGGTTTATAAATAGAAGCTATTACACTTTAAAGCTTTGCCGGATATATAATTGTAATAGGAATGTGTTAAGGGGTGGGATAACCGCCCGTCAGGCATTATTTCTCAGTCTTCCTCGTTCTACCATCACCTCAGGTTCCATGCTGTCGGAGTGCCTTGCCGCCCGGCCACCATTATCCCTTTGAGCGTCACAACAGGTGGTGACTACTCCCCGCTATGCCAATCCACTGTGAACCTGTGGATTTCCAGCGCACCACTCCAAATGAATAGTCACAAATAAGGAGACCGTGAGAAACTCTGCGGTCGTCACTTGGAGCGACCTATAATACCAGGCGTAGAAATAGTGCTGGTATGTCTCTAGGTGAAGCCCTCGTCTTTACCCACCGAGGGCGGTGTGCGAACGAGGTGCCTGTTGTGTATACCTAAAAGTCACAAGGAGTCCCATACTTGCAGGTATGGAGTGCAACATGTGTGTTGAGATGGTGCTACTATGTATGATAACAGACGGTGCTATATTCCATACAGGTGGAGCAGTCTGATGTGTTAAGGGATAGTGTAAGAAGGAATGACCGAGGTAAGGTGGTCACAGATCGTTATGCAATAAGTAGGTGGATGACAGGCCATCAATGTAAGAGTCTGGGGGCCCATCTGGGTAACCACATTTCCGTTGTTCTTCTGAGGAAGGCCAATTCATGTATATGTTTTTTACCAGTATGTTTTATAAGGAATAAATCAATTAAGACATGTTATGGTTTCACCCTTCTTTACCTTTATCGATCTGGTCAATGGAAAACCTAACCCAATGCCTAGTCCACTCTGCACGCTACCTAACGAGCTACATGCTGTCCAGAGGGGGTCTGGTGGCAGCTACCCTTAGAAATTAAGATTAGAGTTAAGTCATCCCCCTAGACTTAGTGACCCCAGAATCCAGCAGTATACTAGTGGCACACACAAATCCTAGCGAGGTATCACCCTATACCAGCAAGCTAGGTCGCTAGCGGCAGGCCACGTAGGTCATCACACCACCACACTGATGAAACTCTTCAAGGAGTTCTCCCCGGAGCTTGCTAAACCCCTATGCTCCATCATCAATGCTTCTCTCAGTCAAGCCAGATGCCCGGCTGACTGGAAGACCTCTTATGTATCAGCAGTGCCCAAGTCAACCAGCCCACAATCCTTAAATCAGCTGCGATCTATTGCAATCACCCCAATACCCAGCCTAATCTGTGAAAGTTTTGTGTTCGACTGGGCTTATGCTGATATTGCAGGAGTCGTAGACCCTCAGCAATTTGGCAACATGAAAACTTCCTCCACCACTCACTGTCTTGTCAGCTTTCTCGATTACATATACCGCCATCTCGAGAAACGAAAAACGTCTGTAGCTGTCTCCTTCATTGATTTCACTAAAGCATTCGACCTAGTCGACCACAATATAATCATCAACAAAGCTATTGACCTCGGGCTTCGGAGAAGTCTTATACCATGGCTTACAGACTTCCTCAGTGACCGACGCCAAGCTGTATGCTTCCGAGGGGCTGTCTCCACCTTTCAGTCACTCACCTATGGCGTCCCCCAAGGCACCAAGATGGGACCACTCTGCTTCCTTATGCTCATCAATGATGCCCTAAGAGAAACCCCTGCTCGCTAGAAATATGTCGACGACTCCACCATTGGGATCAGCGTCAACAATTCTGCTCCCAACTATACCGCCCTTCAGGATTTATTGAACAGTCTCCAAAACTGGGCCACCAACAACCATGTCACCATCAACCATACCAAGACCATGGTTATGCACATCAACCTCTCCTCCGACATTGTCCCACCTCCTTCCATTACTCTAGGTCCGAACACACTCCAGGTTGTAGGTTCTACGAAGCTCCTCTGCGTCACCATAGACAACAAACTAAATTGGATACCACACGTCAGTGAAGTTGTCAAATCCTCCAGTTTCCGTCTCCACCTCCTCCGCCGACTCAAGTCCCTCGGAGTTCCTGCACCCGAGCTCCTCAGTGTTTACACAACATTCATACTTCCCAAGCTCACCTATGCCTCCCCCACCTGGTCTTCCTCCCTAAATGCCACACGACGTAAACACCTAGAAAAAGTGCAAAAGAGGGCATGCAAGATTATTCTCTCCCCTTCCTACTCCACATATCAAGAAGCGCTCAACACACTGACCCTTTCGACTCTCACTGACCATCACCACGACCTCATCTGCAAATTTGGTAAGAAGCTTCTACACCATCCTCGACACCGGCTCCTACTACCACCTGAGATTCCTAGCCCGAGAATTGCTGTTCGACACCACAACCGCATCCAGCCCATACGTGCACGAACTGATCGCTACAAGAACAGCCCAGTCCCAACCATTGTAAAAATTATCAATAACTTGTAATAAACCAGTGTATTCACTCCCAGTAAATACTACTTCTTGCACTGTCACTATGTTGAAATGCACAGCAGTTTGAGCTTTTCCCCATCTAGTTATTATATATCTTATTTGTATCACTTATGTTACTTGTATATTATTTGTAATTCGAAACCCATTCCCCAAATAGGTAACTGTATATTTTCAGCCTTCTGGCTGCCAAGCTCTTTCAATAAACCGTTAATTATTATTATTATTATTATTATTATTATTTACACTGCAGCAGCTTTGCCACTCCATAAATAAAAAGAGAGTGGACAAGTGTCAGCGGCGAGGCAGGTCCGGGCTAAGTGACGAGGCCTGCCTTACCGGCCTCTCTCAACAGCTCGTGTAAATGAATATTTAGTTTCGAACTCAAACAAAATGTGAAATAAGATAGGGTAATTCATTCACAGTATTGCCTCTTCCTTTAATAATCATACCTCATTTATTTCTTTTTTCCCGGTTCAAAAGTTTAATCTTTCTATACTTTTCCCTATAATTATGCCTTTTGTCATCTTTTTCAGTCTCCTTGCATTTCCTTTAAGATCATCTTTCGTAGTCTGTCAAGGTTCCCTTTGTATATCTGTTAATTTTTTTGTAGGCCTCACTTTGTTTTCTCATATTTCCTCGTCTATCCATTTTTTTTAAATTTAATTTGTCACCCACATACTTTTAGCCATGTTTCATCTATGTTCTATAAATTTTTCCCCCAGAATCTAACATGATTAATTCTCTGTAATTAATAAATTGTTGTCCTAATCCTTCTTTACCAAAGTCACCCTCTAGCAGTACTGAAAGTGTATTTTCGGTTTCGATTTCATACTCTGTCCCTGCCCTGTTTTGAGTTTACCTAAATCCCATTTGATTTTGTACATAGTTTTTCTTTTTAAATTTTTAAGTTTTAACCTCACTAAACTCATTCCAGGGTCATCATTAGCAACTTGTAAAACATTCGAAACAAATACTCAAGAGCAGATGTCTTATAAGACATTCTACTTTGCTCCATAAGGGAAAGGATTTACTACCCTTAATTTTTATATAATGTTGATAATGATGAAGATGAGATGGGCGAGGATACTGTTGGCGGTATACTGTTACGCATTTTTAGTGTGATTACGCATATTTAGTGTGGTGATGATAAAGGAAACGAGAAGAACGACGTCATGAATGATAATGGTAATAATTATAATGCTGACAAGTGAGAATTAAATCAATAATGATCGTAACTGTGAAAGTGAGGGTTTACATGATGGTGATAATAGCGATAACAATGATTGACAATGGTAAAGGTGATAATAATCATGTTGAGGACTTTGGAGTTGAAATTTATTTCATGATAACGACGGGGAAGGCATTACATAAGTTGATGGCAATGGTGAAGACAGGTTGATACTATAGTAATAGTATGAGTGAGAATTATAGATTGATAACACTATCATGTCGAAAGTGCACGACAAAACTCTGCCTCCACCGGCTCTGTTTAATGATTAAATCATAATTCTTCTAGAAAGGTTGATAAATCACTATAAATTTTTTATTTTGTATGTTATACAAATTAATTTAATACATTGTTAATATTCAGAGAAAAATATATCTGGTTTCTGCAAATGATTCGGTAAACAATATAATACTAGTTTCTCTCCCGCAGAAAGATAGCGGTATACGGAAATGGTTTGTATGCTAGGGAAGGAGTATCGTCACCAGGCCAAGGTCCATTCCCCTGTTAGTACAAGGATAAACACCAAGAACGTATTTCGACCACTTCCTTCTCTAATCATAGCTTTCTTAGTTATATTTTACCTTTATGTATTGCGCGATATCAAACGGTTGTCTTTTCAGCTTATTGATACTTGTCATTTTACGGAAGCTGCCCATGACCAATAACCAAGGAAACAATTATTTAGTTTTGACCATGACTTCGGCATTATTTATCGGGTATTATGCAATATGGTGTATGAGGTACACAACAGTAGTTCTTTTGAACTCATGACTTGTTTATACTCAGTGAATAGACCCCATGGCGAAAAGCAATTTTTGCTGACACAACTTAACTTTCAAAATATGACTATATTCCATAATTATGACACTGTTTCTTTCTCTTCCATATCAAATTACATGATCAAATAAATGTTAATTGAGCAATAGACAACACAAGGCCAGTTGCCAACTTCAAGAGTTATATACTGTATGTGTAAATATATATATATATATATATATATATATATATATATATATATATATATATATATATATATATATATAAATATATATATATATATATATATATATATATATATATTTATATATATATATATATATATATATTATATATATATATGTGTATATATATATATATATATATATATATATATATATATATATATATATTCATATATATATATATATATATATATATATATATATATATATATATATATATATATATATATATATATATATTATATATATATATATATATATGTATGCTGATAACCACAAGGAAAGAAGAAAACACGAAGTTCCCATGCGCTTTCATGTAATTCACATCTTCAGGGGTGGGTACAGTCTGTACCCACCCCTGAAGATGTGAATTACACGAAAGCGCTTGGGAACTTCGTGTTTTCTTCTTTCCTTGTGGTTATCAGCATATACCTAGATCACGCGCACCTACAGTGATTTACTTGCATATATATATATATATATATATATATATATATATATATATATATATATATATATATATATATATATATATATACTTCATTTTTAGTCCATTTAACACGCGGACTTTGAACATATAATCAACGACCTCACCAGCAAGGAATCGAACCCTCGACCTACTGGGTGTGACCCGGTAAGCGTTCCCTAGTCACACCCAGTAGGTCGAGGGTTCGATTCCTTGCTGGTGAGGTCGTTGATTATATATATATATATATATATATATATATATATATATATATATATATATATATATATATATACAGTATATATATATTTTATGAAAATCCACAATGAAAACGTGGATAAGATAAATCTTGATAAAATCACACGGGAAAATGGAAACAACGGAGTACCTTAGCTTTCGTCTTTATTCAAGACATCTTGAATAAAGACGAAAGCTAAGGTACTCCGTTGTTTCCATTTTCCCGTGTGATTTTATCAAGATATATATATATATATATATATATATATATATATATATATATAGATATATATATATATTAGGGTGTGTCAATTTAGGGGGTGAACTGGCTAAATTGAAAATCGAGTAATTTGGTAGCAATTTATTGTAGTCTTTAAGCATGCAAAACAATATTCTGGCATAAATTTTTTTTTATAATAAGTCCTACCTACATCAAATGGATTTTTAAATGTACATATTTGTGAATTTATAACATAACCAGCGTTTGCACACATGTTACTGTTTCAAATTTCAAATTATTATATTTTATTATCCGTAGTCTATTTGAAAGTAACCAATGCCTTCATACTCTCTTTGCTTTGGTTTCTTGTCATCAGTAGTCTGCTTGCTATTTGTGCTTTGATGTAACCTTCTCGCCTCTCGTGGCTGTAAACATGGCCCGCTGCTTCTGTGACCATTTTCACACATCTCTCCACACTTTGAGTGTGGGAAGGCCACTTCGGTACCTGCATTGGAGTCTCTTTAAGGTTTCTCAATTCTTGGCTAGTTAGACTTGTTGTCAATGGTGGCTCTAAGACTTCCAAACTCAAGTCAACCAATTCTGACAATTTGGTGGCATTGACGTTTATTGGGGGAACTTTTCTTGAATGAAACGAACAGTCTCCCAACTGGTCGTCATCTATTAGCGTTCCTCTAATCTTTAGAATGACTTCTACAGCCTCGGTTCGGAGATTGGTACATTGACTGCAAAGCATTGCTTGCAAAACTGCTTCTGATCGAGCATACCAAGCGGACCTTCTTGCCACAGGTAACACGATGTCCCTCACTACCTTCCTCTGTGTTCTTACTAGCTGCAATTGAAACAAAAGGTGATTGGGCCCATCCACCCACATAGGATTAAGTTTCACACTAAACCACTGGGGAAGATAAACTCCAATAATAAATTCAACAATTAACCTCAAATTCTTCAGCACTTTGCCCTTCAATTCGTGTTTGGAAATCCAAATCCTGCAGAAACGAAGAGCTGTAGTTAACCAACTGCTGTGACTGACAGGTCCAATCTCCAAGAGAGCCAATGACTGAGGCACTTCTCCTGATCTTATTGCTTGGGCAATACGATAAGCATAGGATTGATCTGTGCTGAGATCTTTGATGACTCCTTCAGACAACGCCGGAAGGGGAGGGCCAACTTCGACCTTTGGAAAGGTTGTATTTATTTCTAGTTGTGTTGCTTCATCCAGCATGATGCCAAGGGGACCTGACCACTTGTTGTTGCTCTTTGTAGGACCATCAAGGTCCTGGATGAGATGACGAAGAGGTAGCTCGCCTGTATGTAAATCACATACAATCCAAACAAGTCTTCTTCCTAGTTTTTTCTCTAAATGCGTCATTACACCCCCCTGCCATCCGGTGTTCACTGCAGTTGAATCTCCACCAACAGCCTGCAGTGAACTGCCAAGTCCTCTCTCCTGAACCCAACATAAAATATGATCAGCAATGACCTCTGCATGTTTCTTCCCTTCTACTTCAGTTTCGGGAGCAAAGTGAAACAAAAACCGACCACCAGGCTCAGAACAGACAGAGTAGTGTTCTTCTTTGATGAGACCTGGAAACTTTCGGTTCACTCCCTCTACTTCTAGCAAAACTTTTGTGTCATCTATTCTTCCATCAAACAAAAGACAGGAGAGCCCTCCCTCGCTTAAATCTTTTTCATGCTGATCAGATATTTCCTTCATTATTTTTTCTTGTGCTCTTCTAATTTTATTATGATCTATCACCAAAGATACATCCTCTCGGCTGATGAGGCCTGCATCTATCCAAGCGGCAGTTGCAATTTCTGCAGCCTCACGAAGTCCAGCATGATGGCGAATACTAGCTAAAGCAATGTTTGAAATATTTCTTGTGTTGTATTTCATTTTCTTTGGTAAAGGTTCAGATGGCTCTTTGGAACTATCATCTGATGTTGCTTCCTGTTCATCAGAAAAACTATCAAAGAAGTGATAAACATCTTGACACAGCTCTTCCTCTCTTTGGATGGCTTCTTCACTCTTCATTTTCTTCTTTTGTTCCCTCTCTCGGATTTGTTCTCTCTTCTTGGCATTAGCAATCTGCTTCTTTGTTTCTGAATAATCTATTGAACCCATTTGCATACTTCCTTGGCCTTCTGCCTTTGTCCTCTGTGCCTTTATAAATTCAAGCTCTAAAACAGGGATCTTCTTTTCACGAGGACAACCACAATCAATGTGGGAATTATTTTCTCTCTTACCTGAGTGAGAACAGTTGGATTCAGAACATAATTGTATGGAGCACTTGCAGGTCAAAATGTCAAACAGAGTATCAAGTGTGTGCAGAAATTCATTTTTCCTGGCCAAGTTTCCTTTACCAAGTGATGTTTCAACTGCTTTGTGCCATAATTTCGTTAGTTTTAGCTCAATAGTTCGACACTGATTAATCACAGGTGGTTTGAATAGTGCATTAGCTTTTGTCCATTGATGCAGAAGAGGGACTATCATGTCATTTATGAGTTCTTTATCTGTATAGTTCCTTCTGTCCTTTGCATTTTTTTCTCGAAGGAGTAACCCTAATTTTAGCATGTCTCTCACTGTTGGAAGTTCTGATACAGGAAGCTCCTTCCCTTTACCAACTAGCAGGCGCAAGTGGGTTGACAACTGACTTCTTGTCTTCAATTTTGACATCTTCACACTATCTGACAAATAGAAAAATATTTCAATGTTTCATAATTCAATTGTTGTTTCAAAAAATATCAATTTGTTTATCAAAAATGCTGTAACAGAAATAACATAATAATTTCTTAGAACATAATGTTTTATACAATGATATAAGTAACTGCGACAATCAATATGCCCTACTTACAATAATTAAAATGTAGAATTCGTCTGGTAGAGTAGGTGCAAGTGCAATGAGAGCAAACCACCGTCTATGATATCTAGAAGGAGAGTGAGCCGGGCGCCTTATCCTCACGCTTGGTACAAGTCAAAACAAGAATTAAACTGTCCCACACGGAGAGCCTGTTCATGTTCATGTTCTGACATGCATATTGTACACAAGCTATAGAACCATAAAATACTCCATAATCCATATGCTTACATGAGATTAGTTAATATCAAGTGAATAATTCTAATCAAGTCTCATTAATTTGTTGAAATACTGATATTTGAAACTTTAAGGTATAATTGATGTAGGTGAGGGTTATTTCAATTCACTTTTGTTTGCTAATCTCAAGTTTAGACATAAAGAGGCACAATATTTTGACTACCAAATTTGATTTTTCACATGTTGACAAAATTGACACACCCTAATATATATATATATATATATATATATATATATATATATATATATATATATATATATATATATATATATATATCGATAAAACCACACAGGAAAAGGGAAGCACTGGAGCACCTAGGCTTTCGTCTTTATTCAAGACATCTTTAGACGCAACTGAATTTACAGGGACTGAACGAGGCTTATATAAAAAGGGTGACCTACATAAAATCAGGTCAGACACTCTCTGACCCTCTCTCACCATGAACGGTTACGAGTTTGACAACGTGGCGCGGATACGTCATGATACTCCAACCTGCCCCAAGAAATTAAACCTCCTAGTTCTCAAGAAGTTCTTTGAAACTAATGGGATCATGGGGGTTACCAAGGTGGAGCGACTGAAGCGCCATGGTGACATCAAGATCACCTTCGCCGAGAAGGATATGCCCATGCAACTCGCGGAGATCCCAGACATCAATGGCATTTCAATAAAAATTATTTCCTACAAGTGGGACAACCTGAAGCTGGGAGTAATCTCCCACGCCGAAATTGCCCACGTGGACCAAGCAGAGCTGAGTGAGCTCCTCAAGGGACAACTCCAAGTTAAGAACATAAGAACATAAGAAAATAAGGAGTCTGCAATAGGCCGGTTGGCCTGTGCATGGGAGCTCCTGTCGAGAGTTACTACCACTCTCTATCATCCATGAATCTATCCAGTCTCCTTTTGAAACTTTCCAGCGTTCCAACACTTACTACATAGTTGCTAAGCTTGTTCCACTCGTCCACCACCCTATTTGTGAACCAGTTCCTTCCTCTCTCCCTCCTAAACCTAAACTTATCCAACTTAAATCCGTTGCTTCGAGTAATATCCTGCTCGAATATTATAAGAACTTTATCTATATCCCCTTTATTGATTCCTTTCACCCACTTAAATACTTCTATCGTATCTCCCCGCAGTCATCGTCTTTCTAGGGAATGCAAGTTAAGTTTCTTTAACCTATCCTGATATGGAAGGTTTCTAAGTCCCGGAATCATTTTCGTCATTCATCGCTGCACCGACTCTAGTGAATTGATATCCATTCTATAATAAGGGCACCAGAACTGAACCGCATAATCGAGGTGCGGCCTGACTAGCGCAAGATATAGTTGCAATAAGACCTCTGCACTCTAATTACTTACACTTCTAGATATAAAACCCAATACTCTGTTTGCCTTATTTCGAACATAAACTCATTGTTTTCTAGGCCGTAGGTCCGGGCTTACAAGTTCCCCAAGGTTTCTTTCACAAGTCGACTTTTCTAGGTTGATGTTGTTAAGGCTGTATACATTGACAGTATTTGTTCTTCCAATATTAAGTATGCTGCACTTGCTAGTGTTGAATTTCATTTGCCATTTTTCAGACCAACCTGCAGTTTATTTAGATTCTCCTGTAATGCATTTGCATCCTGCCCTGAATTAATCTGCCGCCCTATTTTGGTGTCATCCGCAAACTTGCTTATGTCACTGCTGATCCCAGTATCTAGATCGTTTATGTAGATTATGAACGAGAGTGGGCCTAGTACTGACCACTGGTTACACGGCCCCACTCAGATTTAACACCATCTACGCTGACCCTCTTCGTTCTATCGGTGAGCCATGATTTTATCCAATTTAAAACTTTCCTCTCGATACCATGAGCTTTGCTAAAGTCTAATTAGTAACATCGTAATTTTAGTCTTTATCTACTACCTAAAAGACTTTTCTTAAAAACGTCAGCAGATTTATTAGACAAGATTTTCCCTTTGTAAACCCATGTTGAGAGTCGTAGATAAATTTGCTTTTCTCTAAATGCGATCGGATGCTATCTGCTATAAATGATTCAAGAAATTTCCCCACTACTGACGTCAAACTGATCGGCCGGTAATTTGATGTTGATGCTCTGTCTCCCTTTTTGAATATGGGTACTACATTTGCCTGTTTCCACAAGTCTGGCACAACTCCAGTGTCTAATGATTTTGTAAATAAGTTTACGAGGGGTCCTCTAATTTGTTCCCTACACTCTTTCAAGACTCGAGGGAAAATTTCATCCCGCCCTGGGGATTTTGTCTTCTTTAGTTTATTTATTCTCTTAAGAACATCCTCTTTTCTGATAGTGATATTCATTAATTTCTCTTCTTCCTTTCCACTAAATATTAGTTCCACCTCTGGAATTTCCACCGGAATTTCTTCTGTGAAAACTGAGAAGAAGTAGCTGTTCAATGCATTGCTTATTTCCTCACTGCCGTTTATCACTTCTCCTCTCCCTGACTTTAAAGGCCCAACTTTGTCCTTGACCTTTGTTCTGTATACCTGGAAACATCCCTTGGGATTCACCTTGGATTCTCTTGCTATTTTGATTTCATAGTCTCTCTTTGCTTTCCTTACATTTTTCTTAACAGTCCTAGATAGTTCATTATACCTATTTCTGAGCTGCTCCTCCCCTCCCTTTAATTTCTTTTTCCTTATTCCTATATCATGTTTAAGTTTTCTGGTCATCCACCTTGGCTCATTCTTATTTGACCTAATTTTTCTGTATGGTATATTATAGTCATGATCAATTGTTGTGTCATCTATGACCCCACCCCTTCCTACTGGGGACTGACGTGACTGTTCCCAGGTGACCTCACCAAGGTACCTTCTTAACCCCTCATAATCCGCCAACCGAAAGTTTGGGACTCTGACCATATTGTCATTGTTTTTCGTTTCCCAATTTAGGGTAAACCTGATTTCTCTGTGATCACTGTTACCTAGTTCTTGTCAAGAAGCTGTCCGACACCACTGCCCTTATCGGACACTGTTACGAGTGAGCGTTCCATCCTTGGTTGTGGATTCGCAACATGAACGTCTTTTGTCTGTGACGTCATTTCTGCCGGGTCCGCTCGCTTTGTTTACTTTAGTATGGGCCCGGCAGTGTTAAGTTAAGTACAGAATATCTCCTTTCTTATTGTACAGTATGTTTCTAGTGGTATAACGTGTAAATCTTGCTCGACTTTTATAACACCAAGTAAAGTATTATTTGTGAAAGATTATTGTTAATCATATTTTGGAGTTCCACGGAAAATAACTTACTTATTTATGAGGTTTAGTGTGGTGGATAGACCACGTTGTTCATCGTAGTTTCTAGACTAAATAAGTCTTTACTTTTGTGTTCATTATTTTGTCACTCGGTTGAGTCATTTATTTGATCAGATTTAATTTGTATTTACTTATTTTTGTACATACGGTTATACTTGTTGTTTGTTTATTTGTTAATATATTCTGTTATTAAATTACTGCATGTATTTCAATATACCCCGTAGTAATGAGGTGATAATTTGGTGGGATCTATTCCTGGACCTAAGGTACTAAGTGTAATTTGTGAATTTGTGATATTGTTACACCCTTAAGAGGCCCAAGGGTCGTAACAAAATTGGCGACCTTGCCAGGATTGATCCCTTTTCACTCATTATCTATTGGGAATATTTAAATATAGAGAATCTTTAGTGTTTAATCATGGCTAAGTTTGATTTGAAGGAGTTTATTGAAAATCCATCCATAGAAATGTTGAAAGTCAGTGTGTTAAGAAAGGATGATTGGATGAAACTTGCTGATACATATGAAATTGAGTATCGATATAGTCAAAAAAAGTCTGAAATTCAAAGTGCAGTACTAACTGAACTTGTAAATGAAGAGGTGCTACCGAAGGGGGCACTGACTTTGCGTTCATTTGACCCCAGAGAAGCTGTAGAGATAAGAAAGCTAGAATTGGAGCATGAGTTGACTTTGAAGGAAAGAGAAGAAAGGGAAATAGAGCGTGAAAGGCTGCACGAATTAGCATTAGCACAGATTAGCAGTAGAATACAAGACTTACAGGCATTGTCTTTAGAATCTGAGACAAAATTGTTTGATGTGACAAAACATTTGAGACTTGTTCCTGCTTTTGACAAGGAGGATCCAGAAGAATTTTTCATGCAGTTTGAGATGATTGCAAAGTCTTTTCAGTGGCCTGAAGAGTCGTGGATTGCTATGATTCAAAGTGTGTTCACTGGGTCAGCTCGTTCAGCATTTCTGTCTTTGTCAAGTGAAGTTTGTCGAAGTCATAAGTTAGTGAAAGAAGAAATTCTCAAGGCATATGAACTCATTTCTGAAACATATAGAGTGAAATTTAGGACTATGAGAAAGACTGATGCACAGTCGTATATAGAATTTGTTTATTCATTGAGTAAAATGTGTGGATGGTGGATAAAGTCTAGCAAGGTAGAAACTTTTGAGGAACTTGTTGAGTTGATGATTTTAGAACAGTTCAAAAGAGCCACTCCAAGAGATATACAATTGTACTTAGGAGAGAGAGATATTAGTAATGTTCATAAAGCTGCTGCATTAGTTGATAGCTATGCCCTTACTCACAAAATCCATCCTGTTAAACCTCAAAATCATTCAGGTGGAAAGGGTTTTGTAGCCAAGGAAAAGGGTGGTAGGCAGGATAGTAGTACTGCTTCTTCTAGTAAAGTAAATTTTCGTGGAAACTCAGGTGAGCTTTCCAAGACCTATGCCAAAACTAAAGCATTTGTCTGTTTTTACTGTAAGAAACCAGGTCATGTGATTGCGAATTGCCCTAAATTGGAAGCAAAGAAGGAAGAGCCAGTGCTCTCATTCGAACCTCTGGAGAAGTTTGACAAAACTTTAGTGAGAAATCGCCCAAAGGAGGATTCTTTTGAACCTTTCATGTTTGATGGTTCAGTTGCAGTTGAGGAATCAGGTGATCAGTACCCTGCGAAGATTTTGCGTGACACTGGTGCTTCTCACAGTATTCAGTTGAAAGGATCTGTTCCCTGCGTGGAAAATTCCTATACTGGAGAGCATTTGGTGCTTAAGGGTGTCGGTGGAGTGATCACTGGTCCTTTGTGTAGGGTGTTTTTAAGAACTCCACTTGTGACTGGTTGGGTGACTCTTGGTGTTCAAGGTTCTCTTCCTGTGACAGGGGTTACTTTTTTGCTGGGTAATGACATTGCAGGAGCCAGCGTGGTGCCAGATCCTGTGGTATCTTCGAATCCTATAGAGGAGAATAATACTGGTTTAATTGAAGAAGAATACCCTGATTTATTTCCTTTATGTGCAGTTACAAGGAACGAGACTCTTCGGAATAAGGTACAGACCGTTCCTTCAGTTGACCCTAAACTCTGTATTGCTGATAGCAGTGCACCTGGCAATGATGAAAATGATTTAGGTATTGAGAATCTGTTTGACAGTCAGGATGATTCATTTGATAGTGACATTGGTGGGAGAGATGTGAGTGAAGCTAAAGATTCAGTTAACATTCATTCCCCAAAATCTGAAGCTGATCTCTCTTCTGGTGACAACATTACCATTCAGAGAGTACCTGTCACTAGGGAAAACTCATAGATGATCAGCAGAGTGACTCCTAATTAGCTGAACTATGTAGGAAGGCGGTGGATATGGAAGAAGCGGCTCGCTTGCCTGTTTGTTACTACATGGATTCAGGGTTACTTATGAGGAAGTTCAGATGTGTATCTGACCCTGCTGATGAGTGGAATGTTGTGCATCAGGTTGTGATTCCCAGTTGTCACAGGGGGAGAAATCTTGAAATTAGCACACGACTTTTTGGGAGGACATTTAGGAGTTAGGAAAACATACAAAAACATTGTGTCGCATTTTTACTGGCCTGGAATGAAAGGTGATGTTGCCAGATACTGTAGAACTTGCCATGAATGTCAGATGGCTGGTAAACCGAATCAGGTCATAAAACCTGCTCCCCTAAAACCCATTCCTGTGGTAGATGAGCCATTTAGCAGGGTTATAATTGATTGTGTAGGTCCTCTCCCAAAAACTCGATGTGGCCACCAATATTTGTTAACAATCATGTGTACTACCACCAGGTACCCAGAGGCTATACCATTGCGAAACATAAAAGCAAAGAGTGTGGTAAAGGCTCTGACTAACTTCTTCACTAAATATGGCATTCCTAGAATTGTACAGTCGGATCAGGGTACTAACTTCACTTGTTTCCTTTTCCAGCAGGTGATGAATGAATTGGGTATTAAACAATACTTAGCTTCTGCGTACCACCCTTAAACCCAAGGTGCCCTAGAGAGGTTTCACCAGACTTTTAAATCAATGCTTATGAAATACTGTATGGAGTCTGATAAGGATTGGGATGAAGGAGTATCACTTATGTTGTTTGCCATAAGAGAGAGTCGCCAAGACTCCGTAAGATTCAGTCCCTTTGAAATGATTTTTGGTCATACTGTAAGAGGTCCTATGACTGTTTTGAAGCAGTCTCAGGATGTGGTGCAACTGCTGCAGGAGTTCAAGCCACTCTTCGGCGATGTGCTACGCCAGTGTTCTCTGCTGGAGTACGACCTGTTACTGCTGCCTGGCACATCTCCCATCAAGCAAGCACCCTTCCGAATGAGCCCTGATAAACGGGAGAAGGTGAAGCAGGAGGTGAAGTATCTACTGGAACATGACCTAGTGGAGAGGAGCAGTAGTGCATGGGCGTCACCCTGTGTGCTGGTGCCTAAACCCGACGGAAGTGTCCGCATGTGTACTGACTACAGGAAGGTCAACCTGGTGACACGTGCTGATGCATATGCATTGCCGCGCATCGACGATATCATCGATAGTGTGGGTCAAGCATCATTTGTCACCAAGCTGAATCTTCTCAAAGGCTGCTACCATATCAAACTCTTCGAAGAAGCAAAGCAGATTTCAGCTTTTGTCACTGCGGAGGGGCTGTGGCAATACAAAGTTATGCCCTTCGGCCTCAAAGGAGCACCAGCAACATTTCAGCGAGCGATGCATATAGTGACGTCAGGCCTGCCTGGAGTGTACGCCTATCTAGATGATCTGGTCGTCATCGGTGACACATGGGTACAATACATTAGCCGACTCCATGAACTCTTCAATCGTCTAGCAGAGTTCAACTTCACCATAAACCTACCCAAGAGTGAATTCGGACATGCCACCCTAATCTTCCTTGGTCATGTCATTGGACAAAGGAAATTTGCTCCAATTGACGCCAAGGTTGTCGATATTCTCAGTCTACCTGCACCTCACAATCGAAAGGCTCTCAGAAGATTTCTCGGTATGGTTGGATTCTAGAGGAGGTTTTGTCAAAATTTTGCCATGGTGGTCACTCCCATGACAGATTTGGTCAGTCCAAAAAGAAAGTTTGTGTAGACTGATGAATGCCAGACAGCATTCGAAAAGGTTCGTGGGTTGTTGGCAACGGCACCTGTACTACAACTCCCAGATTTTAAGAAACAATTTATGATACAATCGGATGCGTGTGACACAGGAGTTGGTGCTGTGTTAATGCAAAAAGGAAAAGATGGAATATTGCACCCGAGCTGTTATTTCTCGGCCAAACTGAAAAGGCATCAACGTGGATATGCCACAATAGAAAAAGAAGCATTGGCCCTTTTGTTAGCTCTGGAAAAGTTTGAGGTGTATGTAAGTGGATCGCCTTACCCAGTGATAGTTTATACAGATCATAATCCACTTCAGTTTGTTCATAATATGAGAAATAAGAATCAAAGACTTCCGGTGGTCATTAGCTCTTCAACCTTATAATATAGAAATCAAACACATAAAGGGTTGTGATAATATTATTGCCGACACTCTATCTCGTGTTGAGTAAAAGTTTATTCAGAGCTTCTTAAACTTTTAAATTAAGGGGGGAGATGATACGAGTGAGCGTTCCATCGTTGGTTGTGGATTCACAACGTGAACGTCTTTTGTCTGTGACGTCATTTCTGCCTTGTCCGCTCGCTTTGTTTACTTTAGTATGGGCCCGGCAGTGTTAAGTTAAGTACAGAGTATCTCCTTTCTTATTGTACAGTATGTTTCTAGTGGTCTAACGTGTAAACCTTGCTCGACTTTTATAACACCAAGTAAAGTATTATTTGTGAAAGATTATTGTTAATCATATTTTGGAGTTCCACGGAAAATAACTTACTTAATTATGAGGTTTAGTGTGGTGGATAGACCACGTTGTTCATCGTAGTTTCTAGACTAAATAAGTCTTTACTTTTGTGTACATTATTTTGTCACTCGGTTGAGTCATTTATTTGATCAGATATAATTTGTATTTATTTATTTTTGTACATACGGTTATACATGTTGTTTGTTTATTTGTTAATATATTCTGTTATTAAATTACTGCATGTATTTCAATATACCCCGTAGTAATGAGGCGATAATTTGGTGGGATCTATTCCTGGACCTATAGTACAAAGTGTAATTTGTGAATTTGTGATATTGTTACACCCTTAAGAGGCCCAAGGGTCGTAACAGATACCATGCAACCTTACACAAGGAGGCTCAACTGGCGTGGGTAATTGTGCCAGTCAAGCCCTACTGCAGACCGAAACGCTTCTACAAATGGCATCACTGCGGTCACACAGTCAACAAGTGTGAGGCGCTGGAGGACACCTGCTCCCTGTGTGGAATCCCTGGACACCGCTACACTGTCTGCCCCAACACAGTGAAAAAATCCGCTGCCTGTGGCGACCCACATTCCTCCGCCGATCTGACCTGCCCCAAATGGAAGGAGGAATGCAGGATAGCCAAGGCTCTACTCGACAAGAAACTGAGCTACAAAGAGGCCCTCCTTGTTGTACGCGCCCAAGACAAGAAAAAAACAGAAGAAAAGAAAAATCAAGAAAAGAAAACTCAAGAAAAGACACACGCCGCAAAGACTCAAGAACACCACGAGGCCCGAGAAGCTGAAGCCCACGTGGTCAACCTCACAGTCTCCGATTTCTTCCACGCCTATGAAGACCTAAGACACGAGGAAGACGAAGAACAAGACGCAAACACGAATGAATGGACACTTCAAGAGAGCAAGAGGAGGAGGAGAGTAAGAAGAATATCAACTTCAAGCTAACAAGAATACCAAGACAGAAGACCAAGATATTTCCTCCAAACAAGAAAACAACACAGACAATCAAGCCGACCAAGTACTGAGAAACCATGGCCCAACCAAACACGTACCTGACGCTTGACCTGACGCTCACCTGACTCTGTCCTCCCGCCTCCTCGCCGCGTCCAGGCGAGTTGCTGCTGTCTCCAACTTAAACCCCCTCACGCAAGCTGTGTTTAGCCACGGCACCTTTACCTCCTTCTAAAAGTCACTTCAAACCTCCCTTTATCCTTCCCCTGAACCTCCTTCCCCCCTGTCACTAGCATTTATGTCATGTCATGTCAATATCAGGTCAGGTCAAGAACGTGGGATCCACTTATCCACACATCACCTCCACCGCACACGAAAGAAGAGCTTATATGTATGGATTGATCAAAACACATAGGCCTAATAATCCGTTATGTACTAGCGTGAGTTCTGTGAGTTCTGTTATTCCGATTACAAATTATCCTAGTCGTTGGCTAAGACGCTATCTCCCCCTTACAGACCAGATATCTAACTCGCATGTACATAACAGCAGTGATTTAATTGACAAACACAAGAAACACAAGGAGCCATGTGAGTTAATAGGTTTGATGTCAATTCATTTTTCACGAGGGTACCAGTGAATGACCTACTTTCATTCCTTAAAGATAAATTGCACCTGTTAGAATTGACTATTGAACATGACATATTTCTCAAATTGATAAAGTTATGCGTTACTGACAATGTTTTTAGGGCAATTACTATTTGGCATGAACATGGGTAATAGTCTTTTTGCTCCTCTAGACTGTATTTTCATGGTGTATTTTTAAGCTAGACAATTACCCAACATAGGTGATTTTATTCCTCCATGGTATAGATATGTAGATGATGATCTTTGTCTATGGCCTAGAAACAGGGACATAAGAACATAAGAATGGAGGAAACTGCAGCGGGCCTATTGACCCATACTGGGCATTCCCATTTATACCCAGCCCCTATTGCTCATATAAGCATCCAACCTATGTTTGAAGCTATCCAGCCTATTCGAGTTAATGATGATATTTGGTAACTTGTTCCATTCATCCACTACTCTGTTTCTAAACCAGTGTTTACCTATTTCACGCCGAAATCTAAATTTGTCTAATTTAAAACCAGTGTTACGAGTTCGCTCCTGGTTGGATAGCTTGAGTACCTTTGTAATGTCCCCTTTGTTTAACCCTGACTTCCATTTATACACCTCTATCATGTCGCCCTTCACTCTACGTCTCTCGAGGGAGTGCAAATTAAGATGCTTTAACCTGTCTCTGTATTCAAGGTTCCTCATGCCCGGGATTAGTCTTGTCATTCTCCTCTGGATTCTTTCCAATGATTCTATATCCATTCTGTAATACGGTGACCAGAACTGAACTGCGTAATCCAGGTGAGGTCTCACAAGCCCTAGATATAATTTTAAGATGACCTCGCTAGTCTTGTAACTAACACTCCTTTGTATGAACCCAAGTACTTTATTAGTCTTGTTACAACCAAAAACACATTGTTTACTTGGCTTAAGATTCCTACTTATCATTACTCCTAAATCTCTCTCGCAGTCGGATTCCACAATGGAATCGTTGTTCATCTGGTAACTAGTTTCCCTGTTTGCATCTCCTATACTGAGTACTTTACATTTGTCCACATTGAATTTCATCTGCCATTTTTATGACCATTCGAAAAATTTGTTTAGATCTTCCTGTAGTTTTGCAGAGTCCTTGTCAGATTTAATTACACGTCCTATTTTAGTGTCATCAGCAAATTTGCTTATGTTGCTGTCTATGCCGATATCTATGTCGTTTATGTATATAATAAATAATAATGGTCCAAGTACTGAGCCTTGGGGAACTCCACTAGTGACGTTGCTCCAACGCGATTTAGTGCCGTTTATGCTCACTCGCTGTTTCCTGTCCCGTAACCACGCCCTAATCCATTTAAGGATATTACCTTTGATGAGATGTGTTTCTACCTTTCTAATTAGTCTTTCGTGGGGGACTCTGTCGAAGGCTTTGCTAAAGTCGAGATATACCACATCATAATTGTGCCCCTCGTCCACCGATTCGAAAACTGATGAAAAGAATGTTCATAGATTAGTTAGACATGAACGCCCGCTTGTGAAGCCATGTTGGGAGTCATTGATCAACTTGTGCTTCTCCAGGTGGTTTCGAATAGAGTTTGAAATAATTGATTCTAGTAATTTACCTACTATTGATGTTAGACTGATTGGGCGGTAGTTTGAGGATAGTGATCTATCGCCCTTCTTGAAAATCGGTATTACATTCTCTATCCTCCAGGATTCTGGTACTACACCTGTTTTTAATGACATGTTAAACAACTTTGCTAAGGCCATACTTACATTCCTATAATACTCTGGCAAATATCTCATCGGGACCAGGTGACTTATTCGGCTTCAGTTTGTCTATTTGCTTATTAACATCGTTACTAGTCATTACTATCTCGCTTAATTTGTTTTCTTCACTATCTCTGAATAGAGTCGGTGTCTCGGGTATCATGTTTAAATTTTCGGTGGTGAAAACTGTTGAAAAATATTTATTCAGATTATTGCTCATTTCTCCGTCGTTATCAGTTGGCTCTCTGGTATCTGAACGTATTGTTCCAATCTTATCTCGTGTTTTAGTTGGATACATTTGGTAGAATCCTTTGGGGTTTGTTTTCGCCTACCCTGCTATCTTCAGTTCATAGTTCCTCTTGGCTTTTCTTATCTCGGTCTTAACCCTTCCGGCCAATACCTTATTATACTCACGGAGGTAAATTTCGCCACGATTTATCCTTCTACCTATAGCCTTCCTTTGGCCAATAATGTTCTTTAAATAATTATTTATCCATTTAGGGTCATTGTTGTCTGATCTGAGTTTTTTGTATGGTATGTTCTGCCTTTGTGCATTAAGTAACTCAGAACTTAAATTGTCGTGGAACTCGGCAATCTCAGATCTCGTTATCAGGTCGGTGTCATCTGTCAGGTTCACATCCAAGCGTGACACCCACTCTCTCAGCTGCCTCTTTAAACTATCAAAGTTTGCCCTTCTGAAATCTGGGACTTTAATGGAATTCCCTTTACGTCTGACCTGAAAATCTAACTGGAATCTAATTTCTTTGTGATCGCTGTTTGTAAGTTCGTTCCCTACCTCGACATTGCTAATGAGGTTTTCTTCTGTTTGACAGAACTAAATCGAGTATATTATTACCCCGGGTGGGTTCGGTTATATGTTGACTTAGGAAACAGTCCTGGATCGTTTCGAGGAAATCCTCTGATACTGAGTTACCCGTAAGGTCAGTCCAATCTATTTGGCCAAGGTTAAAATCGCCTACTATACAGACTTTGTTGTGTATGGAAGCCCTGCACATTTCATCCCAGATAAGTCGCTCATTAACTCTATCAAGATTGGGAGGTCTATATATTACTCCTATGATAAAGTTTTCCCTACCGTCGATTAATTATATCCAAATTGTTTCTGTATTCAGCTCAGTTTTTATTTCCTTATTTATTTCGCACTGCAGATTATCCCTGACATAGATGGCTATTCCGCCTCCTTTCCTGGACGGCCTATCGGTATGGAACAATTTGTAATCCGCAATTTGGTATTCGACAGGTAACTCACGTGAGTCTTGGTTGATCCATGTTTCAGTGAATGCTATTATATCGATTTTTTCGTTACATATCAAGGCCCTAATATCATCCATTTTGTTTCTCATACTTCTATTGTTCGTGTAGTAGACATTTAAGTTAGTCGTGTTCTGAGTCCTTCCTTTACCGCGATTAGGTTTAAACTCCCTGTCGAATTTAGTTTTGTCATCATTCCCAACACTATTTCCCTGTAATCTTTCATTTTGTTTACCCGCTCTCACTGCAGTGTCCTCCACCCCCGTGCCCATATGTTCCCCTAGCAGTTTAAAGACTTTGATATCCTTTGAACTGCCCCCTCTAGAGACCCAGCCAGGGTTGCCACCCCCTCCCGAGACATGTGTACCCCAACCCTAGCATAAAGGTCCCTTCTGCCGTAGAAGTTGTCCCAGTTGTCAATGAATGGGACTGATATTGACTTGCAATATTCGTCAAGACGGCCGCTGACACCAACTGCCCTTGACAACCATTCATTGCTAACTCTCCTTCTAGGCAGGACTCCACATATGATAGGGATCCCTCCCTTACTCCTAATACGATCTATAGTTATCTTGAACTTATCAAGAAGCTCTTCACTCCTACACCGGCCAATATCATTGCCTTCTGCACTGAGGCAGATAATGGGTTTGTTCCCATTACCAGACAAGATGTTGTCCATCCTGTCAACTATATCCTCCACCCCAGCCCCTGGCAAACACACCCTCATCCTATTTTTATTTTTACCACAAAAGGCTCTGTCCAAGTACCTTACCTGTGAGTCACCAACAATTAAAGTTTTTATACCTTCCTGGAATTTTTGGACAAGCTTAATGATCTTGTCCCTAGTATTACCTTCAAAATTGAAAGATAAACAAATGGATCCCTTCCATTTCTTAATATGCTTATCAAGAGATATGGTCACAATTATAAATTTGAGGTATACAGAACGCCTACACAGGTAGACAGTTGCATACACTTTTTATCGAGTCACCTTGAATCTTCCAAAATGTTAGTTTTGTGTGCTGTTTTTGGGATATTTGCGAATTTGTGACTCTGAATTTATTGAAGAAGAATGCAACACATTCAGTTCATTGCAGAAAAACTTGGTTACTCCTCATTATTTGTTGATCGTTGTCTTAAAAGGGCTAAAAAAATCCCTTTATTGTACTCATACTAGAAAAAGTTCCTACATTTAAGAATGTTTTGACTACCTTATCGTGATGAATTTGTACTGTTCGTTTAGTTCCATAAATATTTAAGCATTGATGTTGTTTTTAAGTATGACTCAACTATAACTAGTATATTAATTAAGAACATCCTTATCTTGAATGTAAATGGAAATGTTTACCGTATTCCATGAAGTAAATGTAATGGAAACTATGTAGGTTAGTCTGGGAAAGCATTACAACTTAGAATAAAACAACACAAGTACAATATTAAAACAGTTTCTGAATACAGTGCACTTTTCGTTCATATAAGGAATAATAATCATCCCATGGATTGGGAAAACAGTATAGAAGTGCTTAAATCAACCTGTCACAGAAAGACTTTTGGTTGAAGCAAATCTGATTTGAAAAATGAATTCTATAAACTTAAGTGATGGTCAGTACAAACCTGATAATATGTTACATAAATTTAATTGTCAGTAGTCCAAGGTTAAAAATGCTTTGAAAGCATTTGAGGTAGATGTAGGGTAAATGATTAGTGGGTCTCAAGTTTTAGACCTTACTTGTTACGTCGCTCCTTTTTTATAAGCTCTTTCGTGTGCGGTGGAGGTGATTTGAAAGCATTTGAGGTAAATGTAGGGTATATGATTAGTGGATCCCGTGTTATTGACCTGTCCTGATGTTATGTAGGTCACGCTTTGTATATAAGCCTCTCTCAGTCCCTATAAATTCAGTTGCTTCCGCCGAGCCTTCCTGGATAACCATGATCGTGCAGGTCCACCTATTATTCCTGAATCTCTTCCCCCCTGAATATGTGCACTAGCTTACGTCTATAAGCGAGCATTCATTAACAGTAGGGAAGTAGGCTCCCTTGACGGGGCTTCCGGGAGAGAGTCGCGGGAATCACTCTACGACCACTCGACCATTTAGTGGCGGTGGGGAGTGTTGTAATTTACGTGACAGGCTTCTTTCCGGGAATAGGTAGGTTTCCTGCTTCACACCACGCATCGGTGGACTGTCCACCACGTGCTCTCTGAAATGAGGGCACACTGGATTCGGATACCCTCCCATGACGGGAGCGTATCTGACGAAAGGAAAGCAGAACTGGCAAGATTCCTTAGTGCAACCCTACTCATCAAAATATCAGACCTCATCACCACCAAGGACTCCTTCGTCGCCCTGTGCCTGACCGAGAAGGATGTCGATTTACTCCTGTTGAGCGAGAGCAAAAAAAACGCAAGTCTGCAAAGTTTGAGGTTGCAGTCCCTTTACAACTCCGAGGAAATAAATCAATCGTAGTCAATCTAATAGATAAAGCGATCGCCTAGGAAGCAAGTGAACAGCAATTGGTGTCCGACATAGAACATAGGAACCATTGGGACAAGGTGGAGGAAGTGGTCAAGTTGCCCAGACTGCCCTCCATGCTCAAAATAAGGTTCACAGAAATAACCTTGGCCCAAAGAGCAACCCAGGAGGAACTTTGCCTCTCCTACTAACATGTCAGCAGCAGCCAGGTGGAGTAGGAGGAATTCTTCCCCTTTATCCCATTCTGGAACTGCTACCAATACACACAGCTACAGACTGCCCGAACAAGGACACAAAGTACTGCTCAGAATGTGTGTACAAGGGGGTACACCTTCAGAGACTGTGAAAACAAAGATCCCCCAAATGTTTAAACTGTGAAGGAAAGCACAGAACACTGGCTGCTCGCTGCCCCACACGAAAAGCAATAATTAGCCAAAAGAAGGAGAAGGAGAGGCAGGAGACACGGGAAGAGCAAAACAAGACGTATTCTGCTGTGACAAAGTTAACCAAAGAAGCGAAGAAGGTCCTGGAAAAAGTCACTACACCATCCACCGCAAAGCAACCTATTTTTCAGCTCGGAAATAAACTTTGCATAAAAATAATGACCTCTACAGTATAATCCACGCCCACATCATGAACATAGCCAGACCTGGAACTTTTTCCAAGGCAGCAAGGGACATGTTCGCCGCCAACAACCTACCATACATGGCATTCCCAAACGACGTGCCTTCTATCGAAATATTCAACATGATATACAAACCAGAGAGCACCACTACATGATGGAATTGCCATAGCCATCAAACGGAACATAAAACACAAGATACACGACTCACTTCAAGAAAACTTTCAGGCCATCGAATACACAGCCCAACAGTTCCCATCATAATCCCTGTTACCTCCCTCTAAGAACATCTATATTTCCACTAGCAGACATGCTCAGGCTGATGAGAAGAAATATACCAGCATATTTTCTGGGTGACCCAAATGCACGACACCGGGTCTTGGGGCACGCAAGGCAACAGCGCCGTAGGGCAGATCTTAAGCACATTATTGAACCACGGCAACGCAATACACCTTGGCCCGGAATTCCCCACATACATCAGAGCAGGTCACATCGGACATCCAGACATAGTACTAACAAACCAGCATCGCCATCTTAACCTGCTAATGGAACCCGGCCCAATAACCACCAGTAACCTATCGTAGCCACACTCTCTACGTCGCCAATACAGATCCCTGTCAGGTTGAGTTATAGCTACAGCAGGTCCAACTGGGAGGAATTCAAAATGGAGATAAGCAATCATCAAATCACCCAACTACACAATAAACACACTTCCCAAATAGACAACACACTAGAGATATGGTACGAAAATGTGAGCCAATCAATGGAACACCACATACACACGACCACCATCCAAACATTACCACATCCTCAATTCTCACACCAATCAAGAATTCTACAGACACAATTCAGTAACTTAATAAAATTAATCATCGAACAAGGATGGACGCCAGAATACAGAAGACAATATCACACCATACACGTACAACTAAGAAGCATTGTCTAAAGACGCATATACGAATAACCGGGAGAACTAATAACAGACACAAAAGAAAGTTACCACAACCCGAAACAATTCTGGCGAAAAATTAAACACCTAATTGGGACTCTCCAGCAATGAAACAAAATACATTCTAAACAGCAACCAAATCAAATTAACCGAACCCAAAGAACAACAACCTGAATTAAGAAAATACTGGAGCAAAATATTTCAAATAAGTCACGAAGAAAACTTGAACTACTTATGAACACCGAGCGACAAGTAACCAACCACATGACAAACAACCCACATTTGGCAACAGAGTCCCAATATAGTTATAAACACTTTTCACGATCTATCCTCACTGATCAAACCAATTGTATGTATATTATGTATGCTGGATTATATATCATGTATGTGTATTATGTATGTGCTCCATTTATGTATTATTTATTCAGCCTAGCTAGCAGCGTGTGGCAATGTTGTTACCATGTCCCACACGCTTAATTAATGTGCCTGGCGACGTATGGAAGCTGCTAATGTATCACTTGCCATACGTCGCCTATAGCAGTTGACAAGGAGACTAGCCAAGGGAGAGTGCTGCTTCCCTCTGTGTACATACTCTTATCCAGTAAACCGAACCTACAAAACTATACAGGTGTTTGTGTTCTCTCCTGTATATAGAACTTATTATTCAGAACCTAACATGGCGCAGTGATCCGATCTTACTGGATAATTACGAGTGATAGTGCAAAGTTTGTGAAAAGCCGGCTATGGACTCTGGCTTGGGTCAACTCCCGCGCGTCAGCTCTCCTCGAAGAATCTCAGCAACTTTGAGCAGTGTCAGTGACAGTGATTTTCTGTGAAGTGTTTAGTGCATTGTGTGTTTCGTGCCATTCATGTGTGACCTTGTTCTAAAGGATTCCCAAGGTATACGGCACGTTCTGGGCATTTGTAAGGAGTAGAGTTCAGTGCACCCGTCTCTGACCGCGTCCTGAGGGTACTGGGCTGACTGGGAGTCGCCGCGTCTCTCCCTCCACCCCCTCACAGCGCCGCCTCCACCCCCCCCCTCACAGCTGGGGCGAGACTCTCTACCCGCCCGGGACACCACACACACACACGTACTAACACTCGCTGACCACGCGGCTTCTTATATATATTTTATATATATAACCTACTTATCTGTGTATTTAATTAATTTTTTGTCTGAAATCTTGTTGATACGACGGGCTGACCGGTCAACACTGATTTAAGACATAGTACACAGAGGAAGTAGTTATGTCTCACGCCTTACGTAGCCGTGGACCCAGCGTCTGGATGACTCAGACGGGTGATAGCCCCGCAGAGATGGATGACCAGGCCGGCCACGACGCTCCAGCCCCCACATCGCGCAGTCCCTCACCTCAATATTCAGCGTTGTCTCCAGAGATAATTGCTTTACTGAAGTTTATGAGAGATGAGAAACGCGAGGATGAAGCCCACAGACGTTTGGCGGATGAGCACAGAAGGCAAGCAGAGGCAGAACGAGACAACCAACGGAGATTGGAAGACAGTGAACGGTTTGAAGCCTTGATATCTCGCCTCACTGTTAACCAAGCCCCTGGCTCTAACACTGCCTCGGTACTGACTGGTTCAGATACCTCATCCATGCTTCCTTCACGCCCCCCAGCCCCACCTAAAGCAGCAGCTCAAACGCCGCCCATCTTGAAGCCTGATGAGACTTTCCAGACTTTTCGTGAATGGCGGCGACGGTGGACTGATTATTCTACAATGGTGGATCTCCAGAGTTTGTCACAGCCTAAACAACTCATCCAGCTGCGTATGTGCCTGTCCTTGGAAATTCAGCGTGTCTTGGAACATACGTTGCAGGTACCCCCAACCTCTTTGCTGTCTGTAGAGGAGGTACTGGACGTTCTACAACGGCACATCAAAGGACAGCAGAATGAAGCTCTGCGCAGGAGGGAATTGTTTAGCTGCAGACAGATGGAGGGTGAGTCTTTTGATGCCTTTTACGTGCGTCTTAAGAGAGCCTCGGAAGAGATAGATATATGTCCAGGCCACCACCAGCAGTGCGAGGAGACCCAGTTGAAGCAGGTGATCCTGATGGGTGTTAAGGACGAGGAACTTGTCCAACGCCTCACCTCCCTCGACTCTTCCTCTTCTCTTAAGGATGTGTCGACGATATGTCGCTCCTATGAGGCTGCCAGGTGTGCCACCTCTGCCATCCGCGCTCCCCCTACAGCTGTACGCGCTGTGTCCCGGTACAAGAAGGACAAGAAGTCTGTTCCTACGCCTTCGCCCACCACGTCCACGCCCGGTTTATTTTGCAACAACTGTGGTAAGCAGCACGGAACACAGGTGTGTCCAGCTGCTCAGTCTACCTGCAACAGTTGTGACCGTAAGGGCCACTGGTCACTCACAGTACGGTGCCCAGCCAAACGCGTCCAGTGCAATGTGTGCGGTCGTCTGGGCCACTATGACAAGTGTTGCCCTTCCAACATACCCAAGGGACCGCGTCGGCGGAAGCTTCAGCCCCCCTCCACCAGAGAGGGCCGCCCACAGTCTTCCAATCAGAGGTACGACGACTCTTGACAACGCTCGAGCCACATTAGGAATGTGTGCTCCCCCCAGCGTCCCAGGACCAAAGTCCCCCAGTACATCAGTGTCATTGTGACCTACCGCAGTGCTTCATCCCGTCTTCAGATGTTGCCCGACACCGGCGCTGATGCTACAGTCATCGGTCCCCAGCATTTGCAATGCTTGGGACTCTCTCCAAGTGATCTAGGACCGCCCCCCAAGGATCTCCGCTTTATGGCAGATGGTTCACAGATGACCCCGGCCCTGGGTTCACTCCAAGCACAAGTCACCTTTGGCAACAGGTCGTGTCAAGCCTGGATTGATGTGCATAACGGTGTCCAGACTCCTTTGCTGTCCTACAGACATTGTCAGGAGTTGGCCATCATCTCCCAGGACTTCCCCAAACCTATTCTTGAGGTAAAACACGCCAACAGGGTGCACGAAGGGAGCAGCAACTACCCTGCTGCCGCCCTGCCCCTACCTCTGGCCAGTGACACCTCTCCTTCGGTAGTTGTCCCTGCTGCTTCAAGTCTCCACGCCTTGGCTCGCCTCCACGACAGTCACTGTGGAGCCGAGGCCACCAAACGGCGTGCAAGACAGACTGTGTTCCGGCCTGGCATCGACCCCGACATCTCCAATGCTGTCCGGGTGTGTAAGCCCCGCCGCGTATTACAACCCAGCCAGCAGCAGGAATCCTTTATGAGTGACGACAACCCCACCCGCCCCTTTGAGTCTGTGTCGGCCGACTTTTTCTGTGTGTCAGGAAAGTCCTTCCTCGTTATCGTCGACCGTCTCTCTGGTTGGCCGGTTGTCATCAAGTGCGGTAATGACACGACGTCTGCCGCCACCATCAGCAAGTTCCGCCACTACTTCCGTGACGTGGGCGTTCCTGTACGCCTGCGAACCGACGGAGGGCCTCAGTTCACAAGCCGGGACTTTGCTGCGTTCCTTGACCGATGGGGAGTCCGGCATGTGTTGTCATCGCCCCATTACCCGCAGTCCAACGGCCACGCTGAGGCTGCTGTCAAATCCCTGAAGCACCTCATCCTTAAGGTGGCCCCTTCTGGGAACATTGACTGCGAGGCCTTCGACAGGGGTCTTCTTGAACTCCGCAACACACCTAACTACACCGGACGCTCCCCTGCCCAGGTTTTGTATGGACGCCCCCTTCGTTCTTGTGTCCCTGCTCACCCTCAATCCTTCTCCAAGGAGTGGCAGGCCAAGACAGAGGATTGTGATCGCCGAGCCGCCGAACGTGTTCAGGACGTCGTCGCCCGCTACAATGACCACGCCCGTTCTCTCCCCAGGTTGAGTGTCGGCACCCAAGTCCGTGTTCAGGACCCGACCTCCCTACGTTGGGACAAAGTAGGCGTAGTCATGGGTCTCGGCAGGTCACGGGACTACCAGGTGCGGGTACCCAGTGGTCGTGTGTGGTGGAGGAACCGCCGTTTTCTCCGACCCGCAACAATGCCTTCTGCTGGCCCCGCCACCAGTGTTGAGTCCCATACCCTTCCCAGTGATGAAGTCCCTCGACGCTCAGAACGGATCCAAAAGAAAAGGTCCGCTCAAGACTTTGCTATGAGCGTATAGGGGGGAGGGAGGTGTATGTATATTATGTATGCTGGATTATATATCATGTATGTGTATTATGTATGTGCTCCATTTATGTATTATTTATTCAGCCTAGCTAGCAGCGTGTGGCAATGTTGTTACCATGTCCCACACGCTTAATTAATGTGCCTGGCGACGTATGGAAGCTGCTAATGTATCACTTGCCATACGTCGCCTATAGCAGTTGACAAGGAGACTAGCCAAGGGAGAGTGCTGCTTCCCTCTGTGTACATACTCTTATCCAGTAAACCGAACCTACAAAACTATACAGGTGTTTGTGTTCTCTCCTGTATATAGAACTTATTATTCAGAACCTAACACCAATCACCGCAGACGAAATACACAGAACAATAAACAGTTTCAAGAACAAGGCTCCAGGCATCAGTGTAATAAACAAACTCATACTCCAGTATCTACCAAGCAGCATGGTACACCAACTCAGAAACATTTTAATGCATTTCTCGCCTCTGGTTACTTCCCAAAGATATTCAAAACAGCGAGAATCAGGCTTATACCAAACCAAGGAATTTACCCAGAACAAGTATCAAACTACAGACCAATTTCTCTTCTAGAAACACCGGAAAAGTCCTGGAAAAAATCATGAACCACCGACTGAGAACACAACTGGAGCTTGAAGGAAAATACAATCCCGGGCACCACGGATTTAGAAAACACAGAGGAACCCAAACAGCCATAGCCCTAATTTACGAAAACATAGTCAACGAAATGTACAATAGATATCAATGCAACGTAGTATTAAGGGACGTACCAAAAGCATTCGATTAGGTCTGGCACTTGGGGCTCAAATACAAAATAACTAACCAAGAACTCCCCAACAACTTCACTTCTTTTCTTTGCATCTTCCTTGAGAACTGAGAGACAAAAATCGTCATTGGTAACCTCATATCTATAGGCCCAAGCATCAAGTTATACAAAAGAGTACCACAGGGAATTCACCTCTCGGTCATCTCCTACCCACGGAGAATATATAGTAGGGTGTGTCAATTTTGTCAACATGTTAAAAATCAAATTTGGTAGTCAAAATATTGTGCCTCTTTTTGTCTAAACTTGAGATTAGCAAACAAAAATGCATTGAAATAACCCTCACCTACATCAATTATACCTTAAAGTTTCAAATATCAGTATTTCAACAAATTAATGAGACTTGATTAGAATTATTCACTTGATATTAACTAATCTCATGTAAGCATATGGATTATGGAGTATTTTATGGTTCTATAGCTTGTGTACAATATGCATGTCAGAACATGAACAGGAACAGGCTCTCCGTGTGGGACAGTTTAATTCTTGTTTTGACTTGTACCAAGCGTGAGGATAAGGCGCCCGGCTCACTCTCCTTCTAGATATCATAGACGGTGGTTTGCTCTCATTGCACTTGCACCTACTCTACCAGACGAATTCTACATTTTAATTATTGTAAGTAGGGCATATTGATTGTCGCAGTTACTTATATCATTGTATAAAACATTATGTTCTAAGAAATTATTATGTTATTTCTGTTACAGCATTTTTGATAAACAAATTGATATTTTTTGAAACAACAATTGAATTATGAAACATTGAAATATTTTTCTATTTGTCAGATAGTGTGAAGATGTCAAAATTGAAGACAAGAAGTCTGTTGTCAACCCACTTGAGCCTGCTAGTTGGTAAAGGGAAGGAGCTTCCTGTATCAGAACTTCCAACAGTGAGAGACATGCTAAGATTAGGGTTACTCCTTCGAGAAAAAAATGCAAAGGACAGAAGGAACTATACAGATAAAGAACTCATAAATGACATGATAGTCCCTCTTCTGCATCAATGGACAAAAGCTAATGCACTATTCAAACCACCTGTGATTAATCAGTGTCGAACTATTGAGCTAAAACTAACGAAATTATGGCACAAAACAGTTGAAACATCACTTGGTAAAGGAAACTTGGCCAGGAAAAATGAATTTCTGCACACACTTGATACTCTGTTTGACATTTTGACCTGCAAGTGCTCCATACAATTATGTTCTGAATCCAACTGTTCTCACTCAGGTAAGAGAGAAAATAATTCCCACATTGATTGTGGTTGTCCTCGTGAAAAGAAGATCCCTGTTTTAGAGCTTGAATTTATAAAGGCACAGAGGACAAAGGCAGAAGGCCAAGGAAGTATGCAAATGGGTTCAATAGATTATTCAGAAACAAAGAAGCAGATTGCTAATGCCAAGAAGAGAGAACAAATCCGAGAGAGGGAACAAAAGAAGAAAATGAAGAGTGAAGAAGCCATCCAAAGAGAGGAAGAGCTGTGTCAAGATGTTTATCACTTCTTTGATAGTTCTTCTCATGAACAGGAAGCAACATCAGATGATAGTTCCAAAGAGCCATCTGAACCTTTACCAAAGAAAATGAAATACAACACAAGAAATATTTCAAACATTGCTTTAGCTAGTATTCGCCACCGTGCTGGACTTCGTGAGGCTGCAGAAATTGCAACTGCCGCTTGGATAGATGCAGGCCTCATCAGCCGAGAGGATGTATCTTTGGTGATAGATCATAATAAAATTAGAAGAGCACAAGAAAAAATAATGAAGGAAATATCTGATCAGCATGAAAAAGATTTAAGCGAGGGAGGGCTCTCCTGTCTTTTGTTTGATGGAAGAATAGATGAAACAAAAGTTTTGCTAGATGTAGAGGGAGTGAACAGAAAGTTTCCAGGTCTCATCAAAGAAGAACACTACTCTGTCTGTTCTGAGCCTGGTGGTCGGTTTTTGTTTCACTTTGCTCCCGAAACTGAAGTAGAAGGGAAGAAACATGCAGAGGTCATTGCTGATCATATTTTATGTTGGGTTCAGGAGAGAGGACTTGGCAGTTCACTGCAGGCTGTTGGTGGAGATTCAACTGCAGTGAACACCGGATGGCAGGGGGGTGTAATGACGCATTTAGAGAAAAAACTAGGAAGAAGACTTGTTTGGATTGTATGTGATTTACATACAGGCGAGCTACCTCTTCGTCATCTCATCCAGGAGCTTGATGGTCCTACAAAGAGCAACAACAAGTGGTCAGGTCCCCTTGGCATCATGCTGGATGAAGCAACACAACTAGAAATAAATACAACCTTTCCAAAGGTCGAAGTTGGCCCTCCCCTTCTGGCGTTGTCTGAAGGAGTCATCAAAGATCTCAGCACAGATCAATCCTATGCTTATGGTATTGCCCAAGCAATAAGATCAGGAGACGTGCCTCAGTCATTGGCTCTCTTGGAGATTGGACCTGTCAGTCACAGCCGTTGGTTAACTACAGCTCTTTGTTTCTGCAGGATTTGGATTTCCAAACACGTATTGAAGGGCAAAGTGCTGAAGAATTTGAGGTTAATTGTTGAATTTATTATTGGAGTTTATCTTCCCCAGTGGTTTGTGTGAAACTTAATCCTATGTGGGTGGATGGGCCCAATCACCTTTTGTTTCAATTGCAGCTAGTAAGAACACAGAGGAAGGTAGTGAGGGACACCGTGTTACCTGTGGCTTGGTATGCTCGATCAGAAGCAGTTTTGCAAGCAATGCTTTGCAGTCAATGTACCAATCTCCGAACCGAGGCTGTAGAAGTCATTCTAAAGATTAGAGGAACGCTTATAGATGACGACCAGTTGGGAGACTGTTCGTTTCATTCAAGAAAAGTTCCCCCAATAAACGTCAATGCCACCAAATTGTCAGAATTGGTTGACTTGAGTTTGGAAGTCTTAGAGCCACCATTGACAACAAGTCTAACTAGCCAAGAATTGAGAAACCTTAAAGAGACTCCAATGCAGGTGCCGAAGTGGCCTTCCCACACTCAAAGTGTGGAGAGATGTGTGAAAATGGTCACAGAAGCAGCGGGCCATGTTTACAGCCACGAGAGGCGAGAAGGTTACATCAAAGCACAAATAGCAAGCAGACTACTGATGACAAGAAACCAAAGCAAAGAGAGTATGAAGGCATTGGTTACTTTCAAATAGACTACGGATAATAAAATATAATAATTTGAAACTTGAAACAGTAACATGTGTGCAAACGCTGGTTATGTTATAAATTCACAAATATGTACATTTAAAAATCCATTTGATGTAGGTAAGACTTATTATAAAAAAAAATTTATGCCAGAATATTGTTTTGCATGCTTAAAGACGACAATAAATTGCTACCAAATTACTCGATTTTCAATTTAGCCAGTTCACCCCCTAAATTGACACACCCTAATATATAGCCAATGCCGATGACGTCACCCAAATCACCCGACATCCAGGCGAGGCCAAACAGATGATGGCACGAAAAACAGCCCACGCCATCGAGCAAATTAACCAATACGCAGAAACTAAAGATTATTCACATTACCAAAACAAATCCAGCACCAATCACAGTCAACAACGCACCCATACATACTCCAAAAAGGCAAAATACTGGGACTCACAAAAACAAGAAGAGGCATAGCAAAGCACATAACACAACGCAAAACGCTTGCCCAATCACAACTCACAAAAATACGAAGATTCAGCAAAATGGACACCAACATTCAACTAGACCTATTCAAAGCACTTGTCCGCCCCCACCTTAAACTTAAACTTAAACTTCAATCAGTACAAAACAACGCTATCCGTAGAGCATCAAAGCAACTGTCCCATACACCACCAAAATACAAGAACTTCGCGAACTATACAGTATCGAACCACTGAACACACGTACACACAGCCAGGCTCAGAGAGTTTGGAGCAAACTTGAAGAGTTGGGGGACCCAATAATCGCCCAGTTAAAATAAAAAGAAAACACAACAACACACAGCTGGTGGCCCAAGGGCCTCCATGCTAACGTAGAAGAATAAGACCCACTTTATACTTATATGTGAACAAATAACACCACCATTAATAAACATAAATTAACACACATTACACTAGTGATTATTAATTGTGGTGGTGATGGAACGTTCCCCAGTCTGCTTAACAGTGAAGTGAAGTGAAGCGCGTGTTTAATCAGTGTCATCATGGGCAGCAGCTGGAGTGTGGATATTATCTATCCTTGTATCTAGGGAGAATTTGTACATATCATCTTCATCTGTACTCGCTTTCTCCCAGCTAAGAACCCTCTTAGGAAGAGTCTGTGGCCTCACCAACTTGCTGCCTTAGAAAACGGAGAGCCAGGTTTGGACAAATGACCTCATAGATACCTCCAGGAAGAAAGTTTTTTTTTTTGGGGGGGTGGGGGTAATATGATTAGATTAAAATTCTCTGCTAAGCAATTGAAGACCTTTTGTGTGCAATAAAAGTTAGGCAAGTAAAGTGATTGTTAATCTATATTTCATTTCTTTTCCTTTGAGAGGGAGTATTTTTGTATTGATGGTGAAGATATCACTAATGAAACCAGTGGTGATGAAAGATGCTATTGATCCAGGAGGTGTTGGCAAGGATGCTCGCTGGATGAAGAAAATCACCAAGGTATTGGGGATGATGAAGGTAGAGAAAACAAAGAGCACAGGGAGAAAATTGGAAAGAATTAATGAACAGGAAGAATATTTCAAGTTTTACCTCAGCAAGACAACATGAAGATTGACAAAACAAAAGTGTAAAGATTACGAGCATTACCGCTGACGCCAGGTGATAGACTCAGGAAATGACATAACCAGTATGAAAAATATTTTAAGCCTCAAATAAACAAGAGAAACAAAAACGAAATAAAAAGAATTATAGATTTATTTTTTGGCTCGTCGGTTTATACTAATGGAGATATTGTTATATAAAACACCCTTCCAAAGTAACATATCCACAACATTGTGTAGAAATATGGTTTTGGCTTTAATCTCACCATGCTGAAATATTCTCCCTTGACGATATTGAGCAGATATATCATTTCATCAAAATTCGGTCAAAAGTCTTCCTGTTTTCGACATATAGACGAGAACGACCTTAGGATGCTGCCCGCCCGCCCAGGATGCTGAGTTGTGAACACGATATCTTGAACAAATAGAATCGGATTTCTATGAAATTGTTACGTGGATGTAACCCACCAATGTTTCGGCGGAATTCCATTATGAGTTATTTTTCCTCCTTAGTCTGGGGAATTATGGAGATATTCAGTTGTCTATGGGTTCTTGAACCAAATTGTTTGAGACAGCTTTCCTCCTTAGGTAAATTGATCAGGAACTTCTTTTATAGCTTTCCACAAGTGTTCATTAAATACCTCATCATGGAAGTAAAAATTACTCTACTAAGAACGATTATAGTCCTATTATCGTAGGCAGTTCATATATACTCTAACTTCCATGTACAAACAACACTTCACTAGTCGGAAAACAAACACTGGACCTTGGCATTAGAAAAAGAGATCGATCGCTACCACCACAGTACAAGGACAACAAAAGCAATCCTAGGTTTAGTTATATTTTCCACCAAACCTGTTCATTCGTCCTAGTTTTAAGCCACGTGAACCTCCATCGGGGATTGTTCATGTCAACTGTATGGTAATAGTATGTGGAAGTCCGCATGTACTGTATATGGACTGTAGCAGCTTGAGGGTTCGGTCAACCTCTCTTAACCACTTCCCTACCTCTACTCCTGGCCTACCGTCGAACTTAGACATGGTCATTGGTCAACCAGGCCCCGAGACTAGTTCCCTCTCTACTATTGTGTCTCTTCATCTCCCACATTGTCTCATCATGCTGTATTTGATACTGTCTCTTTACCCTATCTAGTGCATTCCCCAACTGAGTTAGTTGTTGTTGATGTTCCTTCTATAACTATTGCAATTGTGTGTGGTACTCCCCCCTTAACTGTTGCACATATACTCCATACTCCCCCCTGATTTGGTTCGTTCATGCCTGACATTCCCTAATGAACTTCTCTTCTAACTGTTCCAATCGTTCCCGGTACTCTCCCGGATTTTCCCCTCTAGTTTCCCAATGCGTTCCACGAACTCTTCTCTCAACTGTACCAAACCCGGGCTGTCTCTCCTTTTCTCCGAGTAACCCCGCGCCGTCAACAACAACAAACCCATTCCCACAGCGAGCATGAGTAGAGCTGGGGTCACACAATACCGTTTCCATCCACTCCATGATTACGCCCATTATCCCAACCACAGAACTATCAGCCAAGAAATAAAAATAACTACGCTCTGCTACCATTTGTAACCGGTCGGAATTGATGGAATTTTAATTTCTCGCTTGACTTGGGGTTTATTAATTATTAGATGGAAATTGCAGTTGAGAAGAAACCCGAACCAGCACAATAACACTAAATTTACTTTACAAAATGAATTGTCCGTGACCCGTGGAAGGATAGCGTCTGTGATTGGGATGAATGAGACACACTGTAAAATTTAGACACTTATATTCCCTCCAACACTACAGACACAATCAAATAATGGTACACCAACTTATGCGCACCTCTTAACCTGAACTTCAAACACTACTCTGGGGAATAAAAGTTAAACATGATATTGAAATTATTAGAAACTCAGACAATGCCTCATTAGACAACAATAAGTTTAAAGTGTTAAGAAATGTTGCTTGCACACATGAAACAGGCCTTAAGGGCTTTCAACAAAATAATATCCAGCACTGAGAAAATGGTAAAAAAAAATAAGAACTTATTAACTCCACCCTGAATAGGCCTTCAGGGCACTCAACAGAATTATATTACCCCAACAGATGCACACTTCCTAACCTAACTTAAACACTACTCTGGGGAAAATTAAATGCATTAAAGGAACTAAATCACAGTATCACTCTGGTTCCAATTAGTGACACAAACATTAAAAACAATACTATCAAAATTATACAAGAAATATTTAACTACACACGTCAAGATAATATGAGTAACTGAGAAATGGTACTAACTACACACAAAAATATTATCACAATTATTGAGATGTTACTGGGTCCGCCAATACCCGTGAACCATGCTTCACCCAACTCAACATACACCTATAATAAGGGAGATAAAATGTTTCTCTAGGTATCCCCTAGACTCCTGGTCTCAGTGTGTGACCATTAATTTACTCAGATAGCCTCAGTGTACTCTCTGTGCGTCCATGGGCGGGAAGAGAGAACGCCAACAGATGACTATGGCCAGTAGGTAATGCTTCTAGCTGACTGAGGACACGTTTTTGTTGTGCACCCACGTGGTAAGAACTCATCACCCAATGCTGATGCTGGTCCCGTGTCGTTTTAGTTGTCGGGAGCACTAGTTCACTCAAGAGATCCTTTGCTACCCCACTAACCAGTGACAAGCCTGCACTGATCGTTCCAACTGCGACAATCTCTAATCATCAATCATGAACGGCAGTCTCAAACGGCAGTCAATCTCCCACAGTCAGTCTCTCGCAGTCAAGTGGGTTCTGACGGAAACCCTGAAATTAACTCACTGTTAGCTCTTAATAAATTTATCACTGCCCTATCGAACCCCTATCTGAGATCGAATGAGACTTACTTGTTATACTGCAATAGCGCAACACAGGTGACTAGACCACCTGACCGTATCGTCCTCTCTGACGCACAGTCTGCCCTCTCTGTTCCACCCTGTCGTCTGATTGAGCCAGCCAGCCTCGTGTCTACCCAAGGCGTTAGCTTAGGCCTACGTGACATATTTTCCGCCTACTAATATCTTTCTTGGGACACCCGTAACATTATTCAGACTGATAAGCGATCTATAATAATTTCAAATTTTATAATATTCCCTTAACTTCATGAATCGCATCATTATTAATTCGGTAAACTACATTCAATATCGTATAGGCCTAGTTCCAAAACCTCTCACTACGTGCAGGAGCCCTCCCTTGCCTCAGACGACCTTGAAAACTCAGTATCGCCAATGGCGTGGCGTTTGAAATTACACTGAAATTTCTGAATATTACAATCGACCCCCTAAAAAAAAGACAGCACTGTCCTCATGTGCTGAGAAAAACATGCGTACGACCCCCCTAAAAAAATTGTTCTAAGAAACTGCATCTCACCCCTGCAACGTGCTAAACGCAGGCCCCGCAAGATTCTTGCGGGGCCTGCGGCAGATCGCGTATACAATGCACGCAGAGACTGGGAAACCGTAAACGAATTATTTGAAACAGCAATACGGCGGGCAGACGGCCACGTACGACGCCATTGAGAAGGTGATGAATCGGAAACAACGGAGCAACGAAACGCTTCCTGAATATTATGAGGCTATGCTCGATTTAAACGACGAGTTGAACCACCATGGACATAAATATGATACGGCCCTGTTGTAGATGCAATCACTCGGAGGCTCAAGGAGGAACAAAGCCATATGTGGTTATTGGAGGAGATCCAGAAGTATCCTCACCATAGTCTAGATGAGTGGATCACGGGGCTGAGAGAGGTGGAACAAAAACGAGAGGCTTTGAGGGAGGTACCAAGGACTAAGGGAAGAGAGAACGAACCGCAGGCTGGGGTATCGATTCTCCCGATGTGCTATGCGTGTGGACTAGAGGGCCAGCTCAGTTTCAATTGCATGAACAGGTCCGGACCAAGAGAGAGTGTCCCAAGGGGATACGTGGCCAATGGCCAGTATCGAGTTGGAAATAATAATCAGAACTGGCGGTAGGGAAACGGTCAGGGCCAGGCAGTCCCTGCCAACCGTTCCTGGCCTCACCAATAGATTCTACCAATAGATTGCTTTCTGACTTCATTCTTTAACAACCCAACTAACAATATTTTTTTCTGTTTCAGATTCTGATGCATTTATAAGTTGATAATATTTGCGATGGCTGCTTGTGTCAGGACGAGGAACCAAAAATCCAGCCATCTCAGCCACTATCTTCGGTCTGGGAGAGAGCTCCTGAAGTCGGAGTTGCCTACATTGAGAGATGCTTTGAGATACGGTGTTTTAATCAGGCAAATCAGTGAAAAGATCCAAAGAACTTACACAAACAAAGACATTGCCAGTGATATGACCAAAGCTGTCTTGGCACAGTACACTCTGGCTAACGCTCAGTTCAAGCCTCCAGTCATAACAAGTCAGAAGAAGATTAGTGAGAGACTGCTAGCCAGTTGGGAAAAGGCAAGAGATATCTCTCTTGGGAGAGGAAAACTTGCAGTTAAGGACAGCTTTGCCAAGCAACTGGACCAGTTATTTGACATAATAATAATAATAATAATAATAATTAACGGTTTATTGAAAGAGCTTGGCAGCCAGAAGGCTGAAAATATACAGTTACATATTTGGGGAATGGGTTTCGAATTACAAATAATATACAAGTAACATAAGTGACACAAATAAGACATATAATTACTAGATGGGGAAAAGCTCAAACTACAGTTCATTTCAACATAGTGACAGTGCAAGGAGTAGTGTTTACTGGGAGTGAATACACTGGTTTATTACAAGTTATTGATAATTTTTACAATGGTTGGGACTGGGCTGTTCTTATAGCGATCAGTTCGTGCACGTATGGGCTGGATGCGGTTGTGGTGTAAAAACAGCAATTCTCGGACTAGTAGGAGCCGGTGTCGAGGATGGTGTAGAAGCTTCTTACCAAATTTGCAGATGAGGTCGTGGTGATGGTCAGTGAGAGTCGAAAGGGTCAGTGTGTTGAGCGCTTCTTCATATGTGAAGTAGGAAGGGGAGAGAATAATCTTGCATGCCCTCTTTTGCACTTTTTCTAGGTGTTTACGTTGTGTGGCATTTAGGGAGGAAGACCAGGTGGGGGAAGCATAGGTGAGCTTGGGAAGTATGAATGTTGTGTAAACACTGAGGAGCTCGTGTGCAGAAACTCCGAGGGACTTGAGTCGGCGGAGGAGTTTGGATGCGATCGTGACTGTAAATCCGAGGCCCACATCTCCTGTATTTGCAAGCGTGAACTGAAGATTCCTGTGATCGAACTGGCATTTGTCAAAGCACAGAGAGAGAAGACTGGCAGTATAGGGGCTCTCATGATTTCTAGCCAAGATATTCCGGAGTCCAAGAGACAGGAGGCTGCCACAGAGAGACAGAAGAGGAGAAGAGTTGCCGAGGAAAAGAGACTTGAGAAGGCCCAGGGTGAGGTAAAAAAGGCCGATGATTGGAGTCAAGCTGATTCAGAGTTTAATGACTTCCCCATGGCTGATCCGAGTGCTGACCAGGAGAATGGTGACTTTGTCCCTAACCCAGAAAATAATGATCCCAAACCTTCCAGGCATAACATTCGAAATAGGAAAGATATCCCGAGCATAGCTCTAGCCAGCATGCGATACCACACTGGTCTCAGAGAAACTGCAGAGATAGCAACAGCTGCCTGGAATGACGGTGGTTTGATAACACCTGATGATGTTCACCTGGTGATAGATCATAACAAAGTAAGGAGAGCTCAGGAGAAACTTGTCAGTAACCTAGAAGAGGAGTTTGATGAGGGGATAAGAGAAAATGGAATCAATTGTTTGTTCTTTGATGGGAGAAGGGATGACACTAAAGTGTTCATGAAAGTTGGAGATTCTGACAAGTTGTTCCCTGCCATGGTGAAGGAGGAACACTACTCCTGCTGCAGTGAACCAGGAGGGAAGTATTTGTGGCATTTCACTCCAGAGAAAGATGACATCAGGAAACCAGCTGAGATAGTGGCAGATAACATTGTGAACTGGCTCAGAGAGAGGAACGTAGACCAGACCCTGCAGGCCATTGGAGGGGACAGCACCAACACGAACACAGGGTAGCAAGGGGGGGTCATACAGTGGACAGAGCGGAAGATTGGGAGAAAGCTGGTCTGGATTGTTTGTGACCTCCACACCAACGAGTTGCCACTCAGACATCTGATCCAGGAGCTGGATGGCAAGACTCTTTCAAACAACAGATGGTCTGGTCCTCTTGGCAAGATGCTGGACTCTGCCACTGAGTTAGAAATAAATCCGAGCTTTGAAAAAATCATAGTTGGCCCTCCACTCGTTGAGCTTGCACATACTGTCATTGACGACCTGAGTACTGACCAGTACTATGGTTACATGATTTGCAGTGCCATCAAAACTGGGGTCATGCCTGATAGACTTGCATACCTGCAGATAGGTCCAGTCTCACATTCTAGGTGGCTCACAACGGCTCTCAGGTTCTGCAGAATTTGGGTCGCTCATGATAAACTGAAAGGGAACCAGCTTCACAACCTGAGACTTATTGTCCAATTCATCGTGAGTGTCTACTTGCCAAATTGGTTCAACACCAAGGTCAAGTCATCGTTCTCCGAAGGTCCGAGGCATGTTCTCTTCCAGCTTGAGCTCCTGAGGAGTCAGCCAAGGAAGGTTGTTCAGATTGTGGAGCAGACTGTGAGGAGATCTTCCTGGTATGCTCATCCCAAGGCAGTTCTGCAGACAATGCTCTGCAGTAAGGATGAGGAGGAGAGAAGAGTGGCAGTCAAAAAGATCTTGGATATGAGACTTATGAGAGGATCTGGGCATGACGAATCAGTTGGTGACGATTCCTTCAGGGTCAGGAAGACTCCTAAAGTCAATCTAGGTGCCAAGACCCTCACTGATCTCATAGATCTGGATAACATCCATGCTGGCAGTGAGCCCCCTCTTACCTGCAGCCTCACCAATGTTCAAGTCAGAGCTTTCCTGGACAACCCCATGCATGTCCCTGCCTGGCCCTCGCACACCCAGAGTATAGAGCGTTGTGTACAGCAAGTGAGCGAGGCCAGCAGTCACATGTACAGCCAGGAGAGGAGGGAAGGCTACATCCGAGCTCAGGTGGTCAGCAGGGAGGTGATGAGTAGAAACAGAAGCAAGAAAGACATGTTCTCTATGGTGTGCAGCAACACCGGGTGTTAGTAGTAAAACCGGTTTTTGTATTTGATGATTTTGTTTTCTAAAGGAATATTAAATTTAATAAATGTGTCAAGATCATTCGTTTCACTATTCTGGATCATTTTCATCCTAATAAATTAACCTGATACATTTACTTTACTTTAGATAATCTATTTAGTGGTGTTGGTAAAAGGGTGGGAATACTGAATTTTCATAAGATTTCAAGTTAAAATTTACCTAGCAAAAAATGAAAACTTTTCAAATCTGAAGATATCACATGATTCTGCACATAGAACTACATCATTAATACCATGGGCCGAGTTTTCAAACTCAAAAAAAAAAAAAATTCGCCTCCGTATGACACACCCTACTGTAGTAGAGGAGCACGGGGCAGGAAGGAAGGAACCGTGGACGATGAATGGGCTGCGTAAGGAGCAAGAAGGCATGAACTATACGACAAAACTGCGAAGATGGTTGGCGGGAGAGCTGCCGGAGGACGAGGTCCAGGTAGAGTTTAAAATGATGACTTCCGCAAGATGTACCGAGTGAGGAAATACCTGATCGTAACAGAAGAGGTTGTCTGACATAGAAGACCCGAAGGAAAGAATCTATGGAGGGAGGTGCCAGTGTTATCTCCAAACTTGCAGGAGGCTTTGATTAGAGCCTGCCACGACGATTTTGGGCATCAGGGGCGAGATCCCACTCTGTCGCTGGTGCAGGAGCGAGGTTTCTGGCCAGGCATGGGAGAAACAGTGCGAGACTACACAACCAGCTGCGAGAGGTGTGGAGTAGTAAAAGATGAAGTGCCAAAACCCCAGCTGCATGTAGAGACGATTGAAACTACCAAACCATTAGAGACACTGGCCGCAAATTTCACCTTGCTGGACAAGCGGCAAGGATTTGAGTGTCCTGATAATGGTTGATATATACAGTCGTTACACTTGGGCCTTTCCCACCAAAGACCAGAAAGCCTCGACAATTGCAAGGATCCTGGTGAATCGGATCTTCCTGGCAGTGGGTGCCCCTGAGCGACTGTTGACCGTTCAGGGAAGAAATTTTGGCAGTGCATTGGTCTGAGAACCGTGTGCCACCTTTGGGGTGAAGAAAATTATGACGTCAGCATATCACCCACAGGGAAATGGAATGGTGGAACGGTTCAATCGAACCCTGCACGGTCTGCTGGCCACCATGGAGGAAGAGCAAAAGAATAAGTGGCCAGAGCATCTGCAGGCAGTGGTGTCACAATATAACGAGACTCCGCATGCCACGACAGGGTTTTCCCCATTCCTGTTGTTTTACGGGAGAGAACCAAACCTGCCGTTTAACCTTAGGCCGGAAGTAGACCCAGAGCCGGTAGATGAGTGGGTGATGGTGATTAGAGACCGGCAACGAAGATTGTAAGAGGCAGTGAAGAGCAATGTGCGGAGACGTAAGGAAATAAACAGAAGGAAAAGAGAAGAGAAAGCCTACGAGAGTAACGTTGGAAGTTGGCCAGGAGGTTTTGTTGAGGAACAATATAAAAATAGGCCGGTGTAAGTTCCAAAACCATTGGTTTGATACGAGATGGCACATTGTTGAGGTCCTAAATCCAAGGCCGGGTTTATACCGCATTGAGCCCAGTGGGGGAGACGACTTGGAAGCGAGAGTGGAAAACCTGAGCAACTTGAAGGCTGGTCCACCCCTAAGGCATCCGGGAGACCCAGCGATGGATGAATTTGAAGATGAAGACAAGGAGCCCCCAGCCCAGTTGAGCAAGATGAAGAGAAGTAGTTCAGAGAGGTCGATCGAGCCTCCAACTGAAAGACGAAGCCGACAAATTACAGTTTAGGTGTGCATGGTAGTGAGAAAATGCAGGTTGTCGAGGGTGAGTTGGAGAAGTCGTGTAGTAGGGCAGGGGGATTGGAGAGATGGTTAGGTCAGAGATGTGCGTTGAGTAGTGGTTGCTGTCATGAGTGGGATTGAGTTGCTGTCAAGAGCGGGATTGAGTGTACGGTTGTAATGTCCTGGGCCTCACTAATATGGACTGGTGCATTGTCAGAGGGCTGCTCTGCCGGCATGGGGTTCGGAGACGTGGATTGAGTCGATCGTTGAAGACGTGAGAGCGTTCGTGTGCACTGAGTATTTTTTTGACATTGGTTCCTCTTACTTCAAGGGCCAGGCAAAGGAGAGCATGTTTGATTTCGACTGGGTATTAATCTTGACATTGGTTCTCTAGTTTAAGGGCCAGGCAAAAGGGGAGCGTGTTGTTCTGGTTGGTTTTAATTTGGGCTAGGCAAGGAATGGAGTTGTTGGCTGTGAGTTGGAATAGGGCAGATTTGAAGGTGGTTTCTAAGTTGTTCTCTCAACACATGAGGAGAGTACTGTCTTTTTTTTAAGGGGATCGAGTGTTAGCGGGAGAGTGAAGAGAAGACAGAAATGCTGCGTTTTGCACGTTGCAGGTGTGAGGTGCAGTTTCTTAGAACAATTTTTTCAGGGGGGTCGTATGCATGTTTTCTCAGCACATGAGGACAGTGCTGTCTTTTTTTAGGGGGGTCGATTGTAATATTCAGAAATTTCAATGTGATTTCAAACACCGCGCCATGGGTGATACTGAGTTTTCAAGGTCGACTGAGGAAGAGAGCGCTCCTGCCCGTAGTGAGAGCTTTTGGAACTAGGCCTATACGATATTGAATGAGGTTGGCCGAATTAATAATGATGCGATTCATGAAATTAAGGGACTATTATTAAAGTTGAAATTTTTATAGATCGCTTATCAGTCTGAATAATGTTACGGGTGTCCCAAGAAAGTTATTAGTTACGCGGAAAATATGTCACGTAGAACTAAGCTAATGCCTTGGGGAGACGTGAGGCTGGTTGGTCCCCAGTAACGCGAAAGCGATCGGACAGACAGGACGTCCCTGCGCGTCCGTCCACAAAAATGGTCACGTGGTCTAGTCACCTGTGTTGCTCTATTGCAGTATAACAAGTAAGTCTCATTCGATCTCAGATAGGGCAGTGATAAAGTTATTAAGAGCTAACAGTGAGTTATTTTCAGGGTCTCGGTCAGAACCCACTTGATTGCTGGAGATTGACTGCTAGAGATTGACTGCTGGAGATTGACTGCCGTTTGAGACTGCCGTTGATGATTGATGATTAGCAATTGTCGCAGTTGGAACGATCAGTGCAGACTTGTCACTGGTCAGCCGGGATATCAAGGGATCTCTTAAGTGAACAAGCGCTTCCCACGTGGGTGCACAGCACCACGTGTTTTCGGTCAGCTAGAAGTATTACCTACTGACCATGGTCACCTGCTGGCGTTCTCTCTTCTCGCCCATGGACGCACTGAGAGTATACTGAGGCTATCTGAGTAAATTAATGGTCACACACTGAGACCAGGAGTCTACGGGATACCTAGAGAAACATTTTATCTCCCTTATTACGAGTGTATGTTGAGTTGGGTGAAGCAGGGTTCCCAGGTATTTGTGGACTCAGTAACATCTTAATAACAGTGATAATGTTTTTGGGTGTAGTTAATATCATTTTATCAGCTACTGATATTATCTTGACGTGTGTAGTTTAATATGTCTTAAATAATTTTGATAATATTGTTTTTTAATGTTTGTGTCACTAATTGAAACCAGAGTGATAATATGATTTAGTTCCTTTAATACATTTAATTTTTCCTTATAATTCTGGTCTCAGGTATAACCGTTGTTCCCCATAGTAGTGTTTAAGTTATGTTAGGATGTGTGCATCTGTTGGGGTAATAAAATTTTGTTGAGTGCCCTTAAGGCCTATTCATTGTAGAGTTATTAATTTCTTATTTCTTATACCATTTTCTCAGTGGGTGATACTATTTTGTTGAAAGCCCTAAAGGCCTGTTTCATGTGTGCAAGCAACACTTATTAATACTTGAGTTTATTGTTGTCTACTGAGACATTGTCTGAGTTTCTACTAATTTCAATATCATGTAATAGTTTATTCCCCAGAGTAGTGTTTTAAGTTCAGGTTAAGAGGTGCCCATATGTTACTGTACCATTATTTAATTGTGTCTGTCGTGTTGGAGGGAATATATGTGTCTAAATTTTACAGTGTGTCTCATTCATCCCAGTCACAGATGCTATCTTTCCACGGGTCACAGAGAATTAATTTTGTTTAGTAAATTTAAGTGTTCTTGTGCTGGTTCGGGATTTTTCTCAAAGGGGCGCTTCCACTGCAATTACCATCTAATAATTAATAAACCTCAAGTCAAGTGAGAAACTAAAGTCCAGTAAATTCCGACCGGCTACATATATATATATATATATATATATATATATATATATATATATATATATATATATATATATATATATATATATATATATATATCTTGATAAAATCACACGGGAAAATGGAATAAGTCGTCAGAAGTTACAAATGAAGATATTTCCATAGCTAAAGGTTGTATACATAGTGTTTTAAATAAGAAATTTGCTTCAAACATTCCAAAAAGATTTGAAACAGCCTTGATAAACTTGAAAAGAAATAAGAATATCCATATTACCAAGGCTGATAAGTCTAATGCTATTGTTATTTTGGATAAAAGTGACTACAATGATAAGATGAATTCATTACTTAGTGATGAAAGCACGTATTGTGAGCTAACGAAAGATCCCCTGGAAAATATTAATAAGTTATCTAATTCCTAAATGAAGATGTTATTGAAAAAGAACCCCGATCTCACCAAACAGCTCTCTCAAATCAATCCCACTTTACCTTATATGTATGGATTGATCAAAACACACAAGCTTAATAATCCATTACGTCCTATCGTGAGTTCTGTGGGTTCTGTTACTTACAAATTATCCAAGTGGCTGGTAAAAATGATATCCCCTCTTACAGGAAAAATATCTAATTCACATATACACAATAGCAGTGATTTAATTGATAAACTCAAGAAACACAACGAACCTTGCGAATTAATAAGTTTTGATGTAAATTCACTGTTCACTAGAGTACCTGTGAAAGACTTACTTTCATTTCTTAAAGATAAATTACAACTGCTAGATTTAACTATTGAACATGATACTTTCCTGAAATTGATAGAGTTATGCGTAACTGACAATGTGTTTAGAGCAAATGGGAAGTTCTACAAGCAAATATTTGGAATGAGCATGGGTAATTGTCTTTCTGCTCCTCTAGCCTGTATTTATATGGAGTTTTTTGAGTCTAGATTACAACCTAATATAGTGGACTTTATTCCTCCATGGTATAGATATGTAGATGATGTTCTTTGTCTTTGGCCTAGAAACAGTGACCCATTGGAATTTTTAGACAAGCTTAATAATATTGTCCCTAGTATCACATTCAAAATTGAAAGAGAAATAAATGAATCCCTTCCATTTCTTGATATGCTTATCATGAGAAATGGCCAAAACTATAAATTTAAGGTATATAGAAAGCCCACACAGGTAGACAGTTTCATTCACTTTTTATCGAATCACCTTGAGTCTACCAAAATGTCAGTTTTTTCTGCCATGTTCTTAAGATGTTTGCGTGTTTGTGACTCTGAATTTATTGACGATGAATTGAAACACATTCGTTCTATTGCACAGAAACTCGGGTACCCTTCTGTGTTTGTTGATCGTTGTTTTAAAAGGGCTAAAAAATCCTTTCATTCCTCTCAAACCAGACAAGTTCCTACACTTAAGAATATTTTGACTCTGCCCTATCGTAATGAATTTGTCCCGTTAGTTCGGTCCCTCAAGCTTCTAAATATTAATGTTGTTTTCAAGTATGACTCAACCATTACCAATATGTTAATAAGGAATAGCCCAAGTTTGAATGTAAATGGAAGTGTTTATTGTATTCCATGTAGCAAATGTAATTGTAATTATGTAGGTCAGACAGGAAAAACACTGCAGCTCAGAATCAAACAACATAAGTATAATATCAGAACTGCATCTGAAAGCAGTGCCTTGTTCGTTCATGTTAGGAATAATAATCACCCCATTGCTTGGGAAAAAAGCTTAGAAGTATTCAAATCATCTTGTGTCACAGAAAGACTTCTGGTTGAAGCTAGTTTGATTAAGGAATTAAAATCAATAAACCTTAGTGATGGTCAGTTCAAAACTGATAATATGTTACATAAATTTATTTGTCAGTGGCCCAAGGTTAAAAATGCTTTGAAAACCTTTGATCTAGATGTATGATAGTTATTTTGTGGGTCCCTTTTTTTTTACCTGACCTGGCTAGTCACGTCACCACCCTTTTCTTAAGCTCCTCTACGTGTGTGTTGGTGTGGGGATTAGTGGATGTCATCATTATGACCTGACCTCATGTTTTTAAGGTCACCCTGTATATTTAAGCCTCTCTCTGTCCATGTAATCCAGTTGCCTCTGAAGATGTCTTGAATAAAGACGAAAGCTAAGGTACTCCGTTGTTTCCATTTTCCCGTGTGATTTTATCAAGATTTATCTTACCCACGTTTTCATTGTGGATTTACATGATATATATATATATATATATATATATATATATATATATATATATATATATATATATATATATATATATATATATATATATATATATAAATCACTGTAGTTGCACGTGATCCAAGTATATAATAATAATAATGATAATAATAATAATAATAATAATAATAATAATAATAATAATAATAAACGGTTTATTAATAGAGTTGCAGCCGGTGGCTGAAAATATACAAACTTACATGTGATTCAGACATAATGATATGCGTTCAATACATTTATAGGGCTGTACAGTACATAAATCAGGAGTTGTTTATTATCTTATCAATAGATGGGATGGTGCTATTCTTATATCTGTCAGTGTGGGCTCTAATGTGCTGAATTTTGTTGTAGTGGCGGACTGAGCGACGTGGGCGGGGGCTGCCTGTGGCAGGAGGTGGCGATGACGAGGATGGTGCAGTAGTCCACTGCCAAACCTTGCTAGTGCTTGGTGGTGGAGGTCACTGAAGGATGGCATTTCCAGGGTAGAGAGAGCGAAGGTGAGCTGGATCCGTGTATATGCTGATAACCACATAGGAAACAAGAAAGCACGAAGTTCCCAAGTGCTTTCGTGTAATTCACTTCTTCAAGGTTGAGTGCAGACTTAGGAGTAATTATTGACAAAGCTAATATATACAGTAAAGGAGAGTGAGATTAAGTCCCTATGGACAGCAAGTGTCCACCATATACAGGTCATAAGGTAGCGGCTCAGCCCTTTCACCTGGTTACAAATCTTGTTAATCATAAAATTGTCCATTTTGTACATGCCACTACTCAAATTCATGTCGACAGATTCGGTATGTTTAACGAGTCTAGATTCTATAAAGTTCCTATTGACGATTTAATTGCAAGGTATTATTGAGGAGGCATTATTCCAGTCAATGCAATGCTTATTATCTCCCATACGAATGAAGAAAGCAATGGATTCCTGGATTGTCCTACAGCTATATTTATACAAAGAACCTTATAAATGCATCCACCTGCATTGCTGGGGGATTTCTTAATATATATATAGCCTTGTGTTTCCTACCTGGACAAGTGTATGGGGTAGATTCCACCCCAAGTGAAACTCTTTTAGTAGAAACTCTGAGAGATAATTTCCTGCTTCAACATGTTAGAGACCCGACACATTACAGAGGGGAGCAAACACCCAAGCCACTAGACCTCATCATAACAAACGAGGAGGGTATGGTGTCCAAACTAGAACATCTTGCCCCAGTTGGCACCAGTCACCATATAGTGTTCTTTCAGATTTAACTGTTACCTAGTTCAGGATAAGGCCAGGCCAAGGTGCAAATATTACAAGGGAAATTGCAACGGGATGCGGGAAGAGATGAGAGGATCAAATGGCCTGACTCATTAAGGCACAAGAACGCAGACACTACGCTGAATATCATAACTAGTAAAGTGACCCATTTGATCGATAAATATATACCCAAGACCAAACCTAGTGCCTCTAGGAATACGAGGGGATCCCTACACATGAACCACGCGGCGATCGACAGAGTTAAGAAGAAAACACAGAAATTCAAGGCGTGGGTTTGGTCAAACGATGAGCAGGACAGGAGGATGTATGCAAGAGCCAGAAACCAAGCAAAGATAGAGTGGAGAAGGGCTGAAAAGGAGTTCCAGAGGCTGGATGCAAGCGAGGTCAAGTCAAACCCAAAGGCTTTTTACCGCTATGCAAAGTCGAAATTAAAAACGCTAGTAGGAGTATCAGATCTGAGGCTTGAAGATGGTAGTTATGCAGATTCTGACCAGGATAAAGCTGAGGCATTGAACAGCTTCTTTTCCTCGGTGTTCACAAGAGAGGATGCGATTAACCTTCCTGCTTTTGAGGACAGACAGTTCGACACAGCACTGACCCACATTGTGTTCACAGAAGAGGGTATTAGAAATAAACTGTCCAGGCTAAAGGTCCATAAGAGTCCCGGCCCTGACATGGTGCATCCTAGAGTGCTAAGAGAGTTGTGCATCGAGCTTGCCGAGCCCCTGAAGATCCTGTTTTGTAAATGCCTGGATGAACAAAAGGTCCCCAGTGAATGGAAAGTGGCTTGTGAGTCCTATCTTCAAGAAGGGCGATCGTCACTCCACGAACAACTATTGACCGGTGAGCCTGACCAGCATAATATGTAAAGTACTTGAGAGTATTATCAGAGATGCCGCAATGGAACATCTCCAACGAAACAACCTTGTAAAGGATTGCCAACACGGTTCTATGCCGGTGCGCTCCTGCTTAACACATTGTTCAAGGCATTGGATATTTAGACCCATATTCTGGAAAGGGGTGGTAATATCGACAATATTTACCTAGATTTTGCCAAGGCTTTCTACAGTGTACCCCACGAAAGGCTGAAAATGAAACTGGAAGGGTCCGGAATTCGGGGAAATATCCTCGCGTGGATAGAAGACTTTCTAAATAACTGCAAGCAGTGTGTGGTGATTAATGGCATGAAGTCATCATCAGTACCTATCACAAGCGGGTTAACACAGGGCAGTGTATTGGGCCCGCTGTTGTTTTTTGTTTCATAAATGACATGCCTGACGTTGTACACTCCTCCATATAAATGTTTGCCTATGACGCCAAGTTATTTCGGGAAATTAAGAACCAAGAGGACTGTGAAGAGCTGCAGAAGGAATTCTGTGGGCTCCAAGAATGGTCAGAAAATGGCTGCTGAGATTTAATGTCAAGAAGTGTAAGAGGGTGCACCTTGGGCATACCAACGGTAAGAAGGCGTATCATATGTCCCAACGGGATGAAGAAACTGCACTATTTGAGACTGAATGTGAGAAGGACTTAGGTGTGTATATTGACAATGAGCTGAAGTTCTCGGGCCATTGCGAGAAGAAGATAAATCAGGCAAATAAATTATTGGGTCTTATAAGAAGGTCGTTCAGATATCTAGACGGTCCGTCCCTCGTAACGATCTTCAAGAGTGACGTTCTTCCCCATCTGGAGTACTGTCACCCAGTCTGGTCCCCGAGATATGCTAGGGATTGTCAGTTGGTTAGAAATGTTCAAAGGAGGGCCACCAGACTGGTGCCTGCACTTCGGCACCTCAGCTACCCTGAGAGATTGGAACGCCTGAACTTGCCAAGCTTATACTACAGACGGGCAAGGGGTGACCTAATTGAGGTGTATAAGCATCTCAAGGGGCACTACTCAGTCGAGTGTCCTTACTTGGAGCTGGCGGACGCTCGCCCCACAAGGGGTCACAGCTCAAGATTGAAGAAGTCGCAAGTCCAGAAAACTGTGAGGGCAAACTTTTTCGGAGTGAGAGTTGTGAACTCCTGGAACAATCTACCAGAAAGTGTTGTGACGGCACCGAGCGTGAGCTCTTTCAAGAAAAGACTTGGCCAACACTAGAGCGGGTTCAGGTACATTCAGGAGCCTGTGCATGCCCAGTACTTGCCAACAGTGCGTAACAGAGACGTGACCGATCGCCCAAGCGGCTAACGAGCCGATCTCTTGGTGAAGAGGATAAAAGAAAAGGAAAAGTAATCAGAGACGTGACCGATCGCTTAAGCGGCTAACAAGCTGATCAGTGGTGAAGAGGATAAAAGAAGAAGAAAAGAATCCGCCATTTTACCGCGCACCAGCCCATTTGCCTCACTCAGTCTTCATAGTGTGCCTAGCCAAGGCCACCTTGGCCCAGCCCTCCACAGAGAAGCACGTGTCCCGTCCGCTCCTTCAGCTATGTTTTTTTCAGATATAAGGTCATGTTGGGTGTAATGTAGCCGCCTACACACCTTACGTGTACTATTTTTTTTTATTACTACCAACGTATTTTTATTTTTTTTTTTACTTTTCTTTCCAGAATATGTCCACTAGGTTGACCGATAATGAGATTATGTATGAGCTCTTCAGTAGCAGTGATAAAGACACTGGCAGTGATGAAGAGCAAGTGGATGATCCAGTCATCAGAGAAGATATGTATGACAGTAATGCAGGAGAGGAATATGTCCACGTCTCAGAGGAAGAGGACACAACTAGTGACAATAGTGTACGATACCCCCCAACCCTCCACCTCTACCAGTGACCCACGGAGGAAGAGGAGGTGCCTTCTCCCTCGTGACTCCTCCTCCACTCGCCCCATCACTACTGTTGATGTGGAGGCCGTGCTGCATAAGTTCCTCAGGGACTCCTTAAAAGGACGGAACGGCCATCGCTGGAGTACTACGCCCCTTATTAAGGTCTCCAGCAGAACTCCTCTGAGGAATATTGTTAATAAGGGAAGAAATGGCCCTGCTACACAAACTGCCAATTCTGAGACACTAGACCAGTTTTTTCAGCTGTTTATTGGCTCAGATGTTATGCAGGAAATTGTAACGCAGACAAACAGCAACATCGCAATACTGGTACGAAACTACAATAAACAGTATGCCTTCACAGGCCCGACATACACTGAGGAAATGGCAGCTTTGATAGGGCTCCTCATCTACCCAGAGGGAATGTGCGATAACCATCTACGTACTGATGAAATATGACACACTGAAGCATGTAAACCCATGTACAGGGCCACCATGAGTGAGAGGTGGTTCTGTTACCTAATGGGATGCCTGCAGCAAAGATTGATGAATGAAAAGCTGGCTCCCATTCGTAACCTCTGGGAATTATTTGTTAGGAACTGCAAAAGCAACTACATCCCTGGCGATAATCTCACCGTAGATGAACAGCTGCTAGCCTTCCACGGGCGATGCTCGTTCAGGATGTATATTCCGAACAAGCCAGCAAAATACGGTTTGCAAATAGTGATGACGTGTGTTGTGATGTGCTGTGATGTGGACGCACCTCAGGGAATGCAACTGGAGCATTACCTGACCAAGGAACTTGCTAGACCCTACTGATAACTGGTTTACTTCAGTTCAGTTGGCAATGGACCTCCTTAACTCTGGCCTCACAATTGATGGCACCCTGCGGGCGAATAAGCAGCACATTCCTCCCGGGTTGGTTACACTAACTAGCCGGAAAAAAGGCTCAACTGCCTTTGTTTTGATTAAGACCAAATCCTAGTGTCTTTTTACCCCACGACAAAGAAAAAATGTACTTGTGCTGTCTTCTACGCACAACACGCCCGCCAACGATGCTGACAAGAAGTTGCGGGAAAATGATCACTTAATTAATACAATGCAACAAAAGGAGCAGTTGATACATTAGACAAGATGACCAGAATGTACTCCTGCAGTAGGAAGATCAGGTGTTGGCCCATATGTCTATTTTATGGCATAATCAAAGCAGAAACACTGAATGCCTGGATCATTCACTGCAGGAACAGGGCAACAAGACACCAGCTACCAATGAACAGGTGCAAGTTCATGACTGCACTAGGAGGTAAACTTATTAGACCATGGGCAGAGAAGCGTCTTCATCAGGAAGATATGAGGTACAGTGAGAAAGTTGTCATCGGAGAGGTATTGTATATATATATATATATATATATATATATATATATATATATATATATATATATATATATATATATATATATATATATATATATATATATATATATATACAGGGTGTCCCATACATAGGAAAAATAAATTTTATATGAAAATCCATTTTTATTTATATAATATGCTCTACATGACTACCATTCTGTTGAAAACACTCTTCATTGCGTGTCCTCCACTGCTGAAGAACACGTTCAAGCACAGCTGGAGTTATGCTTGTAATGGCGTTGGTCCATTTAACACGCGGACTTTGAACATATAATCAACGACCTCACCAGCAAGGAATCGAACCCTCGACCTACTGGGTGTGACTAGGGAACGCTTACCGGCTAGGCCACAAGGACACTAAAAGCAGTTCTAGACTCTGTTATATTTCACACAAAGCCTGTTCATCGAGCTGATGGCGCCGTGAACCTCATTGGGAAACTGCCCGTGCCTCGTATGTGGTGTCAGTAGCATTTTACCGAATCCAGCTGGTATGAAACGCGAGGTACATATATATACTTCATTTTTAGTCCATTTAACACGCGGACTTTGAACATATAATCAACGACCTCACCAGTAAGGAATCGAACCCTCGACCTACTGGGTGTGACTAGGGAACGCTTACCGGCTAGGCCACAAGGACACTAAAAGCAGTTCTAGACTCTGTTATATTTCACACAAAGCTTGTTCATCGAGCTGATGGCGCCGTGAACCTCATTAGGAAACTGCCCGTGCCTCGTATGTGGTGTCAGTAGCATTTTACCGAATCCAGCTGGTATGAAACGCGAGGTACATATATATACTTCATTTTTAGTCCATTTAACACGCGGACTTTGAACATATAATCAACGACCTCACCAGCAAGGAATCGAACCCTCGACCTGCTGGGTGTGACTAGGGAACGCTTACCGGCTAGGCCACAAGGACACTAAAAGCAGTTCTAGACTCTGTTATATTTCACACAAAGCCTGTTCATCGAGCTGATGGCGCCGTGAACCTCATTGGGAAACTGCCCGTGCCGTATGATAACGTCCACTAGCGGTATGAGACGAGTGGTGAAGCGAGCTGTATGACCTTCCACTGACCTGGGTTTGAGCCACCCATTGAGTATGGTGAGAGTTGGAGTGAAACCAGCTGTCTGGGTGCCCAACTAACGGCGTGACGATCGATGGGGTCATCAGCTCTCCTCTACCTCGGCTCACAATACCACATATCTTCAAGCAGCTTAGTGAAAACCTTTTACTAACGGGAAGCTAAAGCTTCTCTCAACTGTACAAGGTCCAAATGGCTCACTCCCTTCCGTTTCAGGGATGTACCTGGGGTAAAGTGAAGCCAGCTGAGTGAATACAGGGCCACACACTGGGGCCAGGAGTCTAGTGGCACTTAGAGGTACATTTTCCAAGGTTGAGAAAGGCTGGTTTGGGCCTTACACTACGGGTGCCTGTTGGTTGTGCCTTAAAAAACTATGGAGTGCATTTGGAATCTATGTGTGTGTTAGGTTAGGAAGCATGGTTCACGGGTATTGGTGGACTCAGATTTCTTAATAATAGTGATATTATTTTTGTGTGTAGTTAATACTATTTTTTCAGTTACTGATGTGGTCTTGCTGTGTGTAGTTAATATTTCTTAAATAATTTTGATAGTATTGTTTTTTAATGTGTCACCAATTGAAACCAGAGAATGAGGGAACTGGGTTTCAGATGAGTTTTCTCCCTTATGTTGTAAGTGATACTGTGATTTAGTTCCTTTAATGCATTTAATATTTCTTTATAATTTCAATCTCAGGTATAACCTTTGTTCCCCAGAGTAGTGTTTAAGTTAGGTTAGGAGGTGTGCATTTGTTGGGGTAATATTATTTTATTGCGTGCCCTTCAGGCCTATTCATTGTGGATTTAATAATTTCTTATTTTTTTTATACCATTCCCCGGCCACAGTCATAAGATCGTGGTTTCGAATCCTGGCGGGGTGAGGTGTTGATTATATATATATATATATATATATATATATATATATATATATATATATATATATATATGTATGTATATATATATATATATATGTATGTATATATATATATATATATATATATATATATGCTGATAACCACCAGGAAAGAAGAAAACACGAAGTTCCCAAGCGCTTTCGTGTAATTCACATCTTCAGGGGTGAGTACAGACTAGATAGAGTAATGCAGAACAAGATGAATATATACAGAGGAGGGTGAGACCAGGTCCACAATGGTCAGGTAATGACCCTACTAATCTTTAAATGGCACACAACGGTTGGTGGTTGGGTCAGATGGGACAGTGACCCGCCCTCTCACCTGATCACAAATCTTCTTAATTACAAAGTTGTCCAGCTTGTACAAGCCGTTACTCAAATTCATGTTGAATGCTTCGGTATGTTTAATAAGACTAGATTCTATGATGTTCCTACTATCAATTGAATTACATGGTAATATTGAGGAGGCATTATCCCAGTCAATGCAATGCTTGTTATCCCTCAAATGAACAAACAGAGCATTGGATTCCTGGCCTGTCCTGACACTGTATTTGTGTTGTTTAATTCTAGTTACAAGATCTTTACCTGTCTGGCCTAAGTAAAACATATTACATTCCTTGCAAGGAACTTTATAAATGCAACCAATTGTGTTGTTGGGGGAGTTCTTGATTAACATTTGTTTAACAGTGCATGAGTTTTTAAATGCCACATTGACGTTCCAAGATTTTAGCTGTGCCGGAATGTGTGAGAAATTTTTGTGAAATGGTAATATTAAGATATTCTTATGGTCATGGGTGGGCTTGGGATCAGTTCTATAAAAAGTTTTCTTAGTAATGTTTAAGCATTTGTCTATGAAAGATCTAGGGTATTTAAGGTTTGAGCCAATATTATATATATATTTGTATTCCTCATCGATGAATTCCGGACTGCAAATTCTCAAGGCACGTAAAAACATTGTTGTAAATACTGACTGTTTGACTTTATTATGGTGGGCAGAATAATAATGAATGTATGAACACACATTGGTTGGTTTTCTATAAATACTGAACTTGAAAGTGTTACCCATTCTGTGTATCAGACAGTCTAGGAATGGCAATTTACAGTCTTGCTCTAATTCCACAGTGAATTTGATCGAGGGGGCTAAGTTGTTAAGTTGTGGTAGGAAAACTTTTAGGTCCTCATTACATGGCCAGAGACATAATACATCATCAACATATCTAAACCAGACTGCTGAGGGTGGTAAAATATTACTTAATAGTTTCTTTTCAAAGAATTCCATATATAGGTTGCTTAATACAGGTGAGAGTGGATTACCCATTGCCATACCAAATTTTTGAGCATAATATTCCCCATTGAATTCGAATTTGCAATCCTTAATACATAGTTTGATGAGTTCGATGAAGTCATCTTTCGAGACGGGCAGTGAAATGTTATCGAAAGATGACTTCATCGAACTCATCAAACTATGTATTAAGGATTGCAAATTCGAATTCAATGGGGAATATTATGCTCAAAAATTTGGTATGGCAATGGGTAATCCACTCTCACCTGTATTAAGCAACCTATATATGGAATTCTTTGAAAAGAAACTATTAAGTAATATTTTACCACCCTCAGCAGTCTGGTTTAGATATGTTGATGATGTATTATGTCTCTGGCCATGTAATGAGGACCTAAAAGTTTTCCTACCACAACTTAACAACTTAGCCCCCTCGATCAAATTCACTGTGGAATTAGAGCAAGACTGTAAATTGCCATTCCTAGACTGTCTGATACACAGAATGGGTAACACTTTCAAGTTCAGTATTTATAGAAAACCAACCAATGTGTGTTCATACATTCATTATTATTCTGCCCACCATAATAAAGTCAAACAGTCAGTATTTACAACAATGTTTTTACGTGCCTTGAGAATTTGCAGTCCGGAATTCATCGATGAGGAATACAAATATATATATAATATTGGCTCAAACCTTAAATACCCTAGATCTTTCATAGACAAATGCTTAAACATTACTAAGAAAACTTTTTATAGAACTGATCCCAAGCCCACCCATGACCATAAGAATATCTTAATATTACCATTTCACAAAAATTTCTCACACATTCCGGCACAGCTAAAATCTTGGAACGTCAATGTGGCATTTAAAAACTCATGCACTGTTAAACAAATGTTAATCAAGAACTCCCCCAACAACACAATTGGTTGCATTTATAAAGTTCCTTGCAAGGAATGTAATATGTTTTACTTAGGCCAGACAGGTAAAGATCTTGTAACTAGAATTAAACAACACAAATACAGTGTCAGGACAGGCCAGGAATCCAATGCTCTGTTTGTTCATTTGAGGGATAACAAGCATTGCATTGACTGGGATAATGCCTCCTCAATATTACCATGTAATTCAATTGATAGTAGGAACATCATAGAATCTAGTCTTATTAAACATACCGAAGCATTCAACATGAATTTGAGTAACGGCTTGTACAAGCTGGACAACTTTGTAATTAAGAAGATTTGTGATCAGGTGAGAGGGCGGGTCACTGTCCCATCTGACCCAACCACCAACCGTTGTGTGCCATTTAAAGATTGGTAGGGTCATTACCTGACCATTGTGGACCTGGTCTCACCCTCCTCTGTATATATTCATCTTGTTCTGCATTACTCTATCTAGTCTGTACTCACCCCTGAAGATGTGAATTACACGAAAGCGCTTGGGAACTTCGTGTTTTCTTCTTTCCTGGTGGTTATCAGCATATACCTAGATCACGCGCACCTACAGTGATTTACTTGCATATATATATATATATATATATATCAGCTGAAACATATACAATGAAATTAACACTTATCAAGCTGCCGACTCGAGGATGGCGCAGTAGCTACCTGCTAAACTAAGTAAGTAATCTCATTTACACAGTTTAGTGCCTTCGCTGCCTCATGCTGGCAGGTGGTCGCTTTCTTCTAGGAAAGTTATTTGGTTAAGCTCTATGTCTCACAGAGCTGGCTTTGTCCGGTCTTGTTATTCTGAGCTTTAACACACGGTAAGTTGAGTATGTGAGTTTCCTCACACGTGAATTCACCTGTAGCTTAGTGCGTCTCAAACTAAAAATATATTAGAAACAGAATACTGTTTATCAGGTAGCCAAGAAAATATAAAATGTCTCAAGATTAGGTATGTCTTTTCCTCAGTTTTGTGTTCTAGCACTAACAAGGCCCGACTCAAGACGCCTTATATTTTAATTATTTTATGATAAGATTGATTGATTGATTGTTATATTGATTGGTATGCTGTCGGAGCAAACAAGCTTTGCGACATCCACCCTGCATTAGGTGCCTGGGGATATCAGGGACCGCCACGCTGCCGAGAGAATGCTTTGGCCCGCCTCCGTATTGGCCATCCATGGCTGATTCATGTTTTTTTTTTAATGTAGAGGACGCCCTTCCCCACTGTGATGACTTCCTGGTCCCATCAACTGTTCGACACCTCCGATTGGAATGCCCCAGTCTCAGAGATCTTCGTTGTAAGCACCTGTCCCGGGTCTTACCGTCTCTCTTTGGTGCTGGGAGGAGGAGTAGTAAAGTGGGAGGTGATGTCCTCTCCTTCAAATAGTTTTTTTATGTTTTGTGTTTTTAACTTGAATTATTTCATTTTAGTCTTTTTAAGCCTTAATTTTAATTCGGCGACAGATGATCTAAGCTGTTGCGTTACCAGGGATGTAATTACCATAATCAATCAATCAATCATTTTATTATAAGAGAATTATAGATAATTATTAGGGGTGACCACGGAAAGAATGAACTTGCTCAGCAAGGGAAGGATCTCGTGAATATGACGGACAATGATAACGTTAAGGAATTTTTACAGTATAAGTCATTTGCTTAATTCAGCACTAAAATCGCCAACGGAAAACGAAGAAAATTTTCAACGTTTTTTTTTTTTTTTTTTTTTTTTTTTAGGAATATTACCTACGCGGACTTTAAGCTAGAGTGCTGGTCCGACTACTGTTGGGATAACCCCAGCGTCTTTATGAGTATGTAACTATGCATTTCTCCACAAGCATGGAGTTGGATGCTCAATAGGAAACCGTAGATTCGCAGTTGTCCCCAACCTGTTGTAGCGGAACCATATTATAGAGCCTGCAAGGTTTCTTTTTTAGAAAATTGTGAATTATTTGGGATTCTTTGTAAGAGTGGAGGGACTTTTCACGACCGAAAATATGTATTAACTTAATACAACTGTCGTGTACAGGACATGTATATTTACCCCAAACCGGGCCCAGAGAGAGAGCCAGCCTTCTCACTGGGGTAAATACACACGTCCTGTCCAAGAGTAAATGTAAAAAAGTATCTAACTGGTAACAGTTAGATGTGTACAGCTGTGAATAACTGTACAACATTTATGTTTTTTTTCTTGAATGTAGATCCAAGGGTTTGGCGCCTCCACTATATTTACAATGATAAATGTGGTCCAGAGTCTACAAAAGGTTGGGGACTACTGCGCATAGAGTTTCTTAAGACTGGTTGGCAACCTTTTCTGCTGTGGCAGGGGGTTGCAAGTTTCCAGGACACTATGAGAAAGTGCTGCAGTGAGTTGTCTGCTTCTCTGTCGCAGATCTTACGTCTGAGTTCCTCTCCTGATACTTGTATACCCATTTCCCATTTGCATGGGTAGCCCAGTCTCAGTCGGTGAAGGGGGATTTCTTCCCATCTTGTCATAGCCTTCATGAATGATGGTCTCTCATAATTCGTGACCAGATAGTACCTCCTGGCTGGCCAGTTCGTGATTCTGTTGTTAATCTTCTATATTTGTTTCTATTTTCCACTGGGAAGTTCGTGTTATTTTGGTCTTCTTTATCTGCTCCTGACTGGGTGGGATGATCATCTCAGTGTTTCACTGACCTAGAGCAGCCTTTGCAGCACCGTAAGCACGTTCATTCTCTGAGATTTTGATACGACTAGGCACCCAGTTGATGGTAGCTTGCCGATTTTCTCGTATCAATCCTTGCAGTAGACCAACAGCGGATGCTATAAGGTGGATGTTTTTGGAAGAGTATCGTAGGGCCCCAAGTATGGCTGCTAGCTCTACCGGTAAAGTGAAGCATCCAAATTAAATCCTCCAAAGGACTGTGTCACCCCCTTCTATGGTGAAGGCTGCTTCTGCCTTCGTATTGCTGGGTTCCACGGAACCGTCTGTGTCATACATTGTACTATTGCATGGCGTTACAGCCTTCATGTTTCTTTCTGCTACCTGTAGGAGCTTGTATGGGTTCCAGTCACCTTTTTCTTATCCCAGCTTTTAGAATTTTGAAGACTGCTGGCGGTGGCTGCCACGGTGCTGGAGTACTATAGTCTGGGCTCATTGTGTCAGCTGCTCACAATAGCCATGTGTTCTTATCAAAGACATCCCTGTCAAGATTCAGGGCTCTTAATGTCACTTTCCCGTGCCTTGGTAATCAATTTTGCTGTGAAGCACCTGTTAATCCTTTCGTTTTGGATCGGAGAGATGTGAGTAAGACCTGTTTCCATGTGCAGGTTTTCAATTCTTGTCCATATTAGTGCGTTGACAATGATTCTCCAAACGTTGTTCTGAGCAACCTTCAATTTTTTTCTACTGGCTCTCAGACAGTGTGTTAAGAGCCTGTGAAACATAATCTGTAAATGACCAAATGGCGTGTACACTCGGAAACCATATTCTTTAGCCCACCTGGGTCGGTGATGGAAGTTAGTACAGTGTCCTTTCTGGACGCGGGCCCACTCTAACTATCATGAGGCAACACCCACGAACAACACAGTCATAGTACGGCTGTATAGATGATATTATGTATAAATATTGTATATGGCATTTTATACTCTGCATTATCTTCATTACATATGAACACGAAGAAAAAATTACCTTAGGTTGTAGTTACGAAAGTATGAATGGAAATAAACACTTCCAAACCACCCAGTGAATCCACATGTCGTTTACAGCGCTTGTGGCCAGACCACGAAGATTCCACCACACCCTATCTATATCTTTTATTTCCCACCATTCGCGTAACTACATGAAAAATCGTGTTTAATTTAAATACATATTTCAAAAACCTTAAATTACATGTGGATCAGTCACTCCTCATTTGACACACTTATAGTGTAATGCCCTGGCCATCCCACCTGGTCACATGGAGGCCCGCCGTAACTCTCACGGGGCAACATCCTTGCATTTGTTGAGAAGAGTTAAATATGTTATAATAAAAAAAAAAAAAAAATATATATATATATATATATATATATATATATATATATATATATATATATATATATATATATATATATATATATATATATATATATATATATATATATATATATATATATATATATATATACTTTCCCTCACCCTAGCAAACTAGTTAGCATAGCATAACCAAACAGCCTTGCAAGGACAAATAGGTCTGGATATAATGTGTCTGCACGCGCTAAAATTACCTAGTATATTTTACTAATGTCTCATTGTCCATGCGTTTTCTTAAAGTTTGGCTGTGAGTTTTCTATTTTGTCTACCTGCCAGTTCAACAGGACTGCTAGCCATCCTCCCAGCAACTCATATGCCATCCCAGACCCACAGCCTATATGTATGGTGCAAGACCGCAGTCCAATACATACAAGTCAGGCAGTCAAGCGTTTGTTTGAGGCGCACCCGCAGATTATTCTATTGGACTGGCCCCCTAAAGGAGCCGATTGTAATCCAATAGAAAATCTGTGGGCGCATATGGTTGTTGAATGGGATGTTGAGGAGAAAACGAGTGAGGCAGTGAGGAGACACGCACAAAATGTGTGGGGGGGAATAAGGAGGAGGCCGAGCATCTGCAGCAATCTGGTAGATTCCATGCCCACCAGATTGCATGAAGTTATAGCAGCAGATGGAGGTTGGACACGGTATTAACGTGTGGTCGAGAATTAAATCTCCGCCCACGACGGTGCCTTGTAGGGGTTGGCGGGGGAGTTAGCTCTCTGGTGTAACCTCGTTGGGGCCACATAGACTTCGTTTCCTAACTCTCAGGAATTTGTCCAGGTATTTTACTATGTGGTTATACGTCACTTCGCATAAATATGCTTAGAAAATCTATGCATTAATATGCATAACTCTTGGGAATCTGTCCAGACCTTAAATGTATGTTATATTCCACAATAATCACATAGATATGTTTACAATTTTTATGCATAATAAATGTGAAAAATATTTCTGGGGTTTCAATTAACCAATAGTCATGCCTACAAAACAATCTTGATGCTCTAAGTGCATGCATGTGTTAAATAAGGAGTAACTGACGCACATTATTTTGGTAAATAAAGAAATGAAAAGCAAGCACTTAGCCATATGGATATAGTTACACGGAAGAATGGAAATAAGGATGAACAATGATTTTGATGGAAACAATGTGCTCTGGGACGACGCTCACATTGACGAATGGGAAAAACCTCTTTATGAAACATCTTACCTACGAAGGATGAAGCTTAATGTTACAGAACACACACACACGCACACACACACAACTTTGTGTGACGCGTTGTCTGACTTGGGATGGCTTTGAATGAACCATACACTTGATATTAAAATTTATGTATCCTTCCTGTCATTGATTTACAACAATAACTGTAGGGTAAAAGTTACATTATTATACTAATAACACTGCCATGTATTGATACTATGACTAGTTACCAAGATACAGAGCACGATGAACATAACATGATAATGCTAGTGAAGCCTGGAGGGTTCATATCATAACTTGTAAGTTCATGCATATGTTGCCCCGTGAGAGTTACCGTGGGCCTCCATGTACCCAGGTGGAATGGTCACAGTATCACACTATATGTGTGTCAAATGAGGAGTGACTGATCCACATGTAATTTAAGGTTTTTGAAATATGTACTTAAATTAAACACGATTTTTCATATAGTTATGCGAATGATGGGAAGCATCGTGGGCTGGCACACTCACACATACGTTGTCTTGAGTCACTGGGTGGTTTGGAAGTGTTTATTTCCATTCATACTTTCGTTACTACAACCTATGGTATTTTTTCTTCCTGTTCATATATAATGAAGATAATGCAGAGTATAAAATGCCATATACAATATTTATACATAATGTCATCTATACAGCCGTACTATGACTGTGTAATGAGACAAAATCTCACATGAAGAGGAAAGCTAGGAGGTTATAGTAGTAGAGTATTATAGCGAGAGGAAATGGTAGCGTGTCTCGAGGGTGTGATGTCAACACTGTATATTAACACAGGCACAGTACAAGTGTAGTATATAAAACACCAATGCGTGTTACAGCTTTATTTTACTAGTTCAATAGGGGGGATTAATGGGGGGGGGGGGGGGGTTCGTACACAATTTATGATAGACTATGGTATTCTCGTATAACCTAACCTCACAATTAGAATGGGCACTTCACTAAGTCGATCGTTGGGGAGGTTCGGGATCACCGCACTTCTACTGTCTACACAGCCAGCACTTACTGTTACACGTTGAGTTGACAGCACTCTGTCGATGGACCCCGCTGAGACTTCGTTACACTTAATGGCGGGCTTCTCTCGAGCGGGACTGGGGACGTGGTAGCTGGCCCTTCTTTGTTACAAGACACACTCTCGTGAGGGAGGGCTAGGACGTCCTATATATTGGAAGACCAGCCGTCAGGTTGAGCTGATCGGGGGGGGGGGGGGGGCGGCGAAGGGTCTCCTTACATTTGCCCTCGCTAATGTAGGGTCAGGTCTGGACTTTTTCAGAGACTATAAGTTGTATATTCTGGAGAAATCTTCAGATGGGGCCATGTGACATGAGAGGCCCTGGTTGATTTGTGGCCTCTTGACTTGGGCTCGAGAGTTACATTTGACCTGGCTAATGTGAGGTCAGGTCTGGACTTCTTCTGCGATGTAGGTTATTGTTTATATTGGGAGAGAGTCGGCTGGTGCCTTCTTACATGTTTGTTGGGGCCGTGTGAGATGGGAGGGGAGCCTGGCTGATTTATAACCCTTGGTCAGCCGTGAGAGTTACCCTACACTTTTGACCCCCCTAATGTCGGGTCAAGTCTGGACTGTTTCTGAGATGTAAGCTGTGGTCTGACAACCCATCACTACACCTCCCGCCAAGACCAAAGCTTCCATGCCATACACCATCGATGTTCACAGTGGATGACAATAGCGAGTGCCCAACCTGAGAAAAATAGCTACTGCGGTGTAACGTATGCACCTCACATCCTACCATAGTCTGGTAATATTTATAATATCTAAGCAGCTATCTAAGGATTCGGAAACGGAAAGGTGAATGTAGATATGAAGGAGAGAGAGAGCGCCTTAGCAGGAGCTTGTCGGAGAGCATCACTTTAGGGAGTTAGATGAGGGTACACAGTCGGAGGTTTGAAAGGTTATGCAATGGTGTTGCTTGCCCTGGCTTATTTCTGCTTAGGTTCCCTAGTGTTAGTATCTTCAAGCCTGGAATAGATTTACATACTTGTTGCTTCAACTGTTAAACTCTTGCGCAGGGCAGCACATACAACATATATAATAATAAGATACATGGCCGCTTAAAAAAAAAGGGGGGGGGGAAGTTGGGGAAAATACAACTTGTGAACAAAAAGAAATATTTGTACATACTAAAAAGGCAGCAGAAATTATTAACAAGATACAATGGCAAAAACAAAAACTCGTCAGCATTCATCGAGATCCCGGGTGGCGCGTGGTCCACCACCACCTCCACCAATCGGTGCCCAGCATCAGGGTGGACGAAGCAGTAGATACGGTGGTTTGGTTGGCGTTTCCTGTCCCGTCCGGCGGTCTGCCGCGGTGTGTCGCGTGCCTCACTTCCTCCACTTGAGCTTCTGTGTAGAGCCGCAGTTCCTAACGCATTCCAGATGGATTTTTCTAGTCCCATCTGAGTTTCCTCTGTAGAGTCTCATTTTCCGTCGTGGTCCAGATGGATTTTTCTAGTCCCATCTGAGTTTCCGCCCTTCCCGGCCGGGATCAAAGCCGGTCCACTGCTTGGGGTGTCATAGCTTTGGATGGCGTGTAGGGCAGGGTCCACGGACAAGAGTTCGCCCTCCGTACGTGAGTGTCGGCGAGACCCCTGACCGTCCTGTCCCACACCCTCACAGTGGTGAATCCCTCCCTGGGTGGGCCCCCCAGGGTTTGCTTGTTTCTTCCTCTACTTGTAGTCAGGTCACTTCTGTTTCGTCCCCAATGGTGTGGTAAACACCGGCGAGGCAGATCCCGGGTGGGCCGAGGTCAGCCATCACTTGTCTGGTACCTGGTGGTTCCATTCCCGGAGTGGAAGTGCGTGGGGCCAGTTGACAGGTCCTGAAACGTAGGGAGCTGTCGTCTGCATCGCCACTGGGACCTCTAGTTGTTTGTTGCCTGTTGCTTGCTGCTACTGAAGTTGCAGGTCGGGGTTTCGGGATTTTCTCCTGGGTTCCAAGGAGACGACCTGATTCCCTGCCTGGAGCTAGGTGCTGCGCTGGTCCTGCATGGCGTAGCTTGCTCAGGCTGATGGTACCCATAGATGTTGTCTGTCAGTATTGTGGGCTGTGAGACCGTAGCCTCGGTGCGTGTCTCGTCGTTCAGCAGGCGAGCGACGAGACACAGCCCAGTGTCTTCAACCAGATCGAGGGCCAGCATTATGCAAGCCCGTTTCTGGAGCTTGGAGCTTGCAGTGTCGACGTGAAGGCGTCACCCATTCGCCGCGGGGTTGCCTGCTGCGTGTCCCGCCCGTGTCGGGCATCCATTATGAGTCAGGATGCGTCGGTCTCAGCTCATCTGGTAGGGGGTCAGCTGCAGCTGTGGTGGTGTCATCTCCGACTTTTGTGTGGGGTCAGGGAGACCTCGCCCAGGCTAGTGAAGAGCAAGGGCAGTGCTGACTCTGTAGCTTAGTAGAAAGACAAGATCCCGGGGTGGAGAATCAACAATTAGAAGTGCCCCTAGACTCGTTACTTTAATCTATGTTCTGTGACCTGGTGTTATATCTATGAGCCCTAATCTGATCAGGTCTTACTGGTACAAGTGGGGCAGTAGCTTGGGGAGTTCTCTGATTATTACTTGGGGTGTGAGGCACCTGATTGTTCTGAGGGGGGTGGTCAGCTGCTGGTGGAGGGATAGGGTGTTGGGAAGGGAATGTTACTCCTAGAGGGGGGCTGGTTGGTGAGGCCTGATTTGTTCAAGACGTCATCGTCGACAGTTGCCAGCTTCAATCTATTCACATGCACAGTTTCCTGACGTCCCCCCTGGCAAAGCGGGGAAATAGTGAAGTTTACTTTGCTGGGTTGGGCGGTTACTCTATATGGACCCTGCCATCTCTGTTGCAACTTAGAGGGGGTATCGGGGGAGGATGATTCGTTAGTTAGGAAGACCAGGGTACCTACGGTAATATTGGAAGGGGTGACCCTGAGGTTATAGTAGGTGGCGTTGTGTAAGTGACCTTTCCTGTTTAGTTCCTGCACCCGAGTAAAGACCGTTTGTAACCTGTTTTGCAAGACAGATGGGTATTCCTCGCCATAGGATAAGGGTGGGGGGTTGATTACACCAGCAGGAAGGTTTGGATCCCTACCAATGTGAAGGAAGTAAGGAGTGTTATGCAGGGTGGTATTAATTGCTGTGTTCATGGCCAGTTGTGCAAGAGGTAGCTGATCGTCCCAACCGCCGTACTGATTATTAACCAAAAACGACAAGTGATCTTTCAACGTGCGGTGGGAACGCTGAACCATGGCATTAGCCTGTGGGTGGTAACTAGTGGTTAGATTTGACTTAGCCTGCAGCAAGTCGCACGCCTTCTGAAAGATGCCCGAGGTAAACTCTGTCCCTTGATCACTTACAATGACCCGGGGACATCCCTGAGTACCAACGTATTGTAACAGGGCTTCACAAACTGTCTCTGCGCGTTTATCGGGGATGGGTATATAAGTCGCAAAACGTGAATAGTGATCGACGATGGAAACAACGTATCTGTTTCCCCGGTGTGAACGTATTGACATGTCAGTTAGATCGATCGATACCCGTTCCAAGGGCTGAGAGGCTGGTGGGAACTCCTGCAGCTCTCCCTGTCTCTTTGGGGTACCCTTCCTTAACTGACATGGCAGACATCCTTTGACAAATGCCCCAACTTTCCGCGCTAGATTGGTCATGAAAAACATAGAGCGTGCACGTGCATATGTGCGACATTCACCCGGGTGGGCTGCGAATTGGGAAGAGTGAGCTACTTCTAGGGCCGAGTTTTTCAAGGATGCGGGGATGACTACGAGTTCTGTGGGTTGTTCATCATCCTGTTTCATAGTAACAAGATACAGGACTCCGCTTAAAAGACTGAAATCACAAAGTGAGGCTTTGTTGACCTTCTTGGGGAGCGGACCCCCCTCAAGGAACTCAATGACAGGACCCCACTGTGGGTCTTCGAGTTGGTGTTGGCGCACGTCGTTAGGTGATAGGTCCCCAAAAATGGGCTGAGTCATGCTGCTAGGATTCCCGACATTATTTATAGGTAATACATTACGGCTCAGTGCGTCTGGTACTACGTGGTTCTTGCCTGGCTTATGCAAAATGGAGAAGTTATACGCATTAAGAAAGACTGCCCAGCGTGTTACCCGTGCATTAGGAGTTTTACCTTGGAAGATATATATCAAAGGACGGTGATCAGTGATTACATAAAAGTGTCTACCAAATAGGTAAGCATCAAAGGAAGTTACGGCCTTGACAATAGCCAAGGCTTCTTTCTCAGTTGTGGAGTAGCGGAGGGCAGCTCCGCTCAATTTCTGGGAAAAATAAGCAATAGGGATGGGGTTATCTTCACCACCTTGCATGAGACAGGCTCCCAGTGCTTCGTCGGAAGGGTCAGTGTGCACGTAAAACGGCTGCGTGAAGTCCGGCAGTGCTAACATTGTTGCCGACTTCAATAAGTCCTTAAGATGGTTAAAAGCTTTATCTGCCTCCCCCGACCACCGAAACTGAACCGACTTCTTTGTAAGTTTCTTAAGAGGGAGGGCCGCCTCTGAAAAGTGAGCGATGTGACGCCTGAAAAAATTGGCGGTGCCGAGGAACTGTTTCACACCCCTGGCTGTGGTGGGGGGTGGCATCTCTGCTATCGCTTTCACTTTCACCGGCTAAGGTCTAACGCCGCCATGACCTACGATGAATCCCAGGAATTTTACTTCCTGGCGCGCCAACACGCATTTCCTAAGGGACACTTTCAGTCCGGCCGCTTTCATGACCGAGAGAACCTCATCTACATCCCGCATGTGAGAATCCATGTTTTTACTATAGACGATAACATCGTCCAGGTAAGCCATAGCGTTCCGCCCAAGCACGGGTGTGAGACTGTGGTTCACAGCCCTCATGAACGTGGCCGGTGCTCCCTTTAGCCCGAAAGGTAACCTGTTGAAACAAAATAGATGGCTGCCGTCCGCGCAAACAGTTTTGGGGCGGTCAGCCGAGTCGACAGGTATACTCCAGTACGCATCCTTACAGTCTAGAACTGTGAATATAGAAGCTCCGTTCAATTGGTCCAGTGTCTCGTCAATTCTGGGCAAGGGATAACTATCAGCAATGGTGTCCTTATTAAGTTCCCTATAGTCTACACAGAATCTAGTTGACCCGTCCTTTTTTCTGACTAATACGACCGGGGAGCAATAGGGGCTAGTGCAAGGGGAGATGACACCACGTTCCTCCATTTGGCGACATAAGTCCCTAATTTGAGTTTTAGCCGCCTCAGGAAGCCTCCACTGCCATACTCTGGTGGGGGGAGCGGAGCCCGTATTAATTTTGTGTGAAGCTGACATCAGGCCGAGGTCCTGATCTGAAGTTGCAAACAGATCTTCATGCTGCTTTATTATAGAGGGTAGACGTTCTCTAATAAGGGTGGGTAGGTGATCTATTGCAGTGGCGAACATTTGCTGTGACTCTACGAATTCTGTGTCACTCCTTATGTTGTATCTCGTAGAATCAAAATGCTCCAGATCCTCTACTTTATCGACCGCACAGACTGTTCCCACTGAATGACCAGGAGTAAGTTTAAATTCCCTGGGGGTGGGGTTTATGACTGGGACGCTAGGCTGCTGAGTGTTAATGAGCCCGACTGCATGTATGGGGACATTTTATGAGGGGTTTCAACAAACACATACTCCTGATCCTCCGTGGAACTGTCGAACGACCTTGACCATGGAACGGGCAGAACAACACTAGAATGGGGAGGGATGACAGTGGCGCACGTAGGGTGTAGCTGGGGGGCTTGGGGTGCGGGGGGCTGGGGGGGTTTAGGCTTAATGAGGTGGACGGGCAGACCAGACCTATTCCTAATAGGAGTACCTGCATAATCTCTACCATCTAGTGTCACGGTATACCGGCTCCCATCAAACTGGATTCCATACTTAACCCTACACAAGAAATCTGACCCAATAAGAACATCCCCTGGGAAAAGATCACCGCTTACCACAACCAGCGCGTGAACAACTATCTTATCTCCTAAGTCTAAAGTTATATCTCTGGAATCCAATGTTGAGAGGCGGTTCCCCGTGACGCCACGTAACTCAGGAACTTTATGCTTTCCCCCTAGGCTCATCTTGGAGGCCACGTTCTGTTTCACCAAGGACACCGAGGAGACTGTGCCAATGAAAGCTTCAACCCGTTTCCCTCCCATTTTCAACTGAATAATTGGCCTGTCTTCCCGAGTCACCATCAACGCCTCGCCCTTGTCTTTAGTAGTAGGGACATAACCTGCGAATGTGTCCCCACTCAGCACATGCGTAACAACGCATTCCGGTGTATGGACACTCTCTGCGGGTATGTCCGTGGTCGCCACACCCATCGCACTGGTTTCCCTCACATTGGAAGGGACATCCGTGCACCGCGTGGGACCATGCCCCACAGGAGGAGCAGCGAAAAGGCTTCGGAGCTCTATACCAGCTATCCGGCATGGGCGGGCCAGGGCGCGCACTTGGGACTGCACCGGGGCGGGGGTCAATCCCAGCCCGCGCCCCGCGGGTCCCTGCCCCGGACGGCCGGCCGCCCCGTGGCGCATTACCCAACGTGTTTATACCTACTGTATCTAACCCTGATTGCTCCCGCCCTTCCTCGTGGAACGATGACTGTTCTTGTCGCTTCCTTTCGTCCCTGCTGAGATTCTCCACCATCAGTCTCAAGAATTCATCCTCCCAGACAGAAGGGGTGTTACGTGTAGGGGTGGGAGGGGCGGCGTGAATTGTCGACACAAAACGGGAGGGGGGGGGGGGGGTGGGTTTCCTAAGCTGTATATACGTAGGCGCTGCTTTAATTGCGTTCTCGATCGTAGTTATCCCGCTCGCCACCATGTACGTACGCATCTCGCCGGGTAAGCCCGACAGAAAGTAAGAGAGCACTAGCTCAGGTAGGAAGAATTGTAGGTGATTCACTCTCCCCATGATAGGTAAACATTTAGTGATGAACACTCCTCTAGCTTGTTATTAGCTAAACGTGTCGTGTGATCTTGTAATGTGTTACCCTGGCTGTAAATTTCCCGTAATCCGTTCGCGAACCTGTCCCACGTAGTAGCATTCTTTACTGTCTGATTAAATCCTAGCACACCTTTCCCGTCACCGCCCAATCGCATACGTGCCGTCCTAAGGCGGCATTCCTCGTATTCCTTAAGGGTTTCCGGGAACGCACTTTCAATGTCTCCTAACCACTGTTCCAGCCTATCTGCTGATGTCGCAGGGTCACGGCCATCGCCCTCGAACATGGGTATCTGACTGACCAATTGTGCTGCACTACTAGCTGAAACGGTCATAAGGAAGGGGTCTGGCATGCTGGAGGGGTTGGGAGGTGTTAAGGTGTACGTGAGCGTGGGGAGGGGCGTGGCGAGAGAGGGTGCAGGGTGGTTAAGGGGTAGGGGGGGAGAGTAGGTACTAGTGGATTGTTCAGGGAACGGGAATAAAACGGAAGTCGTTGGTGTAATGTTAACAGGAGTCATATTAGCTTGCGAAGAGGGCTGGGAAGTACTGATCTTGGAAGTCGAAATTGTCAATATTGACGATGACGTCTGTGGGTGGGACGAGGGGGGGGGGGTTACTGACACTTGCCCTGGTTGAGTTCTCGACCATTGTTCCCCGTTACCCAACAATATGTGGACTAGGGAGGGGGGAGTGGATGACTGTCACCACTTGTACCACACTGAAGGACAGGAATTATATTACAAATGCTACCACCCTTGTACTGCCTGCTTCGTCAAGATAGTTACGAGTTTACTTCAAAAGATTCTAACTATCACTGTACTGAACACTAAGGGGAAGAGGCGTGAGTTTTACGTTAAGTGCACTGCCACCATTGTAATGAGACAAAATCTCACATGAAGAGGAAAGCTAGGAGGTTATAGTAGTAGAGTATTATAGCGAGAGGAAATGGTAGCGTGTCTCGAGGGTGTGATGTCAACACTGTATATTAACACAGGCACAGTACAAGTGTAGTATATAAAACACCAATGCGTGTTACAGCTTTATTTTACTAGTTCAATAGGGGGGATTAATGGGGGGGGGGGGGCGTTCGTGCGCAATTTATGATAGACTATGGTATTCTCGTATAACCTAACCTCACAATTAGAATGGGCACTTCACTAAGTCGATCGTTGGGGAGGTTCGGGATCATCGCACTTCTACCCTCTACACAGCCAGCACTTACTGTTACACGCTGAGTTGACAGCACTCTGTCTATGGACCCGGCTGAGACTTCGTTACACTTAGTGGCGGGCTTCTCTCGAGCGGGACTGGGGACGTGGTAGCTGGCCCTTCTTGGTTACAAGACACACTCTCGTGAGGGAGGGCTAGGACGTCCTATATATTGGAAGACCAGCCGTCAGGTTGAGCTGATCTGGGGGGGGGGGGGCGGCGAAGGGTCTCCTTACATTTTCCCTCGCTAATGTAGGATCAGGTCTGGACTTTTTCAGAGACTATAAGTTGTATATTCTGGAGAAATCTTCAGATGGGGCCATGTGACATGAGAGGCCCTGGTTGATTTGTGGCCTCTTGACTTGGGCTCGAGAGTTACATTTGAACCTGGCTAATGTGAGGTCAGGTCTGGACTTCTTCTGCGATGTAGGTTATTGTGTATATTGGGAGAGAGTCGGCTGGTGCCTTCTTACATGTTTGTTGGGGCCGTGTGAAATGGGAGGGGAGCCTGGCTGATTTATAACCCTTGGTCAGCCGTGAGAGTTACCCTACACTTTTGACCCCCTGATGTCGGGTCAAGTCTGGACTGTTTCTGAGATGTAAGCTGTGGTCTGACAACCAATCACTACAACTGTGTGTGTTCGTGTGTGTGTTGCCTCGTGATAGTTTGAGTGGGCCCCCGTTCAGAAAGGACACTGTTGTAACCTCCAGTACCGACCTGGTGGGTTAGAGATTATGGTTTCCGAGTGTACCTTAAGGCTGAAAGCAGAGTGTCCCAAGGTTTCAGTGCTGGTAGCGGGTCGTGAAATGTGGGGTTTAGCAGATACTGGGGCAGAAGTGTCGTTAATTGATGAAAACTTCTACGGTCTGGAGCTGGAGCCTGCAGGCGTGGTGTTGCAGCCCACTCAAATATGGGTAAAAGGGGCGTCAGGGTTTCAAGTGCCATGTGTGGGGTGTATTCTGGTCACTATGGTCGTATGTGGGGTGAAAGTCACTGATGTGGGGCTGTTGGTTTGTCCAGGGATTGTGACCCAGGGTAAGGGGCAATCGCATGTTGGGTTGTTGGGGATGAATGTGCTGGGGGAGGTTGCGGAGATCTGGCCGCACATGTGTCACTTGTGCAGGGAAGCCAGAAGCACAGCTCAGTGGGAAAATTGCTTGCATGAGGTTAGGCAGTTATGTGCATTAGAGGCCATCAGCATAGGGTATTATACGACGGAGAGGAAGAAAAGCCCAACCATTCCTCCCCGGAGTACTCGGTGTCTGTCAGTATGTGTTAACTCATTAAGCCAGGTACCTAACAAAGAAGTTGTGATTGAACCTCTAACAATGGAGGATGAAAGTTGGATGCCTCAGGGTGTGATAGTGATGCCAACAGCTTTAAGAGTGGTGAGAGGCATGACCCAGGTGTTGGTGGCATATCTGTCTGATCGTCGTAAGAACTTGAGGGGCAATTGGCGGATTGGGAAAGTGGCTTCTGGGACGGAAGTCGAGGCAGACATCAGTGAGGAGGTGTATGTGAGGACAGTTCAACGGGATGCCCGTGCGGAGGTCAAAGTACACACGGAGAAAATGAATGAGGAACAAGAGCATGCAGTTAGGGGTTTAATAGAAGAGTTTATTGACATTTTTGAAGGGGAGGGCCAGCCCATAGGAAAGGCTATTGGGGTACAGCATGAGATCCCAGTGACTGCAGACAGGCCAGTTAGGGTGCCATACCGGAGGATCCCTCCAAACCAGGTACCAGAGGTGAAGCAGCACATTAGCCAGCTGTTAGATCAGGGAGTAATTCAGCATAGTGAGAGTGCATACTCTGCTGCCATTGTAGTAGTGAGGAAAAAGGACGGGACGTTGAGGTTTTGCATTGACTATCGTGACTTAAATAAGGTCACGGTACGCCATGCGTTTCCTCTGCCTAGGATAAATGAAACTCTAGAATCTCTGACAGGGGCCCAGTTTTTCTCAACGTTTGATCTGGCGGTGGGATATCATCAGATAAAAGTAAAACCTTCAGACCGACCAAAGACTGCCTTCAGCACAAGCTTCGGACACTTTGAGTACAGGCGACTGCCTATGGGATTGTCAAATAGTCCGGGAACCTTTCAGAGATACATGGAGCGGATTTTAGGGGATAAGATTTTCTCCTCGTTGCTTGTATACCTTGATGATGCGATGGTGTTTTCAAGTACAATAGATCAGCATATAGCCAGATTGAGGAATTATTTTCCAGGATGAGGGAGAATAACTTAAGATTTAAACCTAAAAAGTGTGAAATAATGGCTTCCAAAGTAAGTTATTTAGGATATCAGGTGTCAGCTGAAGGCATCACAGCTGATCCTGAGAAGATTAGGGTAGTAAGAGATTGGCCAGTCCGTCAGACGGTGAAAGATGCGCGGTCTTTTGTAGGGTTCACATCATTTTATAGAAAATTTGTTAAAGGGTTTGCCCAAATAGCTGCTCCACTGCATGCGATGATGCATGGGAAATCTAAGGATCGTGTAGATAGTGAGTGGGGAGAGGAACAGCAGCAGGTTTTTGAGAAACTGAAAGACGGGGTGACGCAGACACCGGTGTTGGCTTGCCCAGATTTCACTCAGGAGTTAATATTAGAGACAGATGCAAGTTTTTGTTGTCTAGGGGCGGTGCTGTCCCAGCGGAAGGACGGCAGGTTGCATCCAGTGTGCTATGCAAGTCGGGGCCTGAGGAAATCAGAACGTAACATGAACAACTATAGTTCTCGTAAGTTAGAGATATTAACACTCAAATGGGCAGTAGTGGATAAATTCAGGGACTATTTGGTAGGGAAACATTTCACAATCTATACAGATAACAACCCACTCAGTCACCGAGAGAAGGCTAAGCTAGGTGCCGTGGAAAGTAGGTGGAATGTGGATCTCGAGCAGTTTAACTTTTACTATAGAGTACATGCAGGGGAAAAACAACATTGTGGCGGATACTCTATCTAGAATCCCGACGGAACAGGGGGAAGATAGCGAAGAAGAGTATACAGCTATGCATGCAGTAGAGGAGAACGGGGCAGGAAGGAAGGAACTGTGGACGATGGATGGGCTGCGTAAGGAGCAAGAAGGCATGAACTATATGAGAAAACTGCGAAGATGGTTGGCGGGAGAGCTGCCGGAAGACGAGGTACAGGTAGAGCTCCAAAATGATGACTTCCGCAAGATGTACCGAGCGAGGAAATCCCTGATCCTAAGAGAAGAGGTTGTCCGGCATAGAAGACACGATGGAAAGAATCTATGGAGGGAGGTGCCAGTGTTATCTCCAAACTTGCAGGAGGCTTTGACTAGAGCCTGCCAATACGAGTTTGGTTATCAGGTGCGAGATCGCACTCTGTCGCTGGTGCAGGAGCGAGGTTTCTGGCCAGGCATGGGAGAAACAGTGCGAGACTACATGGCCAGCTGCGAGAGGTGTGGAGTAGCAAAAGATGAAGTGCCAAAACCCCAGCTGCATTTTGGGACGATTGAAGCTGCCAAACCGTTAGAGACACTGGCCGTAGATTTTACCTTGCTGGACAAGCGGCAAGGATTTGAGAGTGTCCTGATAATGGTTGATATATACAGTCGTTACACTTGGGCCTTTCCCACCAAAGACCAGAAATCCTCGACGATTGCTAAGATCCTGGTGAATCGGATCTTCCTGGCAGTGGGTGCCCCTGAGCGACTGTTGACCTATCAGGGAAGAAATTTTGGCAGTGCATTGGTCCGACAAACTTGTGGCACCTTTGGGGTGAAGAAAATAAGGATGTCAGCATATCACCCACAGGGAAATGGTATGGTGGAACGGTTCAATCAAACCCTGCACGGTCTGCTGGCCACCCTCGAGGAAGAGGAAAAGAATTAGTGGCCAGAGCATCTGCAGGCAGTGGTGTCACAATATAATGCGACTCCGCATGCCACGACAGGGTTTTCCCCATTCCTGTTGGATTACGGGAGAGAACCAAACCTGCCGTTTGACCTTAGGCCGGAAGCAGACCCAGAGCCAGTAGATGAGTGGGTGATGGTGATTAGAGATCGGCAACGAAGATTGCAGGAAGCAGTGGAAAGCAATGTGCTGAGACGTAAGGAAATAATCAGAAGGAAAAGAGAAGAGAAAGCCCAATAGAGTAGCTGGGAAGTGGGCCAGGAGGTTTTGCTGAGGAACAATGTAAAAAAGGCTGGTGTAAGCTCCAAAACTATTGGTTTGATACGAGATGACACATTGTTGAGGTCCTAAATCCAAGGCCTGGTTTATACCGCATTGAGCCCATTGAGAGAGAAGACCTGGAAGAGAGAGTGGAAAACCTTAGCAACTTGAAGGCTGCTCCACCCCTAAGGCATCCGGGAGACCCAGCAATGGATGAATCTGAAGATGAAGACGAGGAACCCCCACCCCAGTTGAGCAAGATGAAGAGAAGTAGTTCAGAGAGGTCGATCTAGCATCCAACTGAAAGACGAAGCCGACAAATTACAGTTTAGGTGCTCCTGTTAATAAGAAAATGCAGGTTGTCGAGGGTGAGTTGGAGGAGTCGTGAGTAGGGTAGAGGGGATTGGAGAGATGGTTTGGTCAGAGATGTGCGTTGAGTAGTGGTTGCTGTCATGACCGGGACGGAGTTGCTGTCATGAGCGGGATTGAGAGTACGATTGTAATGGCCAGGGCCTCACTAATATGGACTGGTACATTGTCAGAGGGCTGGTCTGCCGGCATGAGGTTCGGAGACGTAGATTGAATCGATCATTGAAGACGTGAGAACGTTCGTGTGGACTGAGTATTGTTTTGACATTGGTTCCTCTTAGTCCAAGGGCCAGGTCAAAGGAGAGTATGCAGGATGTGGATTTGGTATTATTTTTGACATTGGTTCTCTAGCTTAAGGGCCAGGCAAAAGGGAAGCTTGTATGTTCTGGTTGGTTTTGAATTGGGCTAGGCAAGAAATGGAGTTACTGGCTGCGAGTTGGAATAGGGCAGAGTTGAAGGTGGTTTCTAAGTTGTTCTTTCAGCACATGAGGACAGTGCTGTCTTTTTTTAGGGGGGTCGAGTGTTAGCAGGAGAGAGAAGGGGAGAAGAGAAGACGGGAATGCTGCGTTTAGCAAGTAAAAGGGGTGAGATGCAGTTTCATAAAAAAAAATTTAGTGAGGTCGTATGCATGTTTTTCTCAGCACTTGAGAACAGTGCTGCCTCTTTTTAGGGGGGTCGATTGTAATATTCAGAATTTCAGAGTAATTTCAAACGCTGCACCTTGGGCGATGCTGAGTTCTAGGTCGTCTGAGGGAAGACTGCGCTCCCGGCACGTAGCGAGAGGTTGTGGAACTAGGCCTATACGATACTAAATGTAATTTACCAAAATAATATGGAGGCGAATTATGAAACTAAATATCAGTTATTAAATTAAAAGTAATGATAGATCGTTTATCAGTCTGAATAATGTTACGGGTGTCCCAAGAAAGTTCTTAGTTACGCGGAAAATATGTCATGTAGGCCTAGGCTAACGCCTTGAGAGGACACGAGGCTGGCTAGTCCTCAGTCACGCGAAAGCAATCTGACCAACAAGACGTCCCTGCGCGTCCGTCCACAGAAATAGTCACGTGGCCTAGTCACCTGTGTTGCGCTATTGCAGTATAACAAGTGTGTCTCATTCATCCCAGTCACAGACTCTATCCTTCCACGGGTCACGGACAATTCATTTTGTTTTGTAAATTTAAGAGTTCCTGTGCTGGTTCTGGATTTCTCTCAAAGGGGCGCTTCTACTGCAGTTACCATCTAATAATCTTTAATAAACCCCGAGTCAAGTGAGAAATTAAAGTCCAGTAATTCCGACCGGTTACATATATATATATATATATATATATATATATATATATATATATATATATATATATATATATATATATATATATATATATAAACAATTTGGATAGAATTAATCGACGGTAGGGATAAATTAATCACAGGAGTAATATACAGACCTCCCAATCTTGATAGAATTAATGAGCGTCTTATCTGGGATGATATGCATGGGGTTTCTATACTCAACAAAGTCTGTATAGTAGGCGACTTTAACCTTGGCCAAGTAGATTGTTACGCTGGTTAATTCCCCAGTTAAGCAGGTTGGAACACATATAATATATATTGGGCTTTTAGTAACAAAACCCAATTGAAGTTTCTTGTTTTATTATAAAAGGATTTTGTTTATAATTCCTGAGTGTATATCAACCGTAAGCTCCACTATTTATGAGTGAATTAGAAAGGACAGCGTTTATGTAATATAAACGTGGATCAACGTCTGTTGGATAAAAGTTGGTGTGAGTGACTGCTGAGTATTGACCCATCGAGGGAAAACGGTATGGGTACTTCGTTCCCCTTCGAGGGAAGACGGAGCCATCCACTGCGGCTCTCAAATAACGTCTTCCTCTAGTCAAGGTTATCAAACTACTGGTCACTTTAGGTGGCCAGAGAGCCGGCTAGTTATGCCGATATTCAGCATAGTATGACGCAGCTTCCTGTGGGCACACCTTATCACGTGCATTGAACATGTCACTTCATAGCCAGTGGAAGTTACAGGGGATTAATCTGAATATAAATCACATGTTAATAACCCATTTATATAATACTTTCTGTTGATGAGACAGGGGCCATTACATCGCTCGGTCACCACCGGCCGAGCTCTGTGAGGCCTAAAGAAGCTCACATCCTATACAACCCTAACCATGTTATAAACAAAGGTGTAGACACTAAGCTGGGGATTCTACTACTGTAGGAGTTTTATCTACTACAGGGGTCCTATACTTTTGTGCCTTTTGGGTTAAAATGTTATGAACAATTTTCATCTTGGATGACACTGACTTAAACCAGAAAAGAAACTTGATGTAAAACTCAAACATTACTGCCAATATCAAAAGCAACATGGCAGAAATAATCTTCGCCTACTTCGTGTTTAAGAACGCACCTTCATAGCAATGTACAACTTTTGCTATTGCAATCACGCTAGATGAATTAGTGTGTGGTGCTTAAGACTCTTTCAACGAAACATTAATTTTTGCGGAGAGCAATGGTACCGAGTTGTGAAGGGTACTACACGGCATGGCTGAAAAGTTACAGTCTGTGATAGTTTTGTAGAAATATCATATTTTTATTTTAAGATGTGTCATTGACATCATTAAAATATGTATTTTGAAAATTATGAACATTCTTATCCTCCCTGGGATCAAAAGAAAATGTCCACCTTTTCTATTTCGAATAAATACCTGGAATTATTTCACTTCAGTATATATTAAATTAAGTAAACACTTACAACAATGACAATTACCCTATTGATGTCCTATCAATGTGAAGGCATGTCTTGAACATGTTAATGTGTGTGTATATACTTTATGTATGCCTAGTGTTACGAACCCCTCCACCGATTGTCTTCATCTACCTACCCAGCACCACGAGCAACGCCATCTAGGGACGAAACACGAGTATGGCTCGTCTTAGTTACCACTCCCGGGTTTCCCTTCTCCATATCCTGGTTGTTGCGTCACTTCCGCCTCAGTCTACTTTGTCGGCTCCAATTCGAGGAGAGGACACTTCACTCTGGGAAGCGACCACAGGATCACCTATCCTGGAAACCTACGGCACAGTGACTACCTACCGTCTTCTACCATACTCAGCCTTGCCCGTCAGCCATCTCAGCTCCTCACTTAAGTATTTGTAATCTTGTATTGCCTCTCCCCCCTCCACATTGCTTCACTATTGTTCTATGTTTTATTACTATGTATATACTGTTCATGTTTAGGTTAAGTTTGGTTAAGGGTAGTTTATAAGCTGAATATTTTGTTAAGGAATTTATGGTACTTTATTATATACAACAAAAACTCGCATCCCTTGTCTACCCTTTTATAGTCCGATTGTCTTTGTTTTTTTTTGTTGTTACCTGTTGGGATCTGGGTAGACGTATAACTATATTCTAAATCCCCAACTCGTAACAAATGGCGACCGTGACAGGACACGACATTAAGTACCATATTCCTTCCTCCCTTGTTACTCGTTGTTAATTACCCCTCCCAGTCACTTCTGTTTACAATTGCTTTACGGTGGTTTAAAGTTTCCTTCATATGTGTGTGCATATATTGGTATTATCGTACAGTAAGAGTGACAGACGTAGGATATTAGGTTCCAAGTGTCATAAGGCTTACCTGTTATTACACGTGGCAGTCGTGTGGTAAGTCTTATCGAGTGTAGGGAAGAATCCGGATCTGTTTAATGCCGTACCCTCACTCCAGAGTAGGCTGTTCCATAGTAACTAGTTTAGGGTGAAGTGATATCTTGGGACGCCCTGCTCTACCAGGACCCCATAATTATAAAGCCTCCATTATTGTTCTTCTCATTATCTCATTCAGGGCTGTTAATCTGGATCTTTATATAAATGCCTTAATACGCCCTTCCTCTTTCAAGTATATCAGGGTTGTTAATCCGGATCTTTATATTTATGCCGTAATACGCCCTACCTCTTTCAAGTCTCTTGTCCTTATCTAAGGATCTTCTCAGAAGAACAATAATCATAAGTGAAATTTCCCTAGGTATAACTTGGTTAGTTTCCGGGACTTTCTGGTTATCCACTGCCGTGATATTTTCTAGGGTTATCCACATATCTTATCTTTTGACCATTAGTTAATTTATCCTATTTTTCTTAATGGCCACCTCAGGTTTTGATCTTCAGGATTTTATTGAAAATCCTTCCGTAGCTAAATTACGTGTTAATATCCTGAAGAAAGAATGGAAAGAAATAGCCAACTATTACAATATCCCATTTTCACAGCAACTGACTAAGGAAATGTTAAAAAATCATGTGATTTAAGTGTTGGTTCAACAAGAAGTTTTAAAAGAATCCGCTGTTGACAGATTAACGCCCATGTCCAAGAAACTTCAACCACTATCCACCACCCCTCCTCACTCAGAAGTTGCCTCAGGTCTGGCTAGCCCTCAAGAAAAGACACAACGAATAGACCCCTTAGAACTAGAACGAGCTAGGTTCGAGTTCCAAATCAAAATGAAAGAACTCGAGTTGGAACAGGCCAAGTTGGAGCAGGAGGCCAAGTTGGACCCTGAAGAAAGGATGGAACAGGCCAAGTTGGACCATGAAGAAAGGATGGAACAGGCCAAGTTGGAACAGGCCAAGTTGGAGTACAAGTTGGACCATGAAGAAAGGGTGGAACAGGCCAAGTTGGTGCAGGCGGTTAAACTGAAAGAACTACAGGTGAGAGAGACAGAAGTCACCTTAACATCGGAGTTTAAATCAAAAGAAGTGGCATTAAAAGAAAAACTCGCTGCTTTTAACCCTGCTACTGCTTCTTCCCTTGTTCCCGGGTTTGATGAATCCGATATGGACGGGTCATTTAGGACTTTTGAGAAAATAGCCGCGAAGAATGAGTGGCCAAAGGACCAGTGGGTGTCAGTGTTAGTTCCTAAATTATATGGTAAGGCTCGTAGAGTTTATAACTGTTTAGACCAGACTGATGACTATGATAACGTAAAAAAGAATATCCTCACCTCTTATGCTATCACGCCAGATGGATACCGGCAGAAGTTTCGTAAACTAACCAAACCATTTTCACACATTTGTTGAGTTTGCTCAAGAAAAGCTTAGGTTTTTAAGAAGTGGTTAGAGGCTACAGAGACCTCCACATTTCAGGATATGTTAAATTTGGTAGTCCTGGAGGAGTGGAAAAGCAAGATACCATTTCACATCTTGAAGCATGCGGAGGAGCGTGGAGAGGTTAATTTAAGGCGTGCTGCTGAGCTGGCTGATGCGTATGCTTTGTTGGAGTCACTGGGCAGTAGAGAACGTGGTACTTCCCGACATGTTAGGTCCTCCTCTGATGATAACTTTGGGGGCGTGAGTGGTAGGTCGAAAGGTCCCACACCTACTCCCCCCGATGCAACCAAGCTTACTTGTTCTTACTGTAAAAACCCAGGCCATACGATCCAGAATTGTAAACACCCAAAGTGTCGAATTGCTAAAAGTAGTTCCCTGGATCCCAAATCCAAACCAATAGCAAATGCCAATGTGGAAAGGCCCCATCAGGATCTCTTCTCTTCATTCACCTATGAGGGAAAAATTTCAATCATAGAGGGGTCTCGTTCTTTCCCTATTCGTATACTACGTGATACGGGCGCAGCACAATCTATCCTCCTGTTTAACGTCATTCCTGATATATCTACCGCATTTACAAATGAGTGTTCTAATTTCAGATCTCTCGTCCCATTCTTCCTATCCTTTAGCTAAAGTGCACCTCTAATGTCCCTTGATTACTGGGGAAGTGCAAATAGCCATTAGGAAAGACCCAATGCCTGTGTGCGGCATTCATTTATTATTGGGTAATGACTTGGTAGGAGATCTAGTGGTTCCTAACATAAAGACAGTCGACTCTCCCTTACCTGTCAACTCCACCACTGACCTTAAAGAAACTATTCCTCATCTTTTCCCGTCTTGTGCGGTCACCCGGTCGCAGAGTGTGCGAAATGGGCCCTCTTCATCTAAAACCACCTCCAATATCTTCCTACCCACAGAAGATCTGTACAATAAGACGATTAGTAAGGATGAGCTCATTACAGTTCAACAATCTGATCCATCTTTGTTCAAACAGGTGATGAAAGACTTCAGTGTGGACCATTGTACATCTTCGGCTTACCACCCACCGTCCCAAGGTTGCTTGGAACGGTTCCATCAAAACTGTCCAGTCAATGCTAATAAACTATCTCCTCTCAACTATATAATCCATACTCCTGATCTCAAAAAAGATTCACAACTTGTTCACATTAATCTCATGAAACTTTACCATTCCAGGCAGTCAGAGGAAGACATCCCAGAGGCTGTAAGCTTACCTGTATTGCATACGGTTTTGTCAGGGCCGGAGCCGGAGACAGATGAAATGGACCTATTGGAGAATTTAGTCTTCCCTCTACCTAAAGAAAACCCTGCTAACAGTCACATACTCAACAACTTGGATGAGTATTTTTCTGTTCCGAATCAATCTCAAGCAAAAGATCTCACTAAGTTATTATCAACATTTCCTAAAGTCACATCAGACCTCCCAGGGTTTTGCAATATACTTAAACATGATATTAAGCTAATTTCAGATGTACAACCCATTAGGCAATCAGCATATCGACTTAATCCACAAAAAAAAGAGATTATGAGAAAGGAGGTAGATTTTTTTGTTGAAGCATAACTTAGTTGAGCCTAGTACCTCCCCCTGGGCTTCACCTTGCCTTCTCATTCCAAAACCCGATGGCACCTTTCGTTTCTGTACAGATTATCGTAAAGTGAACCAGGTCACTGTCTCAGACTCCTACCCTTTACCTTTGATTGAAGATATAATAGACAGCATAGGCTGTGCCCAATTTATCAGTACCATAGACCTGTTGAAAGGATATCAAGTAGGACTCACGGATAGGGCAAAAATAATCTCGGCATTTATAACTCCATTTGGTCTTTTTCAATATTTAGTTATGGCGTTTGGCTTTTCTAATGCTCCGGCCACATTCCTGAGGGCCATAAACTACCTTATTCAGGACCTAGGTGGGACGTTCGCCTACCTGGATGACCTGGTGGTGGTGTCGGACAGCTGGGACAAACATCTGGTGCGTTTGGAGATACTGTTTGCACGACTGCAAGAGACTGGATTCACCATAAACCTGGCTAAATCTGCTTTTGGCCGGGCCTCAGTGACTTACCTGGGACATATCGTTGGGCATGGTATGGTGAGACCCAAGGACGCAAACGTTGAAGCCATCTTGTCCTTCCCCACTCCAAGGATGAGGAAGGAACTCGTGCGCTTCCTGGGGATGTGCGGCTACTACCGTCGGTTCTGCAGTAACTTCTCCAGCGTGGCCGGACCCCTCACAGACCTTACCAGTTCTGCGGTCCCTTACATCTGGAACCAGAAGTGCGACCAGTCTTTCCACCGCCTCAAAGCCTTCCTTGCCTCTAAGCCTGTAGTCCACCCCCCTGACTACACCTTGCCCTTCCATCTGCAAATCGACGCTAGTGGTGTCGGAGTGGGGGCTGTGCTCCTACAACCCGACCCAACCACTGATGTCCTTCACCCTGTGGCATATTACTCTGCCAAGTTGAAAAAACATCAGACCAACTACTCGACCATAGAGAAGGAGGCCCTGGCTCTGGTGTTGGCAATAAAGAAGTTTGAATGTTACCTCCAGTCTTGCCCACAAACAACCCTAGTCTTCACCGACCATAACCCACTCACGTTCATCCAAACCAACAAGACCTCCAACCAGCGAATCCTCCGCTGGGCTCTCCTCACCCAGCCCTATAATCTACAAGTCCGGCACATAAAGGGGGTGGACAACCTGATTGCAGACTCCTTATCCCGAGCTCCAGTGGAAATGTAGCAGCTACTCTCCAGACGCACCAGGTGATCACCTCCTTCGCGCCCGCGCTACGAAGGTCTTTGGAGGGGGGTTGTGCTACGAACCCCTCCACCGATTGTCTTCATCTACCTACCCAGCACCACGAGCAACGCCATCTAGGGACGAAACACGAGTATGGCTCGTCTTAGTTACCACTCCCGGGTTTCCCTTCTCCATATCCTGGTTGTTGCGTCACTTCCGCCTCAGTCTACTTTGTCGGCTCCAATTCGAGGAGAGGACACTTCACTCTGGGAAGCGACCACAGGATCACCTATCCTGGAAACCTACGGCACAGTGACTACCTACCGTCTTCTACCATACTCAGCCTTGCCCGTTAGCCATCTCAGCTCCTCACTCAAGTATTTGTAATCTTGTATTGCCTCTCCCCCCTCCACATTGCTTCACTATTGTTCTATGTTTTATTACTATGTATATACTGTTTAGGTTAAGTTTGGTTAAGGGTAGTTTATAAGCTGAATATTTTGTTAAGGAATTTATGGTACTTTATTATATACAACAAAAACTCGCATCCTTTGTCTACCCTTTTATAGTCCGATTGTCTTTGTTTTTTTTTGTTGTTACCTGTTGGGATCTGGGTAGACGTATAACTATATTCTAAATCCCCAACTCGTAACACTAGATACTACCTATATCTTGTAGGCTTGATTGAAGAATCCTTTCTAGAATTTCTTGATAATGTGAAATTGTTGCCGCAATCCCGTAGACTTGTGTGTCGCTCACAGTAGACACAGCTGATTCCAAGGTCCGGTGACTGGGTCAATGTTCACGAAAATCCTGAGTACAGCAAACCGCCGCTCCTGGTTACACTAGGTCATATACCATACCTCAGAATGCTGAGACCATCTCTCAGACCCGATGTGTCATCATCACTAGGGTGGGGCGCTGGGGTGCTGGTAACTGGGGGGTTATTCACGCCATACGAAAGAATTTTGTTGACAGGATGTTGATTGATGAGTAGTCACAACTGCAGTCATGTCCTGCCACACCCTGGGCAGTGAACGAATCATTTGCAGAAACTAATTTTCACTTCAGCTCACAGGATTGTTGCTAAATTCAGCATCATCCTTACCTAAGGATTGCAATATGTCACTCAAGACAGGCATAGGGTACCTATCCGGGATCATTTTTTCATTAACGCGCCTAAAATCAATAACAGAGCGCCATCCCCCATCCTTTTTGGGGCCGACGAATAAGGGGCTATTGAAGGGGGACTTGGAATGTTTAATAACATTCTCATCCAACATATCCTGCACCATTTCTTGAACTACAGCGTGCTGGCTATGAGGTAGTCTGTAAGCTGGTACATAGATAGGATTTGTTCCCTCCTTTAACACTATATGATGGGATGTTAAGTCTGTCTAACCTAGCTTTTCCCCTGGCAAGGCTACAATATTTTTTTAGTCAGCAAGCACCTCTAAAAGGCGTGTCTTGCCCTGAGGATGATCGATCACCTTAACATGTGGCTCCACTTGATCTTTCCTCTCCTGCGGAGTCTGTTGGGATTGCTTAACAATACTACCAATTGGGAATTTTGTAGGCCGTACTTCGACATTGTTTTGATATACTAGAAAATCACACAAATAACTTCCTTTCTTTAATATCCGTTGAACGCCTGTTCTATTCAGAATCAGTACGTCTGTCAAACCACCGCCCTGGGCGTATCGTGCTCAACGTAGACTCGCACGACAACCCTTTTACCTTGCACGTTTCTGGGAGACATACAACATCTGTGCCCGTGTACACGTCTGGTAATTCGACAGTTGCTTTGGTGAATTCCTCATTCTGGTAATGGGGAGTACTCTTCAAAACTGCAGGTACGATCTTCCAACTATTGCTGCTATAATCACGCTGGGAAAATGTGGGTGTGAGATCATGAGGTAGCTCTGACGCATTTTCCGCCTTCCTCTTAATGGGATTGGTGGACAACATTTTCGACCTAGCGGTGAGCATAGGTTCAGAATGAAGCATAGCGTTGTAGGAAGCACCTTTAAACGTAATAGTATTATTACGTGGATGAACATCTATCATGTTCGTTCTAACGGTTGGGAGACCAAGTAACCCGTCAGCTGGTAAATTAAACTGCTGAACTACATAAAAGTCCACATAGAAGGGAGAACCACGTCTTGAGAATCTGAGCGGTAACGTCATCATTCCGTTGATGTTCAGCTGAGTACCTGATACTCCTTCGAGCTCAGCGTTACTAGGCCTCCATTTGAAGTCGCGGTGAATGAATTTACGTTGTAACTCCTGATAGGATGTCAAGGCCAAAACAATAGCTCATGCACCCAATCAAAATATCAAGAGCCAATCTTGTACTATCAACCCTCACCCGCACTGACAACACTTCCTCTTTGCTTAGCGCCGCTACTAACGAGGCCGCTATAGAAGTGTTGTGGGGAGAAGCAGGAAACAATGTACCTATCCCTCTCCTTGTTGTGGCGAACGCTGGTCTTCCCCCGACGTCATGTCAGGGAACGCTGCTGTTTATGCTTGTACGCCACTTGTGTTTCACCAAAGTCTACATTCCTAACCTTCATTACTAAGCCGCACTCTTGTGTGCTATGAGATGTTGACTTGTGTAGTGCGCACCACTTGCGTGCCTTCTGGGTAGGTGGAGGTGTCGCCTTAGCTGCCTCCGTGTATGATTTTGTGATCTGCTTGGCACCGGTTGTCTCCTTTAATTTTACACTATTACCCTGGAGCTGGAAACAGTCTTCAATTACATGGCCTCTTTTATTACAATGAGCACATCGTAAAGAAATACCTTGTTTGTATGTCCGGTGTTGAGGTGCAATTGGAGCCACTGGTGTCGTATGAGGAATTTGGGGTGGTGTCATCTGTGCCATCTGTGGTTGCGCTGTAGTTATGGAGGGCTGTGCCATCAAAGGGTCCGTAGCCGTGGGACAGAGTTTGTTTGAGTAATTAACCATATCTCTTGGTGGTTCAAACTGAACCTCCTGTGCCCGGCTGCATAGGGGATGACGAACAACTAACAGGAAGCTAATTTATTCTATCAACGTTTCCACATTGGTCGCTGACATTTTATTATCCTGGTCGTACCAATTTGAATTTCGGAAGGTCGCTTCCATATCCTGGCAAACCTCTCCTGCGATATCCACTGCAACCACCCGCGTCTGAGCGTGAATCACTGGCGTACAACGATCCAACCATCTGAAGATCCATTGTAATTGGCCCAACTGGGACCTGCTCACAAATATTCCAATAAGTGTGCACTTGAATTTCTCATAGCTAGGGTCTGTTAAACCATACGCATTTAAATGATAACCGGCATATGATCCCTGCGTAAAATAATTAAACTATCAATAAGTGAACAAACACGAAATAACCACTGTAAATTATATAACGTCAGTACACATGAATATACGTAAGACACTTATATCAATAACATACTCCTATCCGATGACCTATCGTTGTGAAGTTATGTCTCGAACGTGTTTATGTGTGTATGAACTATGTAAACTTTTAAGATACCTAATACAGGGGTCACAGCGTCTGTATAGAAAACGCAATCCGTCCAGGTGATATCTGTAGTGGGGAGAGTAGGCGGGGCCTCGTCAATCGTCCTTCACTGCACGCGAGTCGCTAGCTGGCGTCCCTGGCAACGAGTATGACGTACGATGATGCGTTGCAATCACTTGTCGTCGGGCGAGTCCACTTCATTATAGGGGAATACCTCCACTGTATGACAGATGTTTGCTGACCTAAGACGAAAATGTTCTTGCTTCAGCTGAGTCGCTGTCGCTTCTGCCGTGTGCCAAACTTCTTCAGTCTCGTATATATGGAGAACTGTCTGATGACACCGGATATACTGCAATCCACGCTCGTGTAACACACAACAGTCCAGCTACTTATGAAATGTCACTTCTTAGTAAAGTTTATGAAACCATCTGCAACACTGTAGACAACACTATGCTGACTTGGGGCTTCCTTACTTGTTACTAACAGGATTATCACCAAACAGGCTGTATGATATATTAATAAATCTGCACCTCTTGTGGGTGACAGAGATGAGGAGCACTCACAAATTATCGTTTCGATACGGGATACAGTTTAAACAATCGGGTTATGTAACACGTCACTGTTGTTTGTTTCTTTGTTTTCACAAAACACTGACGTCTTAGTATGTAGACCGGTTAATTTGTATCCGTTATCCACCCTAGCTGCCACCTTATATGTTACTCTGGTTAATTCCCCAGTTAACCAGGTTGGAACACATATAATATATATTGGGCTTTTAGTAACAAAACCTAATTGAAGTTTCTTGTTTTACTATAAAAGGATCATGTTTATAATTCCTGAGTGTATATCAACGGTAAGTTCCACTATTGTATGTATATTATGTATGCTGGATTATATATTATGTATGCATATTATGTATGTGCTCCATTTATGTAGCTAGCAGCGTGTGGCAATGTTATTACCATGTCCCACATGCTTAATTAATGTGCCTGGCGACGTATGGAAGCTGCTAATGTATCACTTGCCATACGTCGTCTATAGCAGTTGACCAGCAGGAGCCTAGCCGGGGAGACCGCTGCTCTCCTTTGTGTACATACTCTTATCCAGTAAACCGAACCTACAAAACTATACAGGTGTTTGTGTTCTCCCCTGTATATAGAACTTATTATTCAGAACCTAACATGGCGCAGTGATCCGATCTTACTGGATAATTACGAGTGATAGCGCAAAGTCTGTGGAAAGCCGGATAGACTCCTCCTCTCGCTTGGGTCAACTCCCGCGCGTCACCTTGAAGAATTTCAGCAACTTTGAGCAGTGTCAGTGACAGTGATTTTCTGTGAAGTGTTTAGTGCATTGTGTGTTCGTGCCATTCATGTGTGACCTTGTTCTAAAGGATTCCCAAGGTATACGGCACGTTCTGGGCATTTGTAAGGAGTAGAGTTCAGTGCACCCGTCTCTGACCGCGTTCTGAGGGTAACTGGACTGACTGGGAGTCGCCGCGCCTCTCCCTCCACTCCCCCTCACAGCGCCGCCTCCACCCCCCCTCACAGCTGGGGCGAGACGCTTTGCCGGCCCGGGACACACACTCACACACATACACGTACTAACACTCGCTGACCGCGCGGCTTCCTTATATATATTTTATATATATAACCTACTTATCTGTGTATTTAATTAATTTTTTGTCTGAAATCTTGTTGATACGACGGGCTGACCGGTCAACACTGATTTAAGACATAGTACACAGAGGAAGTAGTTATGTCTCACGCCTTACGTAGCCGTGGACCCAGCGTCTGGATGACTCAGACGGGTGATAGCCCCGCAGAGATGGATGACCAGGCCGGCCACGACGCTCCAGCCCCCACATCGCGCAGTCCCTCACCTCAATATTCAGCGTTGTCTCCAGAGATAATTGCTTTACTGAAGTTTATGAGAGATGAGAAACGCGAGGATGAAGCCCACAGACGTTTGGCGGATGAGCACAAAAGGCAAGCAGAGGCAGAACGAGACAACCAACGGAGATTGGAAGACAGTGAACGGTTTGAAGCCTTGATATCTCGCCTCACTGTTAACCAAGCCCCTGGCTCTAACACTGCCTCGGTACTGACTGGTTCAGATACCC